>OU015468.1:18677124-19187124 GCA_907164805.1 Brachyptera putata | reverse complement strand
GGCGTGATCGGACTTGGTTCCATTATAAGATTATTGGGACTTTTATTAAGAGCTTTAGTGAGGACTTTCGTGCACCTCATGACCCTTCCTCCTGTTTCTCATACTGGGTGCTGGATACATATGCTGGATAAATGATCACACATGATTATGATGATTATGATTGATTGTTGATTACAACTTCGTATTCATACTCAACTCATTGAATGATGCGTTACATCGATTTGTATGGTTGATAAGATGTGTTGAATAAAGATAATTGAGTTATAATTGTGGTGAAATGAGTTTTTTATTCGAATTTTTGGGTTTTGAGAGTCTGCGTAGTCTGGAAATACATAAACTTATAGAACTGGACCATGATTGTGAATAATACGAATCAAACGAGTGGCAAAACATCATTTGGAGAACGACTAATGTGCTCATAAAAATAATCGGATACGAAAAACTGATAACCGATTACAGTATTTTGTGAAAATTAAATTGATGAGTGATAGTAATTTTCTCATGGGGCTATGCTTAACCAAAAATATTTTCTTTATGGGTGGGTGTAAGCAATAATTTACTTTCATTTCCTCCCCCCACCCCCCTCTACTGTAAGTGAGGTGGTGAGGTAAGTGTGGTTCAGGTAGGCCCAAGTAGGTACAGTGAGTGGGTTAACAAAGTAAGGTCAAGGTTCATGTATCCTGCAGGGAGTCATCAAAAATAGAAGCCATCTCTAAAGAATGCATGCTCTTGTGTGTGTTCTAGATGCGGGAGATCGAGTCACACTGTGACACACTGCTCAACTCGATGCGCTCAGCAAATACGGTAAGACCTAATACAATGGCGAATAGAGTCAAATACAAATGAATTCAACACTGATTTAGGGTGATTGAATCATTCATAACTTACATCATGTCGAGATATAATATTTTCCAGATGAAAATGTTCTCAATTTCTTTTGTTCTGATTAAAATTGTATAAACAATTGGAACTCTTTTGTAGACGTCCCCTTTCATGCTTTCCGATAATATATTGCAAGTTTTACGGCTTTGATTAGAGTTTTGTGACTGGTATTGGGGCTCATGACTGATCTACTGCAGAATATCTGGTAGAATTCTTGTATTTGTCATCAATGAATTTATTGCTATATTGTACGGCTTTCTTATGTCCAATACAAGAATTGAATGATAATAGCATGAAATGATAATATCACATGAAAAATGTTGAATATTCAAGTTATATCGCAAAAGCGGTATAACTATTCGATTATAAAATGAAAATATGTATTCTTATAGCTGTTTAATACCCATGAAATAGTAATGAACTAACGGTCCAAGGTTCTATTTTCCTAATAGATTCAATGATCACCAATTGAAGGTATCCAAGATATCTTTCTCTTTAAAGCATCACAATTGAGATATCTACTACCGTTCAAACGTTATGACTAATATATATATAATTTTTTTAATAACATCAAAACTTGATACAAAATCATTTTTCCCCAATTAATTAAGGGTGAGGATGAAAGATAGGATCGTTTGGACGGAGCACCACAATGACGATCTTACCACCCCATTTTAATTAGTGTAAACAATTAATTTCAACACCAGGACTGCGAAGTCTGTGACCACACTTTTCCGCCTAGATAAGAGTCTTTCAGTTTGATACTTATATAAAAAACTGATGTTACGCAGCTTTTATCAAAAGTGTATAAACTTAATTATGTACTAAATAATGAACATTGTTTTAATAATTCATTCGATCTAACAATAATTATACATAAAACGTCCTATAACCTGTGAGATTATGATCGTATCTATCGAAAGTTGAAGTTGAATGAAAGTAACGTTTGTGACGGTTTGTGTTTGTCAACATTGCGGATGTAGGCTTATATGTCGACCCAGTGACCGACCGCACCGTACAAGCAGTATACTTCATCTCGCATGAATCTTTAATGGGACGACGCGTCTCGGAAAAACTGATTCTCTAGGCTCTGGCAATCATGACGGCTGAGTAATAGATGGCGTACATATATAGGCGTCGCTCAATAGACCAATCAAAAGACACTAAAACTATGTTACACTCATGGATATTTCTCAACTTTGAGGAGTACTATTTATTTTTACATTGGTTATGTGAATGATATTTTTTTATCAATGGTTCGTGTTCACAGAAAACGATATACTTTTTTTCATGCTATCGGATTTTTATTGGAATTTGATTTGAAGAAATATGAAATATTATAAAAACGGAAATAACGGAAAATGGGAAATTTTAAAAAATTACATGTAGAATGAAAGATGTTAAATGAAAGATAATATACATAATGGAAAATGGTGAATGGGAAAAAATGAGAAAATTTAAAATGGTCAATGAGAAAATGTTAAATACAAAAATGATAACTCAATTGAAAGAGCTCACTGAATTGGTATATGATATGAAATAGAAGAAAAACGAGAAATAATAATGGAAAACTATAGGAACGATGTGAAGATTTGTGTGCATATTTAGGAGATAATAAATGATAACGACGACGAGCGTGGCAAACTATACAAAAGCGACTAATTTAATTGTGGCAAATACTTGTATTTCAATTGAGCAGGAAGGAAAGAGCATCAACATTGAAATGTGACAAGAACTCAATAAAATCTGAATGCGAAACGTAGGGGATCCAAACCTCGCGCAGTATAGCTCGAGAAGTAGAACAAAAAACAGAATGTTATCAAATATTTACTGATTCAATGTGTAAGCAGCATTGCCGTTCTGAATAATCCTTCTATTTCTGGTTATATTTGAAAAACAAATTTTCATTTGAGATATAAATAGAATCAGTTGTTCATTTTTTATCATCACAATTAACTCTTTTCAACCAATAGTTCATCATATATCTTATGAATATTATTTTTCTATTATTTGCTAAAGACCCTACCAAAATCTAGGTTACATGAGGGTTTCTTTTATTTCTTTATTGTTCAATTGGTAATGCATTTTTTTGGTTATCTTCATTATTCAATTTTGAGTTGAATAAAATCAATGTATCTACATGTCAGAGGCTATTTATATATAGGCCTATACATAAGTTACTTGATGATTGAATGATGTAAATCGCGAAAAATAATTGGGTATACTAAATTTAAATGCAGTGTTCAACTAATATTATATATACTATGAATTGTTTCGAAGAATGCTGATCTAATGACCACTTTGAAATACTACATATATCTGTAACTTATATTCAAATTTCAAAATCGAACATTTTTGAATGCAACATATTCCCATATAATATAAAATCACAAAAGGTGCTACTCATGTTTGTGTTTATAAATGAAAGTGTGAATTTTTGCCGTGCCCTATTGTCATCGGCCAAGCTATAGTAGGGGTGATATAGGTAGGGAGGGGTAGGTACATAAGAGGGGGGTGGGGGGTGAGATATAATACACATAACACACGCAACAAACGCATATAAAAAGCTAACAGCTTTGGAGGGGTTCTATTCAAGTGGATGAGGGCTTCTATCCTATTATCTAATAATCACAATAACAACCTGCTAGCCCCCTCTTCTACAAGCTTCACTCTCTCTCAATCTGTCTATATACTGTCTACCCATTAACAACTTGCTATAATCATTAACATCAATCAATAACACTGTAATCATCATTATATCATTACTATGAATAAAAGCTGTGTTTTATCAAGCTTCACAGACAATGGTTTTGAGAGCCGATAAACTAGGAAAATTAAGGTTTTCCGACAAGTCATATACTTTAATGTAATAAATACTAATCCCACACATTAGTCATTGATAAGTAAGTGCATGTGAACTTTCTCTAATAGTTTACTATATACATTCAGCTTGATTCAAACGGGTCTATTTTGAAGAAAAGATTTGCACACACTTTCACGGTATTATACGAATTTTGAATTTATTATTTTTGATTCTGCTTATAATTGGTATCTTTGCATTATGTTCTTCAATTATGAAATTTTGTACTGAGTCTTGAATGTTTTGATTTTATTAATTGATTGATGGATTCATTCATTTGAATGAGATGATACCTACTCAATAGTTGATATGTGTCAGTACACTCCTGTACACGCCAAACACTCCTGTCTTGATCCTTTTTAGTTTTAAAAAAATAGATATTAAATTGGATTCCAGCTTTTGTTTATATATATATATATAAACTCATCTTATACATAGGTTCTGTATTACTTACAACGTCATTCAGTTTTGGTGGAGGTGCCGTGTTTCAATTTTTTTTCAACATTCTGTTTTATTCTTATTAATATTTGATTTGATAGATAAAATTCATGTCAACAATAATTATAACAAAATAAATATATGTATGAGGTTATCTAAGAAAAAATGGAGAAAATCTGCCTTCTAAGAAATGATAATGATTTTTTCTTTGTAAACACTACATAATGATATTAAATACGTATTCTCAAACTCACTGCCGATTTTCTCAGGTCAGCTGATTTTGATCAAGTAGTTGTCGAAACGATCATTCATGTTTCTATATGAACCATTTTCATTATCATTCAGATTTGAAAATAATAAAATATATTTTAAGTTCTAGTATTATTTGGAAACTGTACACCTGAGATGAAATGAAGAATGAAGGCACTTTGAATTTCATAAGAACAAAATAGAAATTTTGTGTCAAATGAATTTATTCACGCTATAATCATGTATTGATCTCTTATTATATATTTATACATGTATAAAAACATGCATTTTTAGTAAATGTTACATCATTCGGATCTATATTTTGTAGCTCACTGTCATAAAAATGCATTATTAAAATTAAATTATACTCAATTTGAAGCCCGAAGTCGCTTAATCTGGTACTTCCATTGATTTATATATATGGAAATTACTATATTCAGCTGTCTGCTCAATTGCAGTGTTTTCATATGTTTTCATATATATATATATATATATATATATATATATATATATATATATATATATATATATGCACATACAATGTATTTAGATTGAAATCGTTAGCCACTTTCATAATATTTTATGCACGCCTAGCCCGTTACATATTATAGTCAACTTGGTTTTCTACAGTTCTCTATACAATTATTTCTATTGCATTTTATTACCACGAGGGTACATTTTCGAGATAATACTTGACATGCAACATTTCATACACTTTTAAACGTAAACGCTGAGTAAGATTATCTCAATTGGTAAATAACTAAACAATTATTCGAAACTGTTCCATAGTTACTTCACAATTATGATCTGTATTTCGATTGGCTATTTCTACCTACCTTGATCGTTATTCAATTACCAACATTAGGATATGTGAAATTATACTTTCCATGAAATAAAGGCCAATAAACAGGCCCTATCGATGATTTCATGAGAAAATATTATGAGCAGTGTCTTTGAATTAATTCAAAGCAAATATGAATGAAAACAATCAAATATAATCTTTCAATGCCAAAACATTGTTAATCATATGCCGTCGTACAACAATGAAAGCCAAATGAAAGGAATCTCGAAGTTAGGATATGGATGATGTCAGAAATAAAATAAATATACTTTTCTATGTGCATTGACAATATACTGAAACACCTGACGATTGTAAACCATGATTTCAAGTTGTGGGACATATTCAAGGAAATATAGATAACTTTATAAGCTAGAATCTGTAGAACATGTTAATTCAAGATTAACAACGTAATTAATACCCGCTACGTAATTTGCCACAATTTAATTGAGGTGGTTGAAATGGCGCCACTTCTTACTCGGTCGAGTATTTTGGTCAGAGAATTGGTCGTAAAGAAAGTTATAGTGTTTTCCGTATTCCTCCCACACACACTTGTATGTTCCCCCATCCCCCACTCGCCCCTCCCACCCTTCGTGGCAATTTCAAGAAGCCACAAACAGAAGCTCTCTGCTTTTATTTTATAGTATACCTTAGTCTCTCTATATCTACGAGCCGCAGTCATTCCCGTTCCGGCGTGAAATGTCGACATACCACAAGTGTTGGCAATCCCCTATCACCCATAACATACAACAGTAAAGCCAACCAATTCCAACTTTATTACCCAAAGAAAAACAGCTTCTACCTCTACTAGACGTTCAAACACGATTTGTGGTTGGCTAAAACTAACTTATACAATTGCTACAACACTTGCTATTGGTCGTTGAATTTCTTAAAATTCACGTGATGTAGACCAATAAAAATACAAGAGAGAAAAAAACCACTTATGTAATCTCATTAACTTTTACAATTGTCGCTATTGGATGAGAAATTTTCTTAATATTATTCTCGTCGACCAATGAGAGAGCATGTAAAAGGATTACGGTGTATACGTAGCATGCAATCTCCTATTGCCTATTCTAAGAAAAAGTGCGATTAAGTTTAACGTCATTCGTGTCACACAATGCCTCGGGATGTTTTCTTTTATTATAGACCGGAAGAAAGAAAAGAACCCTCTTATTTCTGATATGAGTTTGTATCATTCAAAATTGATGCTGTGCTCCAATTCAAGCACGTATTTCATGCAAATATTATCTTTAACAATTCGTCTGAAATGTTGAATAAATCGGATCAATTAAAACGATACTATACATTTAAAGTCTATCCAGTTTTTCCCTTCCACAAAAAGGCTATTCTCCCTTCAGGACCCCTATTTCTGAGATAAATGTGATGTGAGAAAAATCAGTGAGAAAACTATCTGATATAATAAT
The DNA here is from genome assembly GCA_907164805.1 of Brachyptera putata. Lineage (NCBI taxonomy): Eukaryota > Metazoa > Arthropoda > Insecta > Plecoptera > Taeniopterygidae > Brachyptera > Brachyptera putata. The sequence continues at coordinate 19,180,430 of OU015468.1, read as the reverse complement.
GACATATTTCATCTCATATTTTATGTGAGATACCGGTACTCGTTTTCTCAATCATTTTTATTTTTCTCATATCTCATTTATCTCAGGAAACTATCTCATATAATAATGACATATTTCATCTCATATTTTATGTGAGATACTCGTTTTCTCACTCATTTTTAATTTCTCACATCTCATTTATCTCAGGAATAGGGGTCCAGTGCGTTCTATTCGATGATCAGGATAATCACTTATACATTTCACTTGATTGGGGTTGATGACTTTTACACATTTATCGATATTTTTAAAAACAGAAATTATAAGGGGACGCAGACATCTACTAATTGCGTCCCAGTCACCATGGGGAAAAAAGTTCCCTCCAGAGTGATTTCACCAATACAAATAATCATAAAACATCACCAGTGCAGGATATGAAATTAACCAATACATTATAAGATTCAGACAATATTTGTCGATAGCACTAATGATTCATATTTAATAATAACAAATCGTGGAAAGATCATGGTACCGTATGTTATAGTAACACTCCTTATTTTTGCTATCGATTTTTACCCCACCGCGTGCCGTTACATGCAAATAAAACGTACTCAACATATAGCGAATGTTTATTATGAATCGACAGTATTGAGACTCCGATATGAAGTAGTTTTTTTTCAATATCTCCAGACAAAAAGTCAATGAGAGCGATGTTACATTGACACTGAAAATGTGACGCTGTCGGTGGGTCCTCCTTAATTCTATTCATTCGCACGATTTTTTGAAAATATTAGTTATATTTTTACTGTCACCAAATAAAAACTTGGTTTCCACACAAATGTGTTACAATTCGCCTACCAAACTCAACTTGTGATCGATTACTCGAACGATCGACCTCTCGAACGATTGGTTTCGTCTCGAACGCAATTCTTCCTTCCATTTAATTTAGCTCATATTCATTTGAAAACAAGGTTTTCTCTAGGCCTCTTAAACCCACCACATAGTGCTCCTACTTATACTTCATAACAGAACTTTGTTTTCCGAGCACGAAACTCGATTTGTATCCCGAGTCCGGATCTTGTCGAATATATTCCCAGAGTAATACTATTTTGCACCTCCACTATACGTGCATATGGTGAAAAGCGCTAGTTCTGCCGAATGCTCGCTCGCTCTAAAACTGTGCTCAAGAATAACGGGTCCGTGGAGTAAGTAGAGAGCCACCCTATTCTTTATGGTAATAGCATACCTTTTTACTATCGCTATACAAAAGTACACTACCTCACACTTGCACAAACATATACACATATACATCCCCTAAACATATGGATTCCCCAGACGAACTCGTATACTACTGTAAAACAATGCGCCCTTTTTTTACGTGTTTAGCTTTCACGTGGAATTTCTTTATGTCGGTGGAAAATGAAATACGTAGATACTATGATATTGGTGTATCATGTATTTGAAAATGAATTGAGATATTTTTTTATATAGAATCACCGAAATGATTCGGAACTAGCAGACATCAAGTTGAAAGAGGACTGCTTGTTGTCAATTTTGATGATTACCTGGGTTTCACATGTTAATTTAATCAATGCAATATCGTATTCAGAATACATGCATCGGTCATTTTTCAGTGGAAAACAACGGAAATGTTTATTCAATAAATTTTTTCAAACGTAATTATTGGAACTAAACGCTGGGAAGAGTAATCGACAAATATGTATGTAGTTATAATCTGGCAATTATTATATTCATTTGAATGATATTGTCTGTCTTGTGTGAGCAAAGGTCCCCGTCGCGACCATGCTCTAACTCACCACTATCTTCTAGGTCTCCTCAATTCAGCCGACATTTTCCGTAAAGTTGGGATTCCATTAAAGATCGTTAACAGACAAAACATTAATAAAATGTAGACTTCATTTGAAAAATCGAATCTTGTTTATTGCTGAATCAATTCGACATATTTGGTTGTATGAAAACTGAATTCGGTTCTTTTATACAGTAAGCATTGGCCTAAAATAGGTAATTGTGTGTGATTTTTTTCAATTCATTGAATGAGGGCTACTCAATTATGAATAAACGCACATTGTTTGATGGAATGAACATATCAGTACCGACATTAACGTACTTTCGATGATCAGCTTGAAGAATATACCTATTTTAATCGAAAAATTTGTGAAATAAAATAACGATGGTTGTCAATCAATTTCAATATAACATTAAGATGATCAAGATATCGTACACCGCCCCTAAGTCATCGTTTCTCTCAATGATCTCAACAACACATCAATCTATTCCAACTATACCTTCGATATTAAGTTACAGGGTCGTAATAACTATACTTCGATGTTAATACTCATCAATGATGGAAGCTAATGACTTTGAGTAGAGTTTAGCTTCTAGTTCCAGTCTTAAGGTACAATGTGTAAGTATAGTTTGAGCCATTACAGACTAAGAGTATTGGTTATTGATGGACTTTTAGCACGATATAATAATAGCTTCCACAATCACGACATCCGGCAATTCATGTCTCATTTCTACTCTCAACCGTGGACAAATAATCGACAAGCTACGCGAGATATTCGTGGCCATTCTTATTCGTCATACAGAGGTGAACATATTTCAATATTTATACAATATTTTGTAAATGTTTCGTGGTAGACATGCGCTAACCGAAAGTGGATCCAAATCAAAATAAATTTAAAATTTCTCACTGTAACTTCATGTACAACTAACCTCTGGTTACACTTATACACTATATAATATTCAATGTGAGGATTTTTTTTATATTCAGTTATTATTTAAACCAATGTGTGTAAATTTGGAGTAAAATTTCATCGTCATTTTTCGCTATAGACTCACAACGCATATCTATTGTAACTATTAAGAATATACAATCATATATATTGAAATAATCGATTTGAAAAAAGTTCATTTTGGACAGTAGCAAGGTTGCTATCTTTTATTTTTTTCTAAACAACGATAAATAATGAGCAGACTTGAGAATATTTTTGAACTTTAGCCCGCACTACACTGTCAAGAACTGCTAAAATCACACTGTACTTGATGAATCAACTAATTTTTGTATTCAGTTTTCTGGGATTTATTTACTCAACACAGCTGTTAGGATATACAGATGATCTGAATCGGCAGTGTTGGAAAGATTTTCTGAACATATCAACATATCATCTATTCAAATATTGATGCAAAAATCGTTATTTTCCTAACCGTGCTGTGAAATTATTCCTACACACAATCATACATAAATAACTCAAATACTCAATAATTAATATTGTAAGCCTAAACACATCGCATTATTGACTTGCTACTATATAAATGTTCACTACTTTATCATTGTAATCCATCATCAATTCTGATTTTATGTTGTCAATGTAATTGTATAAATAAGTGGCCTAGGTTAGTGACTTGAACTAACGTTTTAAATAATTGATAAGGATGACATTTGGTTTATAAGGTTGGTAATGAGAGGGTGTTAGGAGAGTAGATGACAATCAGGTCTCGACTGTTTGGTTGGTATGAATGTTACATGTAGGCATGCATAATGGATACGAGCTTGCCGGTCGCTAAACATGGCTGGGTAGATCTACACCCGACGAGTGGCCTAATAAGGTACACGCTCGGATAATATCGGATAGTGTATACGTACATATTAGACAATGTATCGGGACGATATTTGGAACTGATTTATTTGGTAGTTGATAGCACTGATTTGTAAATATATCTGGTGGTAATAATTACTGGTTACTCAATAAAAATATGAACAAATCTGTATAAAATATGTCAAAATGTCTGAACTGTGTAAATTGACTTAAAATTGCATCTAGAATAAAATTAATCATTCATAAGTTGTGAATAGAAATGCTTATTTTGCCAGCACATTTATCAAACGTTTATATGGAAAATATTTTCATTTGATCATATTATATAGGAAATATTCAAGATCATTTTGCTAAATTTGACTCATTCAAACTTTTAATTAATTTTTCACTGAATTATTTCAGTAATTGTACCACAGTTATGTACACCAGCCCTGAACATCATAACTCACGCTCTTTTCATCGTGCCATTTGTTGCGTTTTCCGTTTAACAACGATTGCACATTGTTCGAATTTTTACAGAAACATAGGAACCGTATTCAACTATCAGATAAGAAGATTTGACCTATTGAGAATTGTCATTAATTCTGAACAATGAAATTAATTGTTTCAAGCTGAATTGGAGCCTAGCAAGGCCTTCTATATAATACAGTAGGCCTTGAGCCTAGTCATGTGGCATCAACATTCTTTTGTTCTAATTCTTGAAATCAATGTTGTTGCCATGGAACGCGTTTTTTCTTTTTCCATTACAATCTGTGATCCTATTTCACTGAGAATTAGGCCTCCCTAGTAAGCCTGTATTTACTAACTCGCATTGCAGTTGATGACATCTTTCCATTGTGATGGGATTGTTGTGATTTTAGTACACGGATTGAATTCAAATAGCCACACAAACACGAATGTACTTCATAATTTAATCAGGACTTATCGTTTGATACTCACTTATAGATGGAATGTCATTTTATGAATTTGAAAAAATGTGGAAAACTGTTTTCTTCCAAATTAGAGTGCATATCTTGTTTGATGTAAGTTTCCGGCATATATATATATATATATATATATATATATATATATATATATATATATATATATATATATATATATTGTTGTATATCATATTCTAATAAGATTTATTCACTGTTAAACATTATTTTCCGACGCTTGAACCAAACATCAAACGTGTTGGTACATAGTGTGGAAAATGCGCGAGGAGTCATTTATTTCATTTCAATCTGGAACTATTTGTTGAGAATCATTCAGCAATTAATACAGCATGAACTTGACTCACTTTATATCTATAACATTTTTTATTCTAATGATACTATTTGTCCTCTAATTTAGCTATAAGTAGACTCAATTACTCATTTATTAATCTTAATAAGATGAACCACCCATCTATTCTGCTGAAATCGGGCTGCAGTCCTATTTCGCTTGAGTTTAAATGTCACATTTGTCGGCAAAGTTCACTATTCACGATACTAATGTGGTATGAGATTGGATCTAGAAATATGCAGATTGTCGACAATTGGATGAAACTAATAATAGCGCAGTGGATATGAGATATTTGATTATCTTCTAACTGTCTACATTTTTTTTTCGTTCAGAAATATTATTTTTCTCTTGGTTATGTTGACGGTACCGTACATGTTTTCTCGATTGAGATCAAGGTGATATATCTCAAAAAATATATATTAGATCTAATATAATTGAAATTTGGAAATAAGCATCAAGTGCACCAAAATTTCCATGTTGAAGCTGTATTTAAAATAAACACCCCCGTATAACCTAGCTGTTGGTGGGGTCGTTAAGCAGCATAACACAAAAATAAAATAATTTACAATAAACTACGTGCATTTCATTGAAAACCTATAGTTACCATCTACAATTATTAATCATTCAAAAAATCTGTCAATGATGATCAACAGCGGGCTACAAATAAACCATGGTTTAAAGCTATGGTTCATTTGTTTGTACTGTCATTTACTACAGTTATTATGTATTATTTTATAGTGATTTCATGTTATTTTATTTTATATTATACGCTGCATGATAGGTTTCCTTAATTGTTTTGCAAAATACGCATGAGAAAGCAAATTTTCTTTTAAAGCAAACATTTTCTCTACAAACTACACAAATCAAAACATACGAAAACAAAGTTATACAAATACAGTAGTTATTCCGAAGCAAGCGAACCAAGGAGATAACAGTATGTGATGGTTAAAAGTAGTAGTCATCACTTGGAAAAGTTAATTTCTAATAATTCTAATAACAATCCCATGCACTACTACAGTAACGAGTAGGTGGTACGTTGAGTTATTAGTAAGTAAGTTCGTAATTATGTTCAAGTCAGTGGAAGTATTAACTGTATTAGTGAGTGTATAAAATTGGATGAAGAGAAGAGATTGTGAAAGTCGAGAGGAATTTCAATACGAACCTAATGTCTGGTATATAAGAGATAACAATAATTGTAGCCGGATTGTAAGACTGTTAGATTAGTAGATTTTTGTGAGCCCTTGATTCAGCATAAGTAATATAATCTCCTTTGTTTTTGTATTATGTAGGTTATTGTTTGAAATTGTTCTTAAGTAGTCAACGAAATGTTAGTGATTGACTTGTTTCCGCTACATATAGAAATGTAATGAAGATATACTTTAAACCTTTTACTACGGAGTTGATACGTACTATTCTGTATTATAAATCAAACCCCGTCGTATTCATATAGAATACATATCGCTACATATAGAAATGTAATGAAGATATACTTCAAACCTTTTACTACGGCGTTAATACGCACTATTTTGTATTAAATCAAAACCCGTCGTATTAGGTCGTGGCCCGATATTGAAGAATCATGTCTATATTTTGCCTTCGTTGACCGAGTAAAACCACGAAAATCCTTAGTCAGGGACTATTATTGGAATTACACCCCTTTCACTTGAAAAACGGTTCAGTACGCTATAGCATAAAGCGACTGATAAACCTCTTTAATATATTAAGGACCCCACCAACAGCTATCTTATAGGAGGGTACGAATGAGCAGGTGACAATGAAGCAATAAAATGGTGATAAGTGAAAGGACGTTTACAAAGTCCTGACTCGAACTTACGCCCAACGATGACTTAAGTTTCCAAAGTGGTGCCATAGCTCATAGGCCTTATATATATATATATATATATATATATATATATATATATATATATATATATATATATATATATATATGTATATGCATAACATATACATGTATATACATTAAATATATATATGTATATATATATATATATGTATATGCATAACATATACATGTATATACATTAAATATATATATATATATATATATATATATATATATATATATATATATTGTATATGAATATATAGGCCCATGCACCCTCTTCACATCCCTCTGAATCTATTTTACAAGTATTCAACAATTCTATACTCAAATAGGTATCTTAGTATACGTTTATTTGTTCATCAACTTACCGACGGATTGGGCATGCATCGCCGCATAGGATCTGGCGACCGGTAAGTCGGCGAATATCTTCCCGGAAAACACGAGCTCGGCGCGCTGATTGGCGAGTGCAGGGACGTCTTCCCGTTCATCATCTTCTCCGGCGAATACATCTCAATACACTGATTATTGTCCGCGATTCTAGAAAATCAACTCTTCAACAAATCAAAACCATTTTAAAACACCACGAGGGTGTCATTTTGTGATAGTCAATTTATTACTTGGTTCTCAATAACAATATCATTGCACTTATTAATGTATATATATTATATTATTATTCAATAAACCTTTTTTTCTCAAATAAGTACGTAGCACCTGTTCTAAGGATGTATATTGACTGATGCCATGCGTGTATTTAGTTACAATGAAGGTTGTGTAAGCGGACTGTTTTGGGGGGTGATGGGAGGTTACCGACGGTACATTGTGACGTCATGTTTGGTTGGAGGTTGAGCGCATGCGTCGGTCCCTCCCCCGACGCCCGAACCGGCCATTCCACGTATAGCTGTGTGTTTCATGCTTCATCCCCTTACTATACAGCATGTATAGACGAACAACTTTGAAACGTATCGCGTGGTGAATGGTTTGTTTTTTCGGTTTTCTTACGTCTTTTGGGTTTGTAGTTGTGGTCAAGATATTTGTTTCATATAATATAAACTCTACGCACTTCTCTTGGCAAATATTGTGAAGTGATCAGAGTTTTGTTATATACACAATTAATCATTGAAACATAAATTATATGAGGTAACTAATTTTGAAATCGAGTATATCAGTTGAAATTTGACATGAAATAATAAATAGATTTTCCAAAAATCTATTTGCTCATTCTAACTAGAAGAAGATTCATAAACCTTGAAAAATAAAATGAATCCGAAAATTATTCTGAATCAAGGACTGGAAAAACGCCATATATTTTTGCAATGATCGACGAACGTGTCAAAATTGTAATGCAAGTTGCACTGATTATCTCATTTCTTGACAGAATGATATCTTTATCTGATATCTGATAGAGAACCGTTTACTCAATTAATTAATATCTCAATCATCATTTTCATACTAACTATCTACTGGTTTCGTTGTATGTAACGGTTTAACGTATTTTCTAACTAGTTTTTCCAAAATCTTGTCGATTTTTTTTTTATTTTCAATTTTTTATATTATATTTTGACATCGATAAATCAATAAATAATAGATATATTCATGCATTTGCGTGGGTGGGTTACCATTATATCATAACGAAACTGAATTCCCTTCGTCGATGCCTGTGCTCTCAGTGATGCTTCCAGACATCAGCACTTCTTTAGTACAGAAACGCCGAGCAATAATTCAATCACTCTTTTTCACAAAATCACAAATTTGTAAATAATATTTGAGCATTGTAAACTAAACGAATACTTATTGAATAACCTAATAAAACATCATTTACTTAATTGTTTTTCGGTATTCATGTCCATAACTTCAATTCGTACAGCATGCCAACATCAATATGTTATGTTGTACGGAGGTTATTCATTATTAGCAAATATGTATATATTATGTTGGAACTTATGAAGGTTATTCTATTCTTGTGGTTAGGATGGACACTAAAAATCAAGAATATGCATGTAAATATAAAATAAATTGTACCCAAATAACCACTTCAATTATTTAAATGCCATATTATCAACTAAAAATGATATGAGATACAAATGTAATTCAACAATGAACTTGATATTTCATGAGTAAATGGTCAACAATGAACTTGATATTTCATGAGTAAATGCGAATTGCTATCAAAAATTAGCATTTTGCATAAGATGCGGTGAAAAATATGAAGATTTTGATTTAGATGGATAGTTTAAAGAAATATTTCCTTCCGTGAACTGTACTTTGAGGATTGTTTTTGAAAATCTGAATTTTCAGTTATATGGAAAGAACTTGAAAATACTTGAACGTGCGTTTTTTAAAATACATGAATATGCATAACGTATAGAGTAAGAGCAGTATCATGTAATACGAGTTCGCAATTTGAAATTCGTTCCTTACAATTCAATCTAACTCTTGATAAGAATTGATCAGAATGTGAAACACAAAACATGATATTATCGGGAAATATATGATCGGGTTGTCATTCATATACTTATTGTTCTTGTTTTACTTATGTATGTACAACTACAAGTCTACAACCACCGAATTTGTATAATTAAAAGTTGTATGTATAATAAATAAATAAATAATATTGCATATATTGCAAATCCCTAGTTACCACAAGAGCAGTATCAACGGATGAGAAATCATTCTCCCTAAAATATCCCTCATGTCCAACCTCGCCCCCTCAGAACCATGCATTCAAATTCACTTTAAATATTAATGGACCATTTGATTTGACCAGAGGCCTTCATAATTCATCTTTAATTGGTATTTATTTTTCCATATATAAACCTTGATTCGCTGTGCTAACGATACCATATTGCATACGCTTACAAGGGATTTGCAATACCCAGAGGACATCGTTCTCAATGAAAACCCTTATACCTTATACCCTTTATTAAGACCATGTGCGTGTTTACTCTTGTTGTCAGCTTGTTGTTACCATTCGTATAGTTATTCCTTTAGGCGCATGCATATAACAAAGCATTTGCAAACATTGTTTGATTGGAAAAAATCAAACGAGTGTTGGGGTACAGACTATGGAAAAAGGCTTAATAAATAGGTTGTATAACTGTTGAACTTTTTTTGTATTTTTTAGAAAACAAGAGGTAGAAAAAAATACAGATAAACAAGGTTTTCATCTTACATTGAAAACTGCTTCAACAATTTCACTAGATGATCGATTAATTATCGATTATTTGGATGAAATTCCAGAAATGGATAACAATATCATTTCATTTTCATTTCTTTTTGTTTCTGAAAGTTCACACCATTACAGAATCTTGATCAAATACACTTACTCAACTAGGCACCTGATCGACTACTATGCAAACGATTAAGTTCGTTTCAAACGATGGTGCAGTACCTTGTATGTTCATTTCATTTTCGAATCAAAATTACAGGAAATCCGTGATCTTCACCTAAATTTTCAAACCTGCAAATCAAATATAACAAAATAATAATCAATATAATTCGCCCATTAAATCTGATATCCGACAATTAATAAGCTAACGAGATAAATCACTTATTTGCTGCATTATGAGTATAGAGTGGATTTAATTTTAGTTTATACCCTCATATCCACGAGATGTTGAGGTTCTGATCGACCGTCTCCCTTATCCCACACCACTAGCGCACGGGGGGTTCGCAGCGTCATGTCTCTGGGATATCGTTGTCACGTGATTGTGCGTGCGAGCAACGAGAGTGTGCGTGACTAAAGTGCGTGTCGAAACACTCCATATGTCGCCATGTACTAGAGGTAAAGTGCGTGCACCTTTACGTGTCCGGCTAATGAAAGCGCAATTACACCACTTCAATGATATTCAACAAGACAGACGAAGTTGTGCGAATAACATGGGGAGGTGGAAGTATCATCCCCTAACCAAAACCTTTTGAACAAACCTTTGATGGTGAGTGCATGGGACTATGCAACACGCCATATAGTCAAATATTATAGAGAATATGTAATATTTATTTCACATCAATTTAGTGTTTACGTTATGCAACACTACTGTATTGCGAGAAAGAGAAACATGGCATGAACTTTTCATTTTCATATATTCTTGATATATAACATATCAGAATGAAATGAAAATACTTATGGGAATGTATGTTTTGTAAATTATTCTCATATAATGTTTATTTTTCTATTTTTAATTTCAATAATGAACAGAATATTCAATAATCTTCATGCAAATATTTCAAGGCAGTTTTAAGGCAATAAAACAATCTGAAAAAGAAATATCTTATGAAAATTACAATCAACAGTTTGGAAACAAATCACCACATGTTGAGTTATCTTCCAACAAAACGTTAGTCAAGTCATAGGTGAATAAGTAGGACTAGCTTGGATTAAAATGTGGACTATAATTTTAACCAAACTGGGTATAGAATTTACAAAAACAAATATACCTGAGTGAATTTCTTTTCTACTAATGCACCTCTGACCACATCCGAATATTGGAGTTAACATCATTTGAGGGAGGGTTGAGGATAGGGGTGCTACAAATCATACCCCATATAGCTGCACCAAGTGAGAATTAATAATTCAATACTCTGAAAATGGGTATCAGGCTATATAAACCGCACAAGGCTATTGTGTCGGTATATGATAGCGTTGCAACGTACAACTAGATGATGGGATCGACGTCGACGCTTGAAATGAGGGCGTCGTATAATAATCGACGCTCGAAAACTTTTCCTATGATGATTGTCAGTGAGCCAACTCTAGTCTTGAATTCCCCGATCGATGTAAGAGGAGGGAATGCGTACAAGTTGGACTATATTTTAACCTTTTTTTTTTGATAACATCGAAACTTGATACAAAATCATCGTTCCCCAATTAAGGCTATGAATGAAAGAAAATATCGTTCGGACGGGGCTTAGCTATTTTTTTTAAGCTATCAGTATAGCCTTAATCCAAGCTACAACTAAACAAATACTCTATTTTTAATGCATTCTTACGTTCAGCCCTAAATGCATTGTTGTTTTGGCACAATATTTCACATTTATAATGTACCACAATATATGTATGTACCATATATATGTACCACAACAACCGCTCTCAGATTCAAAGTCGACTAAGTAAGACAAGTAGTACGTAATATTGCTAATAAGATTTCTTCTAGATAATTAATTAAACATTAAATTGCTGGACTGGCACTTTCCATTCTACTGGCAAGACATGTCTCTATCAACTCCTGATATTAATCACTAAAACAGTATAATCCACAATTAGAAGTCTCCCTCAACTTGCCATGCTGGCACTTTTTATAAATGGACTCGCAAGACTTCTCTCCAATAGCCCAAGATAATAACCAATAGAACAGTATGATCCTCGACCAATAAGAAGTACCCATAAACTCTAGCTTTCTAAGTCGACTGGAAAGACTTGTCGCTATTAACCCTCAGTATGACAGTATGATCCTCGGCCAATAAGAAGTACCCATTTAAACTCCAGCTTTCCGAGTCGACGGGAAAGACTTGTCGCTAATAACTCTGGATAACCAATATAACATTATGATCCTCGGCCAATATGAAGTACCCATAAACTCTTTGCTTTCCAAGTCGACTGGAAAGACTTGTCGCTATTAATCAATACAACAGTTTGAGCTCTTTGCTATGAGCCCCTTGCAATATGAGAAGTGCCCTAAACGCTTGCTGGACGGAAGTGGTTACACGTGTCAGGTTAATGTTAGACGTAGTCACGTGCCAAAGCCTTATACTTGTTGCTGTTCGACGTTTTTAACACGGAATCCAGTGTTTAGCATTCATTTCCTGTTCGCATACATGCGGTCACGTGTGAGGTACTGCGCATGCGCTACTACCACTAATCACTCGCCCCTTATCCACTCTATTGACGACCACCATCAAGGGGGTATATTCATGGTGATTATAGAAAAAAAGAGAAATGAATCTTTATTATTTTTTCTATATCTACAAACCAGTGTAATTGAATGCAAAGTATATTAGCCCCAAGATAATTGTATGCTCTTTAATTGATATGACATTCTATTTCTGTAAATTCGATCAGTTTTAAGGTGAAACAATAATGAATTTCATCACATTCTTGGTATTCATTCTTGTATTATCTTAAAACTGATTGAATTCACAAAAATAGAATGTCATATAATTAACGAGCATAAAATTATCTTAGGGTTGGTATACTTTTCATTCAACTACACTGATTCGTGCACATGGAAAAAAGAGTGAGATGAGTGAAAAAAGATGAGTTTCTATATTTTTATAAGCACCATGTCTCCACAGTAAATAGTATTGACTGAAAATACAGTTACAAGCCGACAAGTGATATTTTCTTCTTACAACAACAAATCACGTGTGAAAAGTCATATCATAAAGTACGGTTTGTGCTGATTGCTTCATAATATTCATTTGAGAACAAAGTAGACTTATGAGATTTTAGTAATCTTCTGCAGTTGAAGTCTTTTAAAAACTCGACTGATGCATTTTGACACGTAGAACATACAGCAATGTAATATAGTGATTTATTGGCTAGTGGAGGTGATATTGAATTGAGTTATATTATAGATTAACATCATAATCGAAATAGCAATATTCTAATGATGAAGACTTTTGATTATTGATATGGACGATAATACCGTCAATGCTGTTTATAGGCAATAAAGTGTAAATTTAATAATTTAATAACAATGTAGAATATCCACTCAATTATAGGTAAACCACAATTCCATATACTAACGAAATGTTTGGTAGTGTATTTCCCTAATGGTGCTGAATTGATCATACTAATTCAATGAGTGCTGATTACATTTCGATTAACATCTCTCAAACACCTTCCTCTATATGTCTCTCACTCTCTCTCTCTCTCTCTCTCTCTCTCTCTCTCTGTCTCTCTCTCTCTCTCTCTCTCTCTCTCTCTCTCTGTCTTTCTGTCTAAATATATATATATATATATATATATATATATATATATATATATATATATATATATATATATATATATATATATATATATATATAAAATATGTGTGTGTATTTGTAACGTGTGATCTTCTTTTCCAACACATATACACATTTATTTCATATAGATTCATGGTATTCAAGTTATAATTAGTTAGTAATAATTTATGCAATAAGTAATAATAAATTCAAAACTCCAAAAACTTATTCTAATAAAGTTGAATAAGTCGAATAAACTGGGGCATAAGTTGTAGACTTGGATTGATAGGTCAAATCATATTCATCAAATTTTCCAAATGATGATAATAATGATGAAATAAATAAAACGCATGACGTATGACAATGTTGATTCCATAGTTACTAGTTCTCATGCACTCTTTAAAATGCATATATTAATCTGAAAACTTTTCACATATTATGCCCTCTGTATTCGTACTTGACGTCATGTTCTAAGATGAAAGAGCTCGCAATGCTGGGTGCTTACGGAGTATGTTATATATGGTCTAAGGTTGGTGTGTGTATATAGGCTTGTATGATGCACGTGATATGTGCATTCCCTGGAGTACTGTAACAAAGCTATGGAACTCCTCGCTCTACAGTGTTACATATACGAACAACTTTGAGCATACTCAATACAAAACAGGGACGTTATAGAGACGAGGGGAGGAAAATGATAGAACAATCTGCATCACATACATTGTCAGGTTAGGATAAACATGGCATCCATAGGGCAATAGAATTATACGGAGATGGGTGGATCAATCACTAGTGCGTCGAGTAGTCATGTGAGGGATAGGGGCTCGATTCCTGTCAAGGGCGATCATCCTTACTAAGGATTTCCGTTATTTTCCTCAATAGTTTGTGATTAGTTGATTATTATTGGAGGAGCAAAGTAAAAACTAAAGATTTCACCGAACTCGAAAAAAAAGGACATTGTTTTTCTTGCTCCACAGGTCAAACGAAAGTTCAAATTCAGTTTAAACTTGTCGTACACAAGTGTCAATATCTAATTCGATACTGCATGGTACTGAGCCGCAATCGATTGCACCACTTCTGAGAAAACCCATTCAGAAGTTTTTAGAAACCCCGTAAGAATGACTTCAAGGAGAAAATCGGGAAAAATATTTCATCCGAATGAATTCAAATTTCTACGGAATTTAATATAATAATGATATATAGATCTATTATCCCGAAGTTTCATATAAATCGAATCACCCCTTTTGATAGAATGAACTATAATGTAACTTAATTCTTCTACTTCAATCAAATCTATTACAAAAACTTTCATGAAATTAAGCGACAGGCCTGACCGATTGATTTTTTTTAAACGATTAAAATGAGTAATGATTAGTAGGTATAGGCAGGCACTTAATTATTTTGAACTCAAGGTGCATATATAGCTTCTTGCTACATTTCATAGAAATATGCCTATATCGCTCATCCAAACACGCATATGTTATATATATATGGGTGTGTGTGTGTGTTTGTGTCACAAAATATTTGTATATTCTAATCAGTTTTCACCGATAAAGGTGTGTACGTTGTGGTGGAAAACGGATAGTGCCCGTAGAATAAGGGATCAAGAGGGATAAGAGACGAGAGAAGTGTAATAAAGTGTCAAGATATAACGCAAATTGCGCAGTACATCGACTGACATATTCAAGCCACTAGAGATCAAAGCCATCATGGTATAAGTCCATTAAGAGCCACTATATGTGTATGAAGCTTGTGTAGGGGGGGTGAGAGGGGATTGTATGTAGTGTTGGGGCGGAGAGAGATGGGGGGATGATTCGGGTTTAGGAAGCATTTGAAAGGACAGGACGAGCGAATGGTAACGAGCCATACACAAATTAACGCTCCCGTTCCGTGACCCGGCAATTAGTGGGCACATTATTACGAACGCGATGGTCGGTTGATTTAGTAGCGTGGACTGCTTTAATAAGGAAAACGTCACTGAAATATAATAATATCAGGAATAATATGAAGCGAGTGAGGAGCCGATATGATATATGTTGATGCTCAGTTCAATGGAGTTAGTAGAGACTTCGTTTAGATGAAACATTTATTATTTTGTTCACTTGGTTTTACATTTTTTATTTCCGTTCAAGCGAAGTTACAACTGACAAAATACAATAATAAATATATAGTTGATCATATTCCATTCCAAGGATATTTTTATGTTAAATTAAAGCTTGATACAAAATTATTTATTTTAATGCTGCTTAACGAACCTACCAACAGCTAGATTAGACGAGGTTACAAACGAGCGGGCGATAGTGAAACTATCAAGTGATGGTAGGTGAAAGGGTCGTTTACAAAAACATTTACCATATGCAGTACTCGAACCCACGCCCGACTTGACTTCAGTTTCAGTTTCACTTCAGTTCAGTTTCAGACTTCAGTTCATTGCGATAGTTGACTGAGCTACGAGGGTGGTTGGAACAAAATCATTATTTCTCAATACTCAATAACCTATACTAGGCAAATTCTCTGGGATCTCATAGTCTTTCGATTGAGGGTACGGAAATGTTGAACAACAATACCAAAGTGCGATATTGAAAGTACCATTTTCTCCCCGAATAAAGTAGTTAATAATAATAAAATATTAATCAATATTAGCATAATCACATTTTATACCATACATTGTCAAGTATTGACATGAAAAATTGCATCTTTGGTTTCCTCCTTCTACATCCATTTCGAGTCATTGTTATCGTGATGATTTTGTCAACGATTGATGTTACATTTCTTGTCGTCAAATAAATACAAATGAATGTTTCAATTAGTTGATAAATTGTTTCTATACATGAACAATGAATAATTCCCAGTGGTGAATCTATACAGTAACAATTGTTGTTATGCGTATGTATAAAAGCGTCCCCTCCAATCGACAAAAGATGGATGATTGCTTAAGCAGACTCTAGCCTTATATTATCATAGGTAATCAGGGATGATCAAAATATATGGTCTGTACCCAATAGTCTATAATGACGGAAATATCGTTTAAAGATCACGTAGGCCTACGTGTTTCAGGCCGTTAATTCTCACGACTGTATAGTTATGAGAATATAAATATTATTTTTGTTTCATTTATTTACTGAGAAATCAACTGGAATATCGCAAATGATCTTGTAAACATCACCTCCCGAATTTGGTGAGTGATTAGGGCAATATCTGTTTTGTTGATAGTTAATCTGTTAATAGTGGCAATAGCAGCTGTTTAATTTGTTTATTTTTCAATATTGTAGCCTACTATGATGAAAATTATTATTTTCAAAAATAATGAGAATTATAACTGAGCTTCATCTTCACAATAAGGGAACTTATTTAACAAATGTAAACATGTAGGCTACTATACATACATTTATTAACAAAAAATTGCTTTAAAAAGAGTAAAGGTATAAGCAGGTTTGCCTCCAGTGTGTATACTGTTGTTATACAAAGTTATATTTTTCAAATTGAAAAGGTATTTGAGGAATAACTACCGATATTATAACTCAGTCTAATTTGGCTTATTTTTCCATGGAATAGTATAAATACCACATTCATAAGAAATTTTCAATGCATACGTTTCCTAATTTATATATTTTGTATTCACATTTTGAATATATATTTTTACTTTCACATTTCAATATAATTTGTGGTTATAAACACCGGTCGATCATAAAATACATTTTGGTCACCTTTACACTTTTACAATGGCCAATTCACTGACAAAACGTGAAAAAGTATACGAAGTGCGAGGTGAATTTTGTGTTGGTTTTAACATTTCGTCTGCTGTCACCATTTTTCATAATCTGTGCGGGAAACGGTCGCGGCTGGGGATTGTTCAATAATGCAACACAGGTTGTCTATGTGGTTAGGGGCAGCAAAAAACACGTGATGTTTTGTTGCAACATTCTCTTTGTTGCAAGAAATTGCCGTATCATTCATCAAAACGATAGCTCAAAGAGATTTACATATTATATTAGGCCTGAACGTCCATCAACTGTTATATGACTGCCCGTCATAGTATTATATTGTTATTATTAGACCTATCACTATGATACTGCTAATACATCCATACGTAGTGTAAGTCATTCTGTAACCAGTCAAGTGAAAAGGGGAGTTTTGTGGACATAGAAACTTGGTTATAATCTAAGAGTTGAAAAAATACAAGATTCACGTCTCTTAACTTGACTATTCTGCCGTTCATCGGTTGCAAAAATTAATAGTTGATATACGTAATGAGAAAAGATTACTTTTCACTAAATACAACGTTGATCAAACTTTATACCGTGGTTTAATGTCTGAAAGATGAATTTAATGAGATCTTATCTGATCTAAAAGTGTCTTCATTTTTGTTGATATCATACCTGTAATATAGAAAGCTAGAAAGAAACAGAAAATAGTTTGGGATATAACTTAATCTGAACGTGCTGATTTGATGAATCGCTGAAATTTCACTAAAATAATCGAACAATTGGAATAAACCCACTCACACTCACTCAAAACTGGACGAAATTTCTCATATTTATTCCGAAAAATATTTGATAAAACCAAGCAATTTGAGAGAATTATTTCATTATATTCACCCAAAAAGGATGACTTATTTTTCATTTGAGCTTTGAGTGAAACTTGAGATATTCAACAGTGGGATAATTCACTCAAATCTATTAAGAAATCACATTATATCATTGAGGTATATATATTTCATCAATATTGTCATTGGCAATGACACGGTCAATTTATGGACTATATTAAATCTAGCTGTCCATATTGCATCACCACGTATATTCTATCACACTTTTCGAAACACGAAAATGTAAACTCCCATTTGTTACACTCTTGACTATTCTCGTGCTTGTGCCTACGTATCCCTTCTTCTTACACTTGGGCCTACATATTGCATGGGATTTCTCGACCTTTTATTTCAAACCATATACAAGAGAAGATCCACGTACGAACTCAACCATTTAGATACACCAGTCAAAAGGAACCGAGACGCATAATAATTTTCCTAATGCACATCTGGGATCTGCACAGAGTTGTGTGATGGAATTCCCTGGAGGTATGAGGCGCCTTGTCAAGGGATACAGTGTTAGGCGTCGGTAGCGTCGGCAGGCGTCGCTTCAACCCCCTCTCAAACACTTTGTATATCCGAACAATGTCAGATCTGCAGATAAAACAAATCTACACACATATATATATATATATGTATACGTGATGCTGTGAAGCTTATGTCAATATGGCGAAGCAATTGTTTGTGTAAAAATGAGAACTATACATATGCCATGGAATCGATGTTGGACAAATAATTAGGCTATTGTTCTCTATTACAATAATGGCAGGGCCTGTACAGACGAATGTCTTCCAGTAGCGATAGACACTGGAGTGCATACGTGGGTGGCAGACAATATCCTGAACAAACAATAGGCCTTCATTAATTGAGCCTATCTTCCAATCGACGTAACATATGACCAAACTATAAGCTCAACTTCATAAGGAAATTCGTGTCTATAGTTTTTTTATCATGGAATTATGAAAATTCGTATTTATAGCCACTTCATGAGATTTTATTATGTATTATGATTGTATAATGTATGTGCTAGGTCTACTGATTATGTGTGTAACATTCAGCACGCCTATATATTGAGTACTTTTGGTAATGCACATATCTCATACGGAAAACCAATACCAGTAAGTTTCTATTCAACTTTATTTTTGCATTATTATGAAAATACAAATTTATAGTAGAAAAAAAGCTTAAAATTTCCATAAAACGATGTTTCCCTTCTTTTGACGTCCTCTACAGAGAGTTGTATCCTTTGACTCGAACTGTCAGTCTCTCAGTTTTCCTTGGAGAATAGAAGCGATATCAAAATACCTTTCCTACAAAACACTCTTATATGCACTAGCTCTCTACTGCAGTCAAATTCAATGTTGAAACAAGCTTTTTATTCTTCCCTTGGCATTATTTATCATTCTACAGGTTGGTTTAACCATGTGACGCTATGTAATTTCTTTCATCAACATCGAAATCTTGATTTATAATCACTGTTACCCAATTAAGGCCGAGGATGTGTTAATGAGACTGTTTTGAAACAGCACATAATGGTTGTTCTAAGACTTCGAGGCTGTCTTTCTTCAGTTGGTCTTGTTGATTCGATGATAACAAGGATATCATTTGTTAAAATTTCATTTTGGATATATTAATTATATTGGATACAATATAGCGAATATATAACAAATATCCACATCTTACTAGTCTTGCATGTATTTATATTTCAGACGTTTGTAAAGGACAGTTCTGTATTTTATTCAAATCGAATACTTCAAATGATGACCATTATATGCCCCAGTATTATATATGCCCATTTTTTGGAATATACCTCTGAAAATCTCTCTTTCTCTCTCTCTCTATACTCTCAAAATAAGGAAAAGATACGAGATAATTTTATTTTGAAATTGTAATTATATTTATAAATTATGAAAATATGATCATTTTCAATCTGCGACAAATCATTCATTACCTAAAGTGAACAGTCAACTACCTCATTGAAATTTTTTTCAATAATAAAAACAATATTCCGATTAAAAAACATGCACCTCCACGAATATAAAATATGACTTCATCATAGAAATCTGATCACCGTATGTATAATAATTTATTACTATGTAAAAAAAAAAAAAAAAGAGATTCACGGACATTTGGTCAACGGATGTGAAGCCGACATAACCGTCAAAATCAAACTGATGACAAACACAGTCGACAGCTTGTGGGTCCCGATAATTATTTTCAAAATGTATGATTATCTTTTTTCTGAGGAAGCTATCATTTCGAATCTATTACCGGCAACTATTCAGTTGATCAAATCACTTGGAAATGTGAATGTCTTCTTTTTCATCAATTAGAATGAAACTTTCATATCATCGACAAAGTGGCATGAAAGCGTCTTTGGGTGTGCCCCAAAAAACATGGCTCCACTCCATATAAATGCATAGCTTTTGAATACGACATTGGCGGAGATCTGAACACAAAACAAATGTAAATATCATAGATATGATTTAACTGTAGAAACATACATTTCTTTTGTAATTTGAAAGTATTTCTACTTAATTTAATTTTTTACTCCCTACTGGAGTAACAAAATATTGAATTCAGTCGTTCATTTAATAGCGTCCAATGTGGGCATTGGTATTCTATCTCTCGCTTATGTTATGAATGAGTGAATTATCCATATAATACAGCAATTGGGGATTCTTACTTCTTGTCAACTATAGCGCGGTCTAATCATGTTTTCAATCAAGTGCTTCTGCTTTATGTATTTCATGTACGGAATGCATCAGGATGAAATACATGTCCATACCTATCAGTTAACATAACGAGACATTCACCAAAGTAGCAAACTTGATAGTCATAGAATATGTCAATGAATAATATATTTACTCATTTCTGTTAATCTGTAACATTCATCATTTGAGCTACAAGCCCACCAACCTTTCAACGATTACATTGCATCCCACTCGCGATGTGATTGACGTAATTGCTAGATCAGAAGGCTAATTCCTTGTTCGGACCTTTTTAGACCATCGACTGTATGTCCGTAGACTATTTAACTTCAGATTATAGGTCGATCAGCTATATAACTCCTTAGTTCGTCGACTACAATTATGTAGATCAAGTCGCTGTCGACTTCAAGTATCAAATGTCAACTAAGTGTATGTCGACTACAAGTATGTCGACTACAAATCTCTCTACTATGTGTCTGTCGACTACTAGTCTACTTAAAGTTGTCGACTACTGGTCTACTCAAAGTTGTCGACTACTAGTATGACGACTATGGGTCTGTCGACTACAAATCTATCGACTGAAAATCTGTCGACTATAAGTATACTACAAAGTTGTCGACTACAAGTCTCTCGACTCTGTGTCTGTCGATTCTGCGTCTCTCGACTCTGTGTCTGTCGACAATGTCTGTCGACTATAGCCCCATCGACCAAGTATATGTCGACTATGAGTTCGATTCGAACAGGAGCAGGTTTCAGCAGAATTGGCTCTGCAAACGCTGAGTTGTGTGTTCCAATCTTATATACAGCGAGAAAGTCAACTTGTCCCAGAACGGTGCTGAACACCAATGCAAAATAGATATACCAGCCCATGCAGGCACAATGAGAACGAGCTGTTCCATGATAAATATCACCAGTGGACCGATAAACCAACAGTCAAAGCTCACTTGGAACATACATTTACTCTACAAATAATATAACGGTAAATGTATCTATAGGCCTGTATAGCCTAGGCCTACATATATATATATATATATATATATATATATATATATATATATATATATATATATATATATATATATTTATATGTAGAGAAATATATATACATGTAGGCCCATATACATTTATATATGTATATTTATATATTATGAATATAATATGAAAATAATAAATAATATTGTAGAAAATATACAGTATACATTGTAATGAATTAAGAGTATCTGCTCTTAGCTTTTCTTAATCCTTCATTTTCTTGTTGGGCCTACATCTTTTTAACCGACTCAATTCTACATGTAATTTCTATTTTGATTTTGTCAGAATAGTTGTCACCGGTACAGACAGATAATCGCCTTTTCAGATTTTAATTGAACATTTGACAAATTTAGGGGAAAGAAGTAAAATATTAGTGTCAATATAAGGCTAATAGGTTTTGCTATAATGTGATACACAGATGGTAATTATTCCCATTTAGTTATCAATGTTAACATTCATTTTATTTCATCATATTCTTTGTTACTTTTCTCATTATCTATTATTCAAAGTGAAATTATACACATAACGGAACGTCGGCTACCTGGACTTGATAACTACCTTCACCTAGTCACTGACGTATTCTATGAATTTTCTGCATTCTCCATTCTCCCGTAGGTTTTTTCGAATAAAGTTTTCCTTATAATTAATTTAGTTTCGTATTAAGTGTAAGCCATAAACAGTTGGCCGTAAGAGACGGGTTTGCCTTTCTTCAAGAAACATTTCAAAAAGAAGACAAACTTTTTTACCTGTCCGTCGAGAGAACGTTATAAAATTTCACGAGATCCCTAGAAAACGTTAACGGTACGCGAAAAGTACGTGGTGTTAAAAGTAAATGTAAATAATGTACACCGGTCTCAACCCATCCCTCTTAAATCCTCCTCTAACCAGCACCCCTACTGCAGAATAAAAAGAACCAACCGTAAAGAAAAATATATTTTTAAGAAAAGAAAATTTTCCGTCTCATTTAGTTTCTTCTTTTCAAAACTCTAGTGTCTAGGTGTTGAGGAAAATGCCACTGTAACTGCATATTTGAAAGTGAGTTCGGAAATAATTCACCAAGGAACTGCTGTGAATGTGTGGATCGCAAAACGACAACTCAATTAGCTCTTTCAGCTGGCATGTATTATTAGTGACCTGAACTGTTCACGGCTTACTGAATAAAACACTAGACAAGTTTTACGGTAGCTAACATCTTCGCGTACTCCGTGTGCAAAACCTGAGGGGAAAAGATGAGAAACAATTTTTACTCTTAATATCTTAGTCTATTATAATTTAACGTAATTTCTTCGTGAATGTGAGGAAAATGTGGAACATGTTTTCGTACACATTTCAGTTTAATATCAGCGATGAACGTTGAAGCACAATGCTTGAAAAGATAGCATATAAATACAATCCATTATTTTACTAATGGGAAAATATAAAAGTTAATTAAGTACACTCTTAGTTTGACACATCAGTCGACACTTTACTTGACGATAGACGTATTTTTTGATGAATAAGAATAACATATAAAAATGTATAGAATAGAAATAAAACTTTTGAAAAATTGTATGGATTTGAATTGGCATGAATCAGTAATTGTGAAGCTAGATCTTATTTATTAAATTCCGATTCGATTAAAGAATGATAACATTTTGATAACATTTATCAATAGTAGAATAGACGTGATCAATGTGAATGTAATATAGACATTACGGTGATAATTCATTGAACTTCTAAAAAGTGGCCTCGATCCTCTATATTGATCGAATGAGGATCAGAGTAGGCTCACAACAATGTCACGATGAGTATCTTCAGAAAAAGAACTCGATTGACAAACAATTTCTAATAATATACATGCACCTCATTGAGGTTATCCAATATATATGGTATATATATATATATATATATATATATATATATATATATATATATATATATATATATATATGTGTGTTTATATATATATATATATATATATATATGATATGATCTGGGATTTCAATTACTTTCTGGTCAATCACTTTTTAAGCTACCACCAGCAGGTTATTGTGTGTAGATTTATGTAAAAGTGAATAGGTTTATATGAAAACATATTTGGAAATGAGTGATAATTTCTCGATTTTACTAAGATTTGCATGACAAATGATGATTTATAAGTACTGATAGTACTATTTCTATTATATATTGAATAAATAATCAAGAAAATGTATTTATTTTCAGGAAAAGTAAAGAAAGACAATGTTTCTGACGTGTGATTAACGCTTGATATACTTTATCATGAATGTGGCATTGTTTTTGCTTGTCTATTTCGATCTGTGAGTGTCTTCCCGTGCAACGTACGAACGAGTGGTCTACAGAGGACATATAGGGAATTCTGGTACAGTGGATTAGTCCCGGAAAAGACCGTACGTAACTGACTAACTGTCAGGCTAAATGTGGATTTATTTTCTCTATATTAGATTACATAAACCGAGCGGGACTCTAGCGCGAGGGACTAGACGAGAAAAGGAATGGTGGGGGGAGAAAGCAATACGGGGGGTGGAAGTGGATGAAAGGGGGATGATCAAAATCGTTTACAAGGCAAACAGTTATTTACATAGGTCTTATACGAATCAAAATCATCTTCAGGTTACGAGATGTTTCCGTCGATCAAATTATTTTATCTTCAGCACAACATTGAATATTATATTTGATTAAGAACTTATAGAAAATAAATATTTTATCAGATTAAAACATATCATACTATTCTGCAAATAATGTTTGTTGATTTAAATCAATGTGCTAGTCTGTTGCACTTTAACTGAAAACAACTAACTTTGATACTCACAAATCTTGATCAATTGATGGTAATACATTGAACTTAATCCAAAGTAAATTTGAATCTACATAGTAAAATTATGCTCACTGATATTCGACGCATACATTTTTAATCATGTAGAAAAGTTAGAGAAAGAAGAATAACAACAATTATTGAAGGAGCAGGAAGCCATACTAGCTTGACATAGTTAAAACCATGTCAGTAAATAACCTGAATGACTGATCTCCTCGTTAGCTCAGTCAGCTGAGGCACGCTCCAGAGACTGAAGTGACCGTTCGAGTACCGCAAAAGGCATGGGTTTTTTGTAAACGTCCTTTCACCTATCACCACTTTATCGTTCTGCATTATCCACCACTCATTCGTACTCACGTATGACCATAGCTATTGGTGATGTCGTTGAGCAGCATTTGAAAAAAGGAAAACCAGGGGGGGCACCTGAAGAGCAGATACCGAAATAAAGTCGACCCAATTGTTTGGGTGTCTAACCTTACTTGAATCCTAACCGCATTCCAATGAAAAGTACCCTCAAATCCAAGTCACTCAACCGAGTCGACTTTATTCCGGTATACGCTCTTTAGCACCCCCAAACCACGAAAGTCATACATGATTGTTCGACCATGACGGGAGTCAAACCGCGATCTCCTGAATCATGCTATTACACGCCAGCAAGTAAACACTCATTTACCTCTTCCACAACACGACTCAGTGTTGCTTGATATCGTCAACAAGATCGTGGGTGGCCAACAGAAGAGATTTTGAATTTTGAGCCACGATCTCCAATATTGGACCATGGTTTGCACCAATAGAGATGGCGTAATTGATTGCTTTACCCATAGCCTTCTTTATGCAGTTATGTTATGTTTTTGTCCGTCTTATACAATAATAAAAGTAGTGGTTTTACCCACGGTTTTACCAACATAACCTCATAAATTTAATTTTGACCCATTGTTGTTGTGTATATTCCAAAAACAGCACTGAATCGTAATAAAATAATTACAAGCAATTGCCTGTCTAGATTCCAAGATGAGGCGAATGAAGCAAATCTACATCTTTCAAAATTGGAAACATTGAAAATCTTCAATTATCCATTCATTTTTCTCTTTAAACTTTATAAGGAACAAATTATAATGGATTATGACGGATTATAATCCGTCACACACACATATAGCTTGTTTATATAGGTGTATATGTATTTCTGATTCAAAAACCAGTAAAGTGAGTCGATGTACTTTATACCAGTAATGTTAACTTGCGTACTAAAAACTACTCGAATATCTTTCTAAACTCAATGTAAAATCAAGGATGCAAAATTAAACATTCCTTGTAATTATGCATGAACCTAAGTCAACCACTAGCACCACCTCAACGTCACATGACAGTATCTTGAGATACGCGTCTGGCTTCTGTACTTGACTCCTGACAAGCTACCACGGCCACCTAGATACCCCGACAAACAAGCATCTTCTTATTCATGCAACCTCCCTGTTGTTTCCATATTCCTCAGCTGTATTTTAATATCGTGCTATGCATTGAAATTCCCTTACGTAGTCTCGTTTCAGCTATCTCAAATTGCCTATAAACTAAGAAAATTGTATTTCTCATGATCTACGACTATACCACCCTCCAATATCTTCAAATAAGAGCACAAAGTTAGGGAAACAGAAATACTATATAATATATATATTTGATATGAATCTTCCCCCGTCCCCCACTTCGAGACTGTAGTATGATGGGTGGCAGTGATAGGGAGGGGTGAGATCGAGAGAGAGAGAGAGAGAGAGAGAGAGAGGAAATCATGGCCGTCTATTCTTGCACTAGAGATTGTGAGGATTCAGGAGACGGTGATATGACTTGGAGAGAGTTCCTCTACTCAGACAGGCTCACATTCTATTATAGAAATGTTGAGATAACTCCACCTCTCATCTTTCCCCCATTACCAGACCGGTTATTGATATGACAGACATTGGGCGTGAGTAGGGGTGCAAACAGAAGGCACGGCTAGGAACAAGGTAACGGATATGTTTTAATCATTTTGATTTTCTTATTCGCATACTAACAAAAAAATTGATGGCACTGTGAGAAAGAAATATCATCAAGGGATAAAACGAATCCGCTGAAATGCTGTACCGTTAAATGAGCATTAACATTAGTTGGGAGAGCTATAGTTGAGCGTTAGTATTAGCTAAGTTAACTATATGTGTATACATTAGTATAAGCTACAGTTAAGCAATAGCTTTTGAACAATAAGTTGTCAAGAATAACATTCAATGATGAGAGTAGATTCGACATAATTTAAAAAGATCAAAGTTTGAAAAGATCAGATCACTTTACCGTCCAGTGAGCATCACACCTGTATCTGTGTTATCTATCAGAAGCAATATTAGCTATAGTTGGCCATGATAACTATACTTGTGCATTAGTATAATTTTGTTGTAAGTATTGAGTGTATTTCGTATTATACTATGGAATATTAAAACCGCTACTACTTCCCTCTTCCCTACACTCTCTATACCCTCCCACTAGACTCTTTCCCTCTCACTCCTTCCCTCTTCTGAACTCTTCTAAATGATCATTCATCGAATGAAGTTGGACTACAAGTTCATTCAGAAACGTGTCTACGATTTTTATTTATTTTTCTGATATATATATATATATATATATATGAGAAATGAACAAAAAAAAGTAAAAAATATATAATTATGGTTGTGGGAATATTTAACAAACTTTACTTTATTGTAATACTAGTTTTATATGAAAATACTTACACAAATTTACTATTGTGATACTAGTTTTATTTAAAAAATCTTTCAAAAAGTTCACTCACAAATTCACTTTCAGTTTTCAGTTTCACGTTGTCAGGAGTATAACATGCTGACAAATTCTCACTTGACTAAAATCATTTTTTTGATATATCGGGAACCACACCGCTCAAATATGCAATCTTAGTTTTGTTGATACTGATTACTGAAATTAGGCTAGTGGTTGTAATCTGATGGTCACCATGGTCACCAGGCTTATTGTCAATTGAACTTTACTATATTCACTGACATCTACACATTCATTGCGCCTATCAAATTATCCTACTACGGGCTGATAATATGACATTTGCTTATTATTAGTGCATGGAATTATTTATTATTCAGTTATTTATTAGTTGTTTATTATTGATGTTATAGTTGTTATACCATGTTGAATGATACGTTTGACAATACTTGATATATTTTGGACTTCTTTCTATCTTCATGGATTACTTGGCTTAATACGCAAATATTACCTAATTATATTCAATGTGATGAGCATGGGATAATTTCTTCATCATACATTTACACATTCTATATTTTTCATTCTATTTCTATTCATAAAAATGAATCACTCGATTTTAGAGTTGTATTTCTTATTGCAACAACGTTCTCTAGAATAACAGATATGTTCTCCAGCTCCCTAGAACCAAGAGTATATAACACATATGCTGTGTGAATTGTACCTACAGAATAGGCTATAGATTGTATAATGGCTGTGGGGTGAATAGAAAGGCAAGAAAAGCGTAAAAAACGAATTCAGCAATTTAAAAAGGTAAAGTCGAATATCTCCCTATGGAGTCGCTACAGAAACATAAGAATTCCTCTTCGTACCCGCCGTTGCAGGAAACAAGTGTCAGCAATTTAGTTCCTGTATTCCCGCCTACTGCGTATACTGCCCGCCCAGAATGCACCGCCTTCAACTTCCACCGAATGTATTGTAATGTGCTACTGGGAGACGATCGTATACCACTACACCGCTTTACTGCTCTCGAGTCGTAACATAAACCAGCCAACCTCCGCGTTGTTTCAAGGAACGGGAGAAGCCGTTAATAAGGAACAATGGGGAAGAACAAAGCTACTTCTTCATGTTCGTTTCATATACAATGTAACCCAATTCACTCGGAATATATATATATATATATATATATATATATATATATATATATATATATATATATATATATATATATATATATATATATATATATATGTACTGGTATTCATGAAACAAAAAGTTGTTAAAACTGATAAATTGTGAAAATAATCTTTGCATGTAGGAAAACTGGATGCTTTTGATAGATGTACTAGTTTTTCTAATAGTAAATCTCGTCTTGAAAAATCATCAACCGTCAATATACCATAGCTGAACAAATATGAGAACGATATTCCGATTTGTTATGTTTGTAGAATGATTTCTTCTCCCGTGGATACAAGTGATGATCTTGATAATTCTCGCTTTTTACATTCATATATGTATATATATATATATATATATATATATATATATATATATATATATATATATATATATATATATATATATATATATATATATACATTATATATACGATATATTGAACATCTATGTGTATATATATATATATATATATATATATATATATATATATATATATATATATATAGAGATGATTTTTTATCATAACAGTGCGTCGTTAAGCCTTACATGAATGATTAAAAAAATCAAAACACGTGGAGGAGCCGGGCCAAAAATATATGGCACCTCCACTGAATTAATCAGAAGATATTTTAGTTGACTGGAAAAACTGATATTTCTTGAAACCTGTATCCAAACTAAGGAAATCAGTTTCAAAACGTTATTTATGTAGGGTATGTTGAAGTAGGATAAAGCAGCAGAAGTGGTATGATTTGTGAACGAGATATAATGAACTCATATTTATCCATGATTTTTGACACCGCTCAACTGATGTCCACAAAATTGATGAAACGTATACTTCATTGTTGCCCATTGTTCTCCTTGTTCATTGTTGTATTATCCTTGATTTCAAATTAAATATTACGTCGTTTTATATTTTAAAAATGTCAGTTTTCTACCCTGTACTGTGTTATACAAGCACCACGACCAACTTACATAATAATATGAATTGCCTCTAAAAACGGGATTCATCGTTAGGCCTATTCAATAATCCTTTACACTCACAATAATCCAGTAACGAACAATAAATTCACTGGCAACTATTTGACAAGAGGATGAGGGATGTTTATAAAAAAAATTGTCCCCTGAGACAATCCAAAAGCCAATCAAATCAGTCTATAATTTTGACAAAGCTCGAGGCTGTATGTATATCCATCTAGCTATACTAGCGCTGTCAAGCGGTAGCGGCGAGAAATACAATCTACACAGCAAAACTGTTATTGATGGCAATGGTAAGTGAAGCATGGCTACATTGCCAATTATGGAGATCAGATGATACTAACGCAGTGCTGAATTATATGTTGGCGAAACTTTAAACATATGTTCAACTGTTGAATAAATGAACGCAGTATTGTATTGTATTGTATTTATTAGACGTTGTGCTACAAATTGTACTGTGTTAACATTGTCAAATATAAAATATATATGTATAAGACTAGGAATAACAGTGAAATAATAAAATGTATACTTTTTAGGTATGAATACTCAACATTAAATATATAATATTATTAATATTCAATAAAATATATAATATCAAATACTAGATATAAAATATTTAGGTTTATACTTTCATCCTTGATCTCAATTGGGGAACAAAGATTTTTATACAGCTTATGATATAGCAATGATTATTAAAAATTATATATATATATATATATATATATATATATATATATATATATATATATATATATATATATATATTTATTAGATGTATATATATATATATATATATATCTAATATATATATATATATATATATATATATATATATATATATATATATATATATATATATTTAGGTACCGCCCTAATGAAACTTGATAGTTGAAATTCAATGATAACTTAGAAAGTCTTCTACACAGTAACATTAGATTCTTGAGGGCTGATTCAAAGTATTGTTCCAACATTAACCTAATTTTAGTAATGTTTCAACAATATCGACTATTCTCGCATAACAGCACGATTGAGAATGCTTTTGCTGCGTACTGTACGTACTGTGCGTTGTGCGTGCGTACTGTACGCAACAATTCTGCAGTTTTTCTATCGTATGAAATTGTAAAGTGAGCAAGCATCATCAGTTGAACCCGTGGTGTGCCTATAGCCATTCACTCATGTGTAGCCATGGCACAGAGATTGCATGGGGTAAAAGGGGTGTGTGGAGGGAGGGGAAACAATTAGCAGGAGATCAGAGTTTAATGGGGAGAGATGTTCATGTAAATCATAGTAATCAGTTACTTTGTCACTTATCAGACACTTAAAGTTGGATAATCGAATTAGATTTCATTCCAGATATGGCTCGTCCAACTCTTTTTCAATTAGTCTAGGACAAGTTTGATAACTTGAATAATACTAACTGGGGAAGTTTAGGACAATCAATTCTATATGTTTTAAACTTTCATGTTACATCGTGAATGAACTTTATAATGATGAAGATAGTGTGATTATTTCATTTCATTTGGATATATTTTTGAAATATTCAAAAAATCTACACAAATTTATGTTTTCATGTTTGTATGATTCATTTTTTGTCAAGGAAATTAGAGTGTATGTAGCCTGACATGACTGTACTGAAAGTGAAAATTGGTTAAACTCCACGATAGCATAACATATATCTCAACAGATTACTCAACAGATAATATATGTCTCAATCAATTAAAATAAATCAAATATCAATTATTTAATTATTCGTCAAGGTACGAAAATTACGCACATAATAAGGGTGTTATGGGTACAAATGAGGGTGAAATTTGAATTTTCCCTATTGTTTCCCAAGTTCATCCCTCTGGTTTTCATTCTCACTAGGGTTTACAACATTTCGTAACGATTTTACTCCAAAAAATTCCCAAATCTACATTGAGTTAGAAAATTGTTGAATTATTGTGTTAACTAAAATTTCATGCGGATCAAACAAATCATCCAACCTGACTTCAAATATTTTTTAAAAAGATAGAGAGTGCATCCTACGTCGCCTGAAGGTCTCAACTGACGCTCATCCAATTACCAACCTAACTGTGATTTGAACAGTTTGTCTAACTCATACAAGTGAATCAGTGTGTAATATATTGTGTTCCCCTCGCCCTCAACGTTACCACCATCTTTCTACACAGATAGCACTTTAATTTAGGATACCACGAGGGCTTCTTCGAGCGCAAACACCAGTTACATATTATACATACAACATACAGTTAACAAACCGTATTAATGGGATTTCCACCTTCAGGCAACGAATCTTAATCAGTTAAACAATGTTGTTTCAAAGCTGAGCTAATGCTGAGTAAAGCCTAGCATTTGGTCGACATTAGAACGACTCATGTGCTCCGTGGAAACGGTTTCAAGGTTTCTGTTGATTTACCATTCTTGCTCAAGGCTGTTTACAAGGCATGACACGAAGGCAAACTAAAAAGGGTTAAGACTTATAATAAATACCTACAAATTGATTGTTGCATTTTAGTTTTCGGAGATAGGGTTGGAATTTTTATAATGGAAACTTGAATGAATTTTTATGGATTTTTGTCAAAAAAAATTCAAATATTGAGATGACCACATAAGGGACAAAAGTATATTTCTTTTCGTTTCAACGTGATATATTCTCTAA
This sequence comes from Brachyptera putata, assembly GCA_907164805.1. NCBI lineage: Eukaryota > Metazoa > Arthropoda > Insecta > Plecoptera > Taeniopterygidae > Brachyptera > Brachyptera putata. Next base: position 19,148,079 of record OU015468.1, on the reverse strand, counting down.
AATAAATTTGAGGATATTGTATACTTCTTGTTGTAATTTCTGGTATCTCATGGCATTTGAGTGAATGTTGACTATTGTTTACCAGAAGAATATAATTGACGAAAAATATAGGATTTTCATCTCAAAATATGTATTTTCCAAATTCCAACCTTACATTTGATCGTAAAATAATTTTGTTAACTTCATTTGAAGGCAGTTTTTTCTTATCCACAATTATTCTGAGTTTGTTGAGTGCTCCAGTTATATTATATATTATATTCTGTGCATTTATTCAATCTTCATCCAACTCTAAAGTCATCAACACATCAAACTACCTCACCCACTCATTTGATGGTTCGTTACATAACCATTTGTATAAGCCATAGCCCATAGTTCGAGATAATATTGTAAATATAGCAAAGACTTTGGCTAGGTCAATTAATTTCCCCTACTATGTAGATATACAATAGCCATACTAGCATGGTGTATTGACACAGCGTCTTGCTGGTTTAAATGCATACAAAGAGCGAGCGTATGTACCTCCCCCCTCCCCCCTTCCACCACTCACTACCCAAGTGAACTCGTGCAACCCTTACCAAGAGGAAACCAGTGCTATAAGAGGTCGAATTTGATGACGGTATCATCGAAATGCGTTGAGTTGACTAATTGAAACGGGAGATACCTATACTATAGTGCATGATTGGCTCAATTGGGTGGCTCTAAAAGTAAAGGACAGCTTCGCACAAATAGAATGCAATGTATTTACGAGGGTGCAGACAGTCTCTAAATACTAATTTCAATAAGTGGAAATATTTATAATCGTTTGACTCTACGCTTCTATCAAGTAACAAATAACTGTAAATCGTTACCATGGCAATACAGTGAACTGGGAAACTGAACTATCAAAGATTGTGTGAGATTAATATCAAATGATGGAAACCAAATGATGACATTTTTACCATTGGATGAAGTCACTTGATATACGACTAGACGCCTGACACCAATTCACCACTGGAATAAAATGAAATTCAGGCACCGATGTATTGACATAATAATACTTCTAAACGGAAAGCTAATACGATTTTATTGTTATTGTTGTGGACGATTGTTGTGAACACTGGACTGCCACGTGACCTATGAAGAAGTGAGTAGGGCAATACCACGTGGTCTATGACGTAGTGAGGTGGTTGTGAAAACGGCTTCCGGCGATGAATTGAGTCCATTGGACGTCTGTCGTGTGCCTAACGCCAGATAGGTTTAAAAAACATGTTGTTTACGAACGTTTTGGTTACACAGTGAATGTATTATGTATAATGCTACGCATGCTTACTTTATATTTTATAAACTAATTAACTATAGCCTGTCTAGGTCACCTAGCTCTAGTTCAAATGTTGAATGGTATATAAAAATGATTCACTTCATAATTATGAATTTGTATCATTATAAATGAACTAATAACACAAGATCCAAAACACAGACGATTACAATTATATATTTTCGTCTCATATAGTCAAAGTACTTCGTCAATTAACTCGTTATTTACTGTAGTATATAGGTCCTAGTTCGAGAAAGTATCAAGAGATGATAGAAGGATAAGAATCTAGATATATCATAGAATAGAACTCCTTTACTGTTTTCAATTTTGGCTATTATCATCTCAATTGTACTCAATTTTATTTACCTAATGTCAATATATGTTGGTGGAAGTGCCATGATTGATGTAGACAAGCTATATTGTCTTGACGAAAGACCTGCGTAATGAGTGGGCATATTTTATTTAAAAACGCATCTAAAAATCATTGAACTGAGTTGTTTTAGATGCAAAATCTGGAACAATGACGTTCATTTATATTTAGTTGTTATCGACAAAATATCACAAGTTATTAGTGTAATAATATTTTATGGCAATATTTTGCTTCAAATATGAATCTCAATTTTCAAGTGAATGTACACCTCTCCATTGAAGTCTCACAAGGGTAGTAGATATTTACCCCGTGTGCCGTACTCTTTACAACGGTGTATCAATTATGAGTGAAAATAGTAAAGTAATAGAAGAAAGCTTTTCTCTCTTAACTTCCCCCAGCAGTTTCGAATATAAAAGGATAAAACGGGGTTATATACATTGAAAACCCTATCTTTTTATATCCGCTCGAAAGATGTTATGAAATATTAAGTAAAGCCGGTGGATTTAGGAAAGAGGACCTATTTTGCCAGGTCAATACCCCCCTCCCCCTTCCCCTATACCTCACCCTCAGTCACAAACTCGCGAGCTGTGCCCGTATTTTATTCAGGTGATAGCAAAGCGGAAAGCAATATAATATTTTGTGAACAAACAAAGATTTTGGAAAGACTTTGTGCAAGAAAATGTATCGAAGCTAAGATTTAGTAATGTTGACGGACTCACTTCGATGACAGGGACTGTTTAACTGATATATACCGTACTTGAAATTAAACCTAAATCTTACAATTATTTTACTTTAAATTTTGAATATAGGCACATTCAATGAATTTAGTGATAAACTAGCAATGCGTTGACAGTATTTAACGAATTAGGTGGTAAAATCACACTTCAAGTGCCCCGTCAGAACGATCCTACCTTTTCATCCTTGGTTCATCCTTAGGAATAATTAGTTTGTATCAAGTTTTCGATGTCTATGAGTAAAATACACTATTTGAAATAAAGCCAATTGATCTCACAAATTATTGTAGCTTATATCTTGTATTTTTCTGAGCCTTTGTTGATCTTGTAGTAGGCCTACTACTAGTAGTAGTGATTTATTCATTAGCAGAGATGTGCTAATTAACAGGAATAGATAATATAATTGATCGGATTTAATTCACAGACCACAATTTGTGTAGAATATCCCTATTATGGTTTCCGTATATTTCTTCTCTCTCCACCTACCTAGTAGTAACAATCTTCCACTCTCTCTAATACTACAATTCAAAACGTTTTGTGGACTCAATTTGAACAGTGAAATATATCCCACTTAGCGGCCCCTTAACGTAACCAACATACAAATGCCTATGTACCTCTTCCCTCTCACTCCCACTCACTCTTACACAGCACAATAATTACTTAAGGGAAGAGATTGATTTTGTAATTAGATCCGTTTATCGCTTCAGGGATGTTTAACAGGGGCCTAGAGTAGTTATTCATTTGGGTTAGTCTTGTAGAAAGGGAGGACTGAAATATTGTACTGGTTATATGCAACAACTGAAGAATCTCGCTGAATAGAATGTGCCAGTATTGTGTAAATTATAACTAATGTACGAAAAGCTCTATAAAATATAGCTTGAAGCTAATTTAATGTCTTCTTTGTGGGACAAATAGCTTTTACTTCAATTTTTTTCTTTTATAATTATTATTTTTATTACAATATAAATCAAGCACAACATAATTCTAGTCATTAACATTTATATTAATAATACACAATAAGTACTACAAATGGTTCTCAAAATGAATGTAAATAATTTGACATGCACATAGTAATATAAAAGCAAATAATATTGGAAATGATAAAAGCCATATGAGTCGAAGCTACTGTGTGGGTGAAGCAGCTATAGTACGTAATGATAAAAATATATAAATACTACAGATTTTACCATTATTCTTGAAGTTCAACTGAATGATAATGAAATTACATTTGGAAAATTGGACTGTACTTGGACTGTTGACTGTTGACTGTAATCCAATCTGTACATTGAGTGGGCAGGCGCTCACTTGTAGTCAATCACGAGCCGAGTTCATGCGTGAGTTTCATTGGAATAATGTAGCGTACTTGCAGAAACAAAACGAAATAAAAATTAAATTGTTCGATTCGAAATCACGTTCTTGAGAGTATACGACATAAACGTAGCTCCTGGTTATGTTAGAGGTACGGCTCTATACAATTAATAGAAAGCGAATATTTTCTTATCTTATATTATATTATTCATCTTATCGCGTGTATCTGATCAACCAAACACACACAATTAAGTATTAAATAACAAGAGGTTCTTGCAGATTTGAAAACAATTAACTTATTTTTGGACCATAATCCAGACACGATGATGGTGGTAGAAACAAACATAGCTATACAAGAATTGCCTTTCTATTTTTTGAGATGATATGAAAAATAAATTACACATTTTCTATCTTTCAATATTGAAAACATTGAAGTTGATAATTTCATCAGTTTTCAACCACTGAAATAAATAAGAACGAGATTCAAAAAACAATGTTCTCTCTCTCAAACATATTTTTGTTTATTTATACTCATTTATCTATATAATCAACAAGTACAAAACGATCCAATTTTTAAGTAATCGTGACTAACTGAAAAATCAAGAATATTCCAATATACGAATAAATTAGAGTATCTAGTTGAATATTGTTAAATGTAAAAGTCTTACAATCCCTAATATTCAGAAGTAAAAGCCGGAGTCCACCCATGCAGAATGTTTAGACAGTGGTCGCATCAGCACTACCCGCGCAGACCGTATCGTGCGTTACTCTTCATTTGTACGATACAACAGCGGCTAAGGCATGTGATAGTTGTATAGTTGTCTAGATTAGTAGGCCTATTATAGCCAGCCTCGTTGACTCGTTCTGTAACGATCTCAGATAGGTACAAGACGCATTAGTCCTGTGCCGCATCACCACGCCGTCGCGACGCATTGCTAATGGCGTCGCAATTTGTTCGCGACCTGAAAAGGAAATAGTATTGCTGATATATACATAAATATATATATATATATATATATATATATATATATATATATATATATATATATATATATATATATATATATATACCGGTATATATATATATATATATATATATATATATATATATATATAAATATATATATATATATATATATATATATATATAAATATATAAATATATATATGTGTGTGTATATATATATATAGCCTTTTCCTCGATATCTTGCGGTACTTGTGTGATGATACAAGTTGAAACAGAATAAAAAGACATATATATTATGTAAAGTTTCATGCACAGAAAAAGTTTCATGCAGATTAGTCAAACATTGCGACTTGTGCAGTGCTTAATATAAAAAAGCTCCATAAGAGTGGGATGGAAGTCTTCGCTATCGCTCATCCAAATGAATCAAGTGTGTAGAGTTTTCGATTATAATTTATACAGATATCTTGCTCGTCTTACAAAATTCATATAATCGTTTGCCTAGTAGGCTTCAATTATTGTTATAGTGGAAGGGCCGAGTCTGTCAGTGCTGGCGCGACTGGTGTTCCACGGGTTACGTACCAACTGGTGCTGGCGCGATGCACGCTCTGCGGGCTGCATTCAGGAGTAATATGTGACTTCTGAAACGTTTCTTTATTCTATCAAGTGTATTAGATGAGCGTTAGCGAAGACTTCCAACCCAAAGTTATGGAGCTTTGTCTTTGTTTTTGTTTGTTTGTTTGTTTGTAAGCACTGCACTGCACAGGTCACACGGTTTGACTGATCAACATGACACTTTTTCTGTACACGCAGACTTATCCAACTTGGAACTATGGGTTTTTGGGTCAAATCGATTCATCTATTTTGTGAGATGAACCATCTCAAAGTTTCTAAAAACCCCTTAAGATTGGACTGGGCGAAAAAAATTGAAAAATAAAATCTCTTGGAAAAAATTGAAATTTTCACTGAATGTAAACATATGAATGATACACATTATTACATATTTGCATGCTTTCTGGACAACCGCTTTGAAGAAAATAGTGTAATAAATAGATTTTTTCATCGAATAGATAAAAATTCGAAACTGAAAGTAAACAGAATGCGCTTCTTAATCCCAATATTATCGACGAAATGTTACAAATAAACTGTCAACAATGTTATATTTATAATAAATGACATTGTTGAGATATGCGCGCGATTTATTTTTTGACTTTTCACAAGTTCCACTTTTTTTAATACTGAAAGCTACTAAATACCTGAATACCTACAAGCTACTTTTACTGCCGAATAATAGAAGAAATATAGACGAGATTCACGGCTTTCTAGATTCGATAATTACTGAATAAATTATTATTGTTATTGGAGTCGAGGTGAGCAGTATTTTCGATTATAATTTTTTCAAATATCTTGCTGCGTTTGCGTGAATTTGCGTGCGTTTGCGTTTGCGGTTGTGTGAATAAAATATATAACAAATGGAATTAAAATCTATCTACCTTTATCATATTCTCCTACTTGCGCCATTATTGCTCGCAAGGCAAAGTCGAGCACGTCACAGTATCTCTAGCATGCCATCTCAATTGTCGCAACCTCTCATGCTGGCTAGCGATGGCGGCCACCTGTCCAGTTTCTCGGGACGATCACACTTGATCAAATATTCAATACGATTCCTCTTCACAAACGACTTTAATAATGAGCCAGTAGGAAGGAAGGGAGTCTTGTGCTTTGGTCTGTGGCATTTCATAGCCGAGCACGAACTATGACCAGTCACTTAACTGCAGATTCTCATACTGACAAACTAACTCAATTATCACTTGATTCTAAAATATATTATTGGATACATTATATATAAATATATCATATATATATATATATATATATATATATATATATATATATATATATATATATATATATATATATATATATATATATATATATATATATATATATATATATATATATATATATATATATATATATATATAATATATATAAATATAATATATAATATATATATAATTTATATATATATATATATGTGTATATATATATATATATATATATATATATATATATATATATATATATATATATATGTGTATATATATGTTATGTGTGTGTATAGCGCTTCACATGTACCAAGAATCTATCGACTCGGGTCATTTCAATGAAAGAGTTAAAGTGCAGAGTTGATGAAATTATCCTAACGGAAGATAGAGCTGCTTTTTTGATCAGTGATACGACATTGGCTGAAACTGTAAGACAAAACGTTGTGCAATATGGCATAGTCTCTATAGCGTATCACGCTGTATCCTGGTTCGCCCTAGTTTGTACAGGCAAACAGTTAACTTTGAATTACAATTCATACACCAGTTTTTTTCTTATACAAGTGGAGTCAATTCCGTAGTTGAACAAAATGTATAAAAATAAGATATAACTTTTTTATTACTCTTATACACTGGTTAAGAATACAACCGTAATTTAACTTTCATATTAAGTTCAGGTATATTACACGACTAGGAAATAAGACCATAGTTTTTTAAACAAGATCAACATAAGAACTGAATCAATTTGACTAACATCATATGAAAGTATAGCAAATTCTAAACTTTATTCATTTTTATTGTAATTCACATATTACAGTATATTATGAATTTATGACATACATTATAAAATATATAAATCACTCATAAAAGAGATGAAATCAGAATTAAAATCATTTGTAATCATATTTGTTCATATCTGGTTTATATACATATACTTGTTAATTGATATAAAAAAGCAAGATCAATTAATTTTCTGCAAATAACTTCCGGATTCAATTAATCCCACAATACAAGGTTCAGTAAATATTTTACAAACTGAAAGATGTATAACAGTTAGGTTTTATACAAGCATGTAGCAAGAATGACAACTGGTATGAAATAACTTCGTGTAATCAGTTACTATCATCAGTTAATTATATATTCTAGTATAGATTATCTTGAATAAATTAAATAAATGGTTTTAGTTTTGAAATGACGCCATTTTACCTTACTCAAGATTCATATTTCATTCTTTTATATATTAATTTGTTTTGCTCAACACACAAGTCAAACTGACCTAACAAAACGTATTTCTCAAAACGTATTCAATACGAAAAGAACAATCGTATAAAAGGCGTTATTATCATAATTTTTGCCGACTTTTTTACTTTCCCTCTACCGGTATGTTATGTTATAATTCACGAGCCTATCATCAGTAAAACGTATTACCTCTTTGTCGAGAATAAACTAAATATTTACCAGGAAAATGGAAACTTCCATTAAAGCATTCTGTGTAATTCGGCAGTATAGAAGAAACCGATATCACGAACGACGACGATGGTAAGGGGAGGGGGTAATTACAGTGGAGGAAAGAGTTGCATGCCGAGCTATGTATATATATAGGTGGGCGATTACCTCAAAGAAAGGAAGACCGAACTGGCCATCAATGTATAATGAATTGTTGGTGCATGTTTGACAAAAGACAAACAAGCCGATGATGAAAATTACAGTCGACATCAAATATCAAACACGCATATCTTTTTCTTCTTATTTGCGTTTGAAATTCATCAAACTCGATCGTTTTATTGGCATTTCAATTTAACGTATCAGTTTTACTGGAGCATTAGACAAAATTCGGGGCTTGAAGGAGATACGGGCATGACCCATTTTATTTTATTATCCGTGAATAGATACTCTCGATATATAGATTCAATTCGACGCCATACATATATATATGAATATATATATACATATATATATGAATATATATATATATATATATATATATATATATATATATATATATATATATATATATATATATATATATATATATATATATATATATATATATATATATATATATATATATATATATATATATATATATATATATATATATTACTTATTGATGCTATTTTAGATATAGATTTTTAAATTTTAATAATGTAATTATTTATAAAAATTAAGTCTCACTTCATTTATAGAATTCTTATAGGGCCTATATAGGTCTACTACCGATAATATCTGATGATAAAAATTATGTTTGTAGACTTCTTTGTTCATTACTTATGTATGCTTATATGCATACTATGTTTACTTACATGTATACTTATGTAACTTATACTATGTATACTTTCATTTGAATATGAGTAACTGATATTTTACAGCACTGACGAGGGAATTGAATTATAAGTTGAAATTAAAATTGAAATTAAAATAAACAGCGAAAAAATTAAGAATTTTATTATGCTCATGAATCATTAATGTGCCTCAAGAATGTCACAATCATGTAGAACTCTTACTGGCGAGAGATGAAGGCGCGAGACACCCGCGCGCTAGTGGTGTGTGGTAGGGGAGACAGTCGATAGGAACCATCGCTACCAATGAGCAAGAAGTCTAGTTAGTTATTCTACACAAACTAAAATTTTGAAAATTGCGAGCATCTAATATATCGTTTAGATTTCATATTAATAATTCCTAATTCAAATATTTTCATTACCGTATACAAAACACAATTGAAGACAATTGAAATGAAAATTATAAAACCGGCACCTCCACCACTTGGCACACATTGAACTAATTTTACTCCGATTTCTACTTTCACAAACACGAAATAAATCAATTTAATAATATGACTGAATCGGTTAGTCAAGTATAAACTCAAACAAGAGTAGGCCCAACACTGGATAGTATCTATAATAATTATATCATCTTACAAAATTATTCTCCTAATAAGAAACCTATTTCATTTTATTCGATTCAACCTCCAATGTTGAATTGTATTGAAATTATATTTCAGAACCACCTATCATTATTCAATTTGAAATATTCTTTCCAATTGTTTTTTTATTTGAATGAATGAAAGTAACCAATTATATAATAATTGTTCAAGAACATTTTGTAGACCTTTTGATAAGTTCAGAACCTCCAACTTGATCGGTACTCCTACCTCTGAACCTCCACCTGCATTGTTGCTATTGAATAGACTTATCAATTAATGATCAGTTCACCACTAAGGATCAGTAGTTGGACAGTGGCGCCACCTGTTATGACTAGGCTACACACTAGACGAATGTCAGATGGAAAAGTAGTAACCAGTCAGATTTACCTCAATGATCCTTGGAATTCCATTTCTTGCCTCGGAAACGAGTATAAAATAATAATGAAGGGTTGCGTTCAAACTAGACTTGATACACTTTGTGTAAGCACTATACTATCAATTTTGAATAAACCTGTTTTTCAAGTCGTTAAGTGAAGTGAAATATCAACTTATGAAACATCCACCATTATTATACAGTCATTACAAATTCAAACGAAGAAAAAATACTAAACTGAACTTTGGTATAAAGAATATAGCCTAATCATTCAATTCAGTATTTCTTTGTAAAATAGTCATTGAAGATAATAATGTAGAATTAGTGGCTCATTTTAAATAACTCAGATATGGTACGAAGTTGAATTGAAGATATGAAGTTTCGTCTCAACCAGGATCCGAAGCCGGAACCTCTAATTTGCAGGATGCGAGAATTTTCCAACAACTCGGTCGATAGCTTACAATCCAGTTCATGTTACATTTATTTTTAAACATTAAAATGACAATTAGAATTAACATCGAGGATCGAGTATACGTTTTTTGGGTTATTCTTCAAAATATGATATTAGAATGTCTGCTCTAAAGCATTTCTATCATCAACGCTTACATTCATTTTATCTTGACATTCATTACATTTTTTTTAAATTATCCTTAGTGTCGTAATTTTTGTATGTTATATCTGATTATTTCAATTTTGTATCATTTCAATATTCAGTTACTTAATTGTGTTCTATTTTATATTTTCGTCCATGTATTATATGATTTGTATTCATTTATTTATTACATTTTTTTGTTCATTTTTATTTATGATTGTTATCCTGTGCACTTAGGAGTCAGTAAACACAAACAGTGTTTAGTTGTCACTTATACGGTCAGTTTTTTTGTAGACAGACCAACCTTCCAATATCAATTCAGAAGCTTAAAATGACGATGCTGATATTCTACTTGAAGTAAAAGATGCTACAAACAATCAATAGGATAAATTGTAAACAATTATAAGGTATTATTAAATCTATTATTTTAATAATCGTCAAGAAACATGCACAATCTGATCAAAGTATTCAATCAAAGCTGTGGCATCTCATAGAAAGTAAATGCTGTGAACTGTAACAGTGTACCATCAACCCTTAATTTAATTTAAACTTAATCCAAATTCAAACCACTTGAATTCTGTTCTCGTTGTATTGTGTATCGATAAGGGAGGGTAAGGGTGAACTTAATGTGACATGAGTGTGTCCGTTCACACGATTTGAGCGGGAATCACAAGTACCACTTTTACATTCAACACCCGACAGTTCTGTTGCTACTAATCAATAAATGCTATTAACGGTGAACTTTCAATTGAAGATTTCACAACATTTTCTTCATTTATAACCGTTCTTCCTTTTATTGTATCATTTGTTTATTACTCTGTGTCGATCTGGCAGCCACTATAATTGAGATGGCATAGTCTGATAATAAAGATTTTTATATTACTATGTTCACGAACCTAATTGTAATTGCATAGAAAGTATAACAACTCCAAGATAATTTTATGCTCTTTAACTAACATGACATTTTATTTTTGGGAATTCAATCAGCTATGAGATAATACGTCAATGAATACGAAGAATGTGATGAATTTCATTCACGTATTTTCCTGAAACTGACTGAATACACAATAATTTAATATAATATTAATTAAAGAGCCAATCATTATCTTGCAGTTGATGTACTTTTTATTCAATAACACTGGTTCGTGAATATAGAAACAAATAATAAAGATACATTTCTATATTTTTATAAGCACTGTACATAAGCGAGAGCCACTTGATGATGATGATTATTATTATTGTTTGCTTAACGACCCCTTCAACAGCTGGGTTATACGGGGTACAAATGAGCAGGTGACTATGAAATCATGAAGTGATGATGATTGTACAAAATCCCATGCCTTATGCGGGACTCGAACCCCTGCCCAACGGTGACTTCAGTTACTAAAGCAGAGCCTCAGCTGACTGAGCTACCGAGAGCGGCAAGATAGCCACTTGAGTATACCATAATTTTCCAACTGTATATTTTATATATCATATAATTACTAAATTTTCGCGTCTTCTAATTACTAGCTGTTGATATATCAGAGAGAGAAGTAGAACGAATAAAAGAGCACCTGGCCACGATCGATTGGCTGCCGATGTGACGAGTACATGTGCGTGTCTACGCGCCCCCAACTATTATCTCGACTAGCTGATTTGGTAGCCGCTGTCAACTGGAACTGAGAGGGCTGTGGTTGCATGTCGCCCCATTGTGTCAGCGGTTCGGCTCAGGTGCAGCCAAGTGACTCAGTCAGCGACAATATCTGCTGCCAATGATGGATGGTAAATCAACTACAATTAGGACAAATTGTCAACAGATAGATTTGAAAGCTGGTGTAGTCATCTGATATGTTGTTGTGGCAAGACAAAAGGTTGAGGAAAGGGGGTGGGGGGGCATGGTGGTTATAAAAATAGAGAAATTCATCTTTACTGGGGTTTTTTCTAGGTTCGCGAACCAGTGTAATTGAATAAAAAGTATAACAACTGCAAGATAATTGTATGCTCTTTAATTAATATGACATTCTATTTTTTGTGAATTCAATCAGTTTTGAGATGATACGTCAATGAATTTCATCACATTCTTGGTATCGATTGACGTATTATCTCAAAATCTATTGCATGAGATCACAAAAAAGTGTCTCTTGTTAATTAAAGGACATAAAATTATCTTGGGGTTGATATAATTTGTATTCGATTAGACTGGTTCGTGAAAAAGAAGTGAAAATTAGTTTATTTTTATAAGCACCGTGCATGCACCCCCTTAGGGACGATTCCGATCTCTTCGGAAGTTGTTTCAATAAACTTTTTTAAAACTATATCAGGGATACAAAAAAAAATGAAATGAAAGTTGAATCTACGCCAAGTTTTATCTATGCCAAAAATTAGATATCAACCCTCATAATAATAACTCACTTGGGGAAAAACTGAATGAGAAATTATTAGAACGTTATAATTCTTCCCTTCTTGAACTTAAATGATTTGGCCGATTATACTGATTTGGTTGAAAGGCCGATTGCACTGAATTGGCTGAAAGGCTGATTGCACTGATTTTGTTTGAAAGGCTGATTGATCTAATGTGGTTGAAGGGCCGATTGAACTGATTTAGTTGAAAGGCCGATTGAACTGATTTGGATGAAGGGCCGATTGCACTGATTTGTTCGAAGGGCCGATTGAACTGATTAGGATGAAAGCCCGATTGAACTGATTTGTATGAGCATGTGTATGAGCATTGTATTGTAAGAGCAGATTGAACTGATTTGGATGATAGGCCTATTAAACTGATTGGGATGAAAACTTGATTGAACTGATTTGGTTGAAAGACCGATTGAACTGATTTAGTTGAAAGACCGATTGCACTAATTCAGTTGAAAGACCGATTGCACTGCCGAAGGGCCGATTGAACTGATTTGGATGATAGGCCTATTGAACTGATTAGGATGAAAACTTGATTGAACTGATTTGGTTGAAAGACCGATTGAATTGATTTAGTTTAAAGACCGATTGCACTGATTTAGTTGAAAGACCGATTGCACTGATTTGTTTGAAAGGCCGATTGAACTGATTTGTATGAAAGGGCGCGGGTATGGATACAGTCAAGTGAGTAGGCCTACTGTGTCGATGCTGTATCAGTGATGTTGACTTATTGATGAGTGGATTGACAGGCTGTCGAGCGCAGTTCAGGGGTCATGTCGGAATGTGCTGAACAATTAGCACCAGTCAGACATGTGGACACCAGATCAGTGTACATACGTCACTGGAGCTTCATCCTTTATTCAGTGTTCGAATGCTCTGTTGCAAGGTGGATCAGATTCAATGAAAAGTTGAAACATTTTGTCGTTTTTCAATGTGTCATTATACGTGGAAGAAATAATTGAATTTTAAGGTTTTCTTAGGTGAACCTGGTTCGAGAGATCTTTTGAAGTACACCGAAAAAGCAGGACATTTGAGTGGAAGAGACCACTCATTCAAAATACATTTCGGTTTTCGTCGTTATAACACCGACGTGGTTTGTTTTCCTTTCTCCGTATCTGAACAGTCTTTCTATCCACCTATTAACAAATTTCCCAGACAGAAACGAAATGAAAAAAAAATGGAAACAATATTTGAATCACATAGGTCTACTCTTCAGTCACCAGAGGCCTACATTGTCAATGTATAAAATAGCCATAAATGATGTAATATGCTCTAAAGTTCAAATAAATAAAAATAAATTCTTTATAGTGCCAGATGAAGAAATCTGAAAATTGAGTGAATAAAATTAGATAGCCTATAAACCATCGAAATTGATCGCTCTCATTCTCTTGCCCGCCAATTGGCGTAGGCTATAACAAAACATAACATCCAATCCATTGGGTTTTTTGCGGGGGGGAGGGGGAGGATTCTACGTAATTAGGCCTACTTTTGTAGTGCAGTTATAACTACAAACTCAATGGTGCAGTGTTTATAAAATAAATTTCACGTGTGAACAATATACGGTACTCAGTTATACATTTTGTTTATCGTTTCTATAAAACCGGGACATTTGATGGTCCCGAGAACATTTTTCGGGACGCCTGAACAAGAAGTTCAAAACAAAGGACAATTCTGGTGAAAGGCAGGGACGTCTGGTCACCCTAGCCAATTGTCACAGTAAGTTCAAATACGCCAACACCAACTACGTCACTCTCAGAAAATGAACACCCCGTACTCTCATCGACACAACCTAAACCGGAATTTTGAATTTTTTTCTTTCAAAATTTTTAATATACTATATTAACATTGATACATCAATAAATAATACAAAATTTGATACATTCTCGCGGGGGGGTTTCCCTTAACAGCATGTAATGTAGGCTACTCAGCCTTCAAGGACAATATCAGCGTTCGTGCTAGCCGTCACCGAGTGGAGTCGACCGCTTTATACCGACGCGGTCGAAGGATTGCATGTGGCAACACACTGAACTCAATCATTTCCGTTCACGTTTGGTTTCCTTCCGGTTACACAGGTGTACCTAGTTAAATGCCACTTGATGCATGAGGAAGGGGAGCTGCTGATACACTTCAGATCATTCAATCAATCAATGGATGAATGAATGGATGAATGAGTGAGTGAATTCATTCATCAATTAATCACTTGATTAACGATGTAATTATAATTATATGATTACCTGGCTATAGGCCCTATGTCTTTACGGATATCAAGTTTAAAATTCACTCTAGTAAATAAGTATAGTGAATGATGAATTCATCAATCAATCAATCAATATATGAGAGTTTATACCTATTTGTAATTTAGATGATGAATAATTTAATGAAAATCATAATACTGATTGATGTTATGGTTTTCAACCAAATGGATGCGGACCCACTCATAAGTCAGAATCATAGCCTTCTAGATTGGTCAAAATATATGCGGTTGCGGACTCGCGGTTGGCCAGTCGGCGTTCGCGCCATTACTTACACCGCATTTGATTTGCGTACTTCAATAATATTAAAGAAAGTGAGATCTCTAGGCCTAGCTAGACCAACAAGCTGTTATGAAACCAGAAAAAGTCAATTCAGTTCTATTAGTTGGTCAAGAAACTACTAGTAATCCAAGTTTACTCTTCCAGGTAGGTAAATTGAAGCAGAACTGTCACAATGGAAGCAACATAACCCAACTTTATATTTCGACCGAGGCATTGATTTTTATTTTGAAATTGATATATAAAATCAATGGCCCCTGTTGAATTTTCAATTTTGTATTCTTTATTATTTTCAAGTGTGCCATTTATTGGGCTGAACAAGGATTCAAAGTGTTGTATATATCTCCGGACATATTCAATAAGTTACCGCCTCTCTTTCATGGCACTTCTTCGACGATACCTGATGCATTTAGCCAAATACGATTCATGTAAGTACCTAGGGTAGGTAGCCTAGTCTATATGCCACAGCCCAAGAACCCATACACATGTGATATGATTGAGCATATTAGAGCAGGCATGTTGAGACATCAATGGTTGAGATCAGCTGAACCATTGATCAAAATTATGGCTGTCGAAGAGCCAGATAAATGTGTTGACCTAGTAAGCTGTGATGATCTGTTATGTTTTAGCGTTTTGTGAAGTTATCGTTTTCAACTCACTTAAACATACCGATTTCTTCGTTTTGGTAATATCAGACCAGGGTTTGATCCACTATTATGACAACAAATACCAGTAGGCACACTGACGTACTGTAGCTCCAATATTGGATTATAGCTATCGCATCAATTGCAAGCTATATAGGCCCTAATCCAAACTTCAATTTATTATTAAATTTAATGATGACAATTTCGAGATTGAAATTTTGTATCAATTGCAATGTTCCCTTCAAAAAGCGACTCTAGGCATGACTTTAAAATGACCATTTTGTTAACATGTCCTTCAGAATGTACCCGCAACTGTGATCATCACAGCTAGCGACAAAATATTTGCAAATCTGGTTGTAATAAGCTCTTCTAACGTTGCCACTCATCAAAGTAGGCAGATATATGTATAGGCCTAGGCCCTATTATATCACTTATATTTTCCAAGATGTGACTTATATGTGACTACTAGTAGTCACATAACTTATGATTCCTTGTTCACCATCTTTAAATGAAAAGTTATTATTTTTCTTGCAGGGCATTGCCCAGATGGCAAGATCTGTTGCAGCATCTCTATTCATTACACAGATATGCTCACGTCCCACAAGTGATAATAGTAGAGGGATTAGATCATTATTGCTATCCATCGATAACAGATATTGACCAGCAACACGAAAAACATGATGCAGAAATGCACTCGGCATTTGTGTGTGCTTCTTTACTTGACACAATGTCCATTTGTACTAATCAGGGTACTCGAATGGGACATTTGATTGCCTCGATTAAATGTGTAAATGTACATAAACTAAACTTGATTATCAATAACTTCTTCTCTGATCTGGTATGGCTTACTGAAATTGTGAGCGATGATGTTGACTCTGGCCAGAGTTTTCAAATTACAAACATTGAGTCTTGCCCGGGACAGGCTCGTAGGATAGGGATGGAATTTACGTCCAAATCCGACTGTTTCATTATGCTCAAAAAAATATTTTCAATTACAATAAAATGATGGTTTACAATCTTGAGGCCAGAGATCAGTAAATTCAGTACAAGCTGTAGGCCTACAGTTGGTGATGTGGGTCGGAAAATATCCAATATATTCGAATTTAAATTATTTTATTCACGAGTTTCAATGATTTTTCCCATCTGCAACTAAATGTTTAGACAATATTACTGCCTAAAAGCTGGCCAAGTAGCTAGTCTTGAGCTACATACATACAATACCTCAAGTACAAATGTTGAAGCTATCCACATTCACATTACACCGTAATGCTGTTGACGGTGTTGAGTGATAACACTTATACATCTTAGTGATAACAGTACACTTAGTGATAACATCAACTTATCTGGTTTCACTGGTATTTGATACGATTGTGTATCTCGCATGGTTCTCATTCTTGTAGGCCTATTGTTCAATCTCAAAGAATCTTATGTATACCATATATAAATATTAACAATTACACTTTTTACCAACAATATAAATGAGAGGAAAGTGGTGACCTGCCAACTAGTCAAATTAAGATACGATTACCTCTACCAAGATGTATTGAGCTTACATGGTGGTTTCAATCTGTTCTCAATTCTGTTCTCTTTTACGACTTACTATCCTTGAACATACCAATCGCTGCTTACCCTAGTGTATAATATGAAACCGTGCATCATGCCTTCTATATATATCAAATATTTGCATCCAAGATGCAGCAGAAATGAACAAATGTGCTAGACCTAGGCTTATAAAATGGGAAATTTGCTAATTTGGTGATTTAAAAATTAAATAGGACTACGATTAAGTACCGTACTCTTTTGTTTAAGGCATGCGTATTTCTCACACAATTTCGATTACATATATCAATCATCTACGTGTAAGTTACTTGCGATAAAATTTGCGTTTTTATGAATCACCTCTCAATTTAATAATGCATAATTTAACCACCTCATTATCTCCGTTTTCTTGTAAGAGACCATTGCTAACAGCTGTTATCAGCCGGGAGAACAAGATCGTAAAGTTAGTTCCTTGCATTATTACTAGAGGACTCGTGATCGACAAGTTCATAAATTTGGATGATAGACTGATTAATATTTTAAACATAGGAGGATGGGAGTTGAGCAAACTAGCAAACCAATGCAACCCTCAATACGTCTTGACCTCTACAAATAAAAATGCTCAATAATATTATGGTAATGTTTATTGAATTATTATTGTACAAGTTCATAAACACAACAATATTAGACCTTGTCAAGTTTGTAAAAAATACCTAGTATGTAGTGTTTGTCATAAAGGCAATGTAGGCATATTGAAATAGAGTCTACAAAAATATACTATTGTATCACTTACACATTGTTGCGTCTTTACTCATTATAGCCTATCCTATGAGTTTACAGTCGTTCTGTACATAACAACTAACGGCTTGATTTGGG
This sequence comes from Brachyptera putata, assembly GCA_907164805.1. Lineage (NCBI taxonomy): Eukaryota > Metazoa > Arthropoda > Insecta > Plecoptera > Taeniopterygidae > Brachyptera > Brachyptera putata. The sequence goes on along the minus strand of OU015468.1, from coordinate 19,129,711 downwards.
ACGACATTGGGCAGTTTTCAAAACGTACTAGCGTACCTTATGCTATCCCTAATTTGGATATGATTAATTAATTATCAATACTGGTATGTTAGTTAATACACGTAGTGCAGGCAATGTTAAATTCAACTTAATCACTAGTTAGAGATTAAAATAGTAATTTGTGTAACATATTTGAATACTTTACAATATATCAACAGAAACAAATTCACGACCAGTACATCAGTGGTGCACAACCGGCAATATTTTGTGGCCCGCCGACTAAATGGAAAATTCTCAAAGCATTTATAGCATATCCCAATTATTTTATAGGGAATGTTTGACTATTTTTAGTCTGCTTTTAATGTGTAGGCCTACTATTTTCTTTGAGAAAGTAGGCCTAGTATTAAAATACATGATATTGCGCACATTTTTCTGTAGAAGGTTCAGTGTAACTAGTGTTCCTTGTGACAATATTCAACTGTACCAACTGTCATAATTACTAGTTTAGGTTTAGTTGTTTGGTTACGTAAACTTACGTTAGTTGACGATTACGTTGACTTTAATTTTCGCAACATGTTTCACGAAGGCAATGGCAGCAAATCATCAATTGGAAGAATAGTCTCAATGTTTCAAGTTTTTTTCAATTATTCGGCAATTACTATTTATCATAGTTTATGAATGTACTTGATTTGGAAGTATGTAACTTTCTTGTTTCAACTACGATTTGAGTGTGTTGTCCTACATTTTCTCCCACAACAAAACGTCAACGATTTTAATTAAATTTTGATAACTTTCTTCCGGATGCAACGTGCTGAGTGACCAGAGTATGTACCTGGTATGTTCCTATATGCGTCTAGCCTCGAGAGAGAATTAATACGATTTTCCCGGACACTCGTAACGTGCGGCCCGCGAACAACTACAGAGTGTATAAAATGACTCTACTGATAAAAAGGTTGTGCATCACTGCAGTACGTACTAAATTGTTAGTATAAAATTAGAATCGATCTACTTGAATGTGGAAAAGCATTTTACTGGTACAGATGAATATGTGGTGTTACTAGTGACGGGTAATCACACAATGAAGCAGATCATTAATTGAAAGTACAGGCAAGAAGATGGTAGTGGCACTAGCTCATGCTCTTGTACTTTGTGAATAAGTTGTAGAGAACGCGCAGCGTTGATTTCAGGTCCAAATTTACGATATCTGTAAAATAAAAAACGGGCTTAGTTTCGGACTCCCATCGGCCATCACTAACAATATTGGGATCCTATATTGGATCCCACTGATGAAGAGCTTGCCTCTTCAACTCCGATATTTGAAATCATATTATAGTTTAAAGTTTACTTCTGGTCCCAACAATATGACAGCCCCAAAGTTTTAATATGAGATATTAACTTCACTTGGGAGAAGGCAGTGCTTGAAATTGGAATTTAAATAGCCTTTAGGGCTACTTGCTATTTTTTCACGGTAGGCCGAGATTTTTCAGATAGCCCGCCAATATCTGATCATCTGAATTTTTGAATGAAAATTGTCGAAATTTAAATGACATTCAAGGTCATTTTAAAGATTTCTATTTGCAGGTAGGCCTATAAAGATACATGTTTTCCTTTTTTTTTATGAAAATGACAGTTTAAATAAATTTTGATATGATTTTTTCAAGATTAGGAAAGTGTCTGAATGTCTGTACACTTAATTGATAGGCCTACATATAAATAATACATATAATGCCTGCCGGGGCAAAACGATGTTTGAATAAACTTAGCACGAGCATCATAATTATTAATCAAGCTCTACATGCCTAATTAACAAACTTGCTCAAAATTAAACTGCTCTATCGTTATCTGCAATCCTTCTCCTTCAATACGAAAATGTAATATAATTTATTCCGGAAAGAATGCACCCACCTTCTGGCCGTGCTTTTGGTTTGGCGAGCCCGATATCCTGCATCAGTTCGAATGCAAAGCTGACGTTGTGCACCTTCTGGTCGAAATCGTGCGGTGTCAAATGGAAGCTGTAGAGCGGCACAAAGAAGCCCTCGAGAAGGCCCATGAGTAGAGTGAGGTAAACACCGTCGTGGAACTGGGTGTCCAGATCAGACACCTCCAGGTTCACCTTGTTCAAATGTTTGTTGACAAAAGTCACCAAAGACTAGAGACAGAGCAAATATACACTCTATTAACATACACCTCAACATATTATGCAATCAATCATTATAATGATATACAGTATAATGTGTTCGAGGGCCAAGATAATGAATAGTGACAATATTTGTGTTATCAATCTGCATTTATATTGGCAGCCTCTATTCATCGGACCATCGGTGTATGGCACAGCATGCGGACGCTGTTGTTGTTGGGCGCATCCTAAAGAACCCAAAATTAACCTAATCTAACTGTATAGATCATAAAATAAACCAACCATATCTAAACTAGACTATTCCAACAGAACAAATAATGTGAACTTATTTAATCTAAATCAATAGAGTGGAACCTCTTTAGTACGTTTTTCAGGGGACCAGACAAAAAAAAACTTGATACGGTGAAAAACTTACTAAAGAAACTATTCAACATGTGGAGGCATATGGATGGGATCAAAAAATGAAACTTACCAAGGTGAAAAATCTACGGTACTAAAGAGAAACTTACTAAAGAGGTTCCACTGTATTAATATGAAACCTACTTCCGGTTCGCAGAATAGTCACTTTGATTTATATTCCTCCAATGACCTTCAATTTGTACTTTACCGCCAATTTTAAACGTACCCCCAAACGGTTAGGAATCCACCGCCCTACATAGCACATTTTTTTAACCTGATTCTACCAAGATGTGCTGAAATGTATACATTTCTATCACACAGAATGAGCCTCCCCGAAGATTGTTGAAAGACAAGAAAATCGTAATCACAATTGGGCGTACCCTGGAAACGTTGAGCATTACGTGCAACGGCTAATCCTTCCATCACAGGAAAACACAACATTCAAAGATTACCCTGTTTAACCGGACACGGAAAGGAAGTGAGTACAAAAACCCGAATGCTTCCTTATATTTTAAATAGTTTAGCTAGTAGGCCAGCAAAAGACTCCAACAAATCTTCTAAAATGTTTCATAATCTGAACCTTGATCTCTCGTGGCTCCAATAGCGTACAAGAATACAGTAGAAATATCTAGGATTACCTTTTTAACAACTTGTAACTTGTCCGGGGCATGGTCGAATAACGTGTCGAATGCATCTCGCTCGCATCGCATTCCTAGATCATCGTAAGTAGATGTGATTTCCTCCAGCACTGTGCGATGACTCAAGGATCCCTCACGTTTCTAGAAACAACAAATCAGTCATTTCATCTCTAGGAAAGTTTGCCTACCTTGCCACTCTGAATGTGTTCACATTCAGTGAAAATTATTTTAAAAAATGATAGATTCCAGCCTAATCTCATGGGGTTTCTCAAAAATGGTCCAACCGATCGAACCCAAAAACAGGAAAAATTTCATGTCGATCAGACAAACCGTGCGATCTATGCAGTGCTGACAAACAGAGAAAAAAAAAAATCCATACAAGTGGCATGGAAGTGTTCACTATCGGTCTTATAATTAATTACCTGAACGACAACAACGGTGACCCCGACGTTCTCTGGCAGGCGAACGGGAGCGCGGAACTGGCGAGCTAGAGCCACCAACAGATGCAAGATCGCAACAATGTTCTTAGAGTGCACACTTTCAACGCTCCACTTCTGTTGCGACCAGCGCGGAAGACCCAACACCTTTCAACAAATATAACATATAATTAATACTACTTCCAGTTCCAGTGGGCCTGCTTGGTTAAGTGGCAGTAGGCCTAAATGATTTCTACTAGGCAGACGCTACGTATTCATCAAGTTGGTGGATGTATTCAACGATAGGAATTGATTGGTAATGTTATAACTATAAAACTATGACTACCGGTATATGTTATAATCCACAGTTTTCATTGAATTCAATCGATAACCGATTATAATTTGTTCCATTATTTGTTCAACTTATGAAAACCGTTCAAAAGTTTTCACTGCGCTTCCAAGACAAATGTTGTGCACAACCGAGTCATGTCAGTATTGAACGGTAAATCTTTCATAATTTCTCAAGCGATTAGTTCTCAGTGAAATGCGAAAAAAGAAATCGATTTCGAGTGGCTGACTGTCATTTTTTTTTTATCTACAGCGAAAATTTGTGTCAAGTTGAAATAAAATAATTACCATATTTCATATATGTTCCCTATTGTATATAATAGTCAATAGGTGACCTTGAGGACTGAGTAGAATGCAAGTTCATTCCTTATCAAGCACTAGTAATAGTACAATGACCTCGCTGTCAGGCGCTCCAAAGTCCAGCATTAATTCAACAGCGTGCCGTAATACAATGAAACCTCTATTACGGATCGTTCCCGGATCCATCTTTATCCTGCTTGTATCATTCATTTTTTCTCACTCCACTTTCATATAATCAATGTTGAATTTTCCTGGATGGATCATTTTCCTGCATGGATGGTTTTATTCCACTGGTCCCGTGAACGATGTATAGAGGTTTTTAGATGAGCGTAGCGAAGATTTTCATTCCATATACCGAAAAATTTTGGGCTTGGTTTTTATGTTTTTTTTTTTTTTTTTTTTTTGTGTGTAATTTTGTACGCGGCATACAGGTCAGGAAAAAGTTTCAATCAACTCGAAACTGTTTTTACAAATTGGCGTTATACCAGAATAGGTTGGTATTGTTTTTCAGAAAAATCGGTCGGACGGTTTTTCCGGAAAAAAATTAGAAAGTATGGAAGTTCCCCATAAGAATAGGCCGGGGGAGAAATACTTGGAATTTTTTTTTTTTCAAAAGCACTCAAATTTATACTGTTTATGGGAAGAACTATCATACACATTTTAAGCGACTTATGGAACAATCGGATGTGAAATAACGAAGAAAACGCATTTTTAATGTACTTTTTTACACATCAATGAAAGCAATTAAGAAAGCAATTACCGGTAAGAAACTATTAAATGTGAGCAACAAGTGTCACCAATAAATTGAAACGTTTAAAATCTGTGATGGATATCAAGAAGGCACTGGTATAATTGTATGGAAACCAAGGTTTATATACCAACAGACAGCCGCAGTTCTTAAACCTTTGAAGTGATCCACGGCCTATATATGTACAGTACATTGAGCTGACCAAATGTTCTTAATTCTACATTTCCATACTTCTAAGCTCATCTCACAACGCATATAAGGCGTTTTCCTAGTATTATAAATTTCACAGTCCTACTTAAAAGTGGTTAGAAACATGTATCATACTCTGTTTGAAGCGCCTAAAACAATTCCAAGTTTCTGTTTTTGTCCTTCCTCGCTCTGCGTCACCTCGGGAACATCCAACTTTTCTCCGGTCAATTTTTCTGTTGAAAAATAATAAATACGTTTATAGTAGGCCTACAGGCCTATTATTATTTTTAATTTTTTTTAATGCTGCTTAACAACCCCACCAACAGCTAGGTTATATGGGGGTACGAATGAGCGGGTGATAATGAAATGATGAAGTGATGATAGGTGAAAGGACGTTTACAAAAACCCATGCCTTATGCGGGACTAGAACCCACGCCGTGTTCATATTGGATTCAACGACGCGCACTTTACTGATGACTAAGATCTATTGATGGTTGATGAATGAGATGATGGGATGATTAGATGAAAGGTTATTTATTAGTTGTTTCTGGATAGTGGGAAGGAGTTGGTTGTGATATATTGTTAAGAAACCATCCCCATATTGACCTGAACGACAGAGGGAAACCTTGAAAAACCTCTTTGTCAGGACGGTCAAACATAGCGGAAATCAAATCCTGGTCTTCTTAATTATGGTTCAGTGTGCTAGCCACTTGTCCACCCCTCTCATTTTACAAAATATTTTATATTAAAATATGTAAGAAGAGTTTGAAACAATTACAGAAATGTAGCAAGTGCTGTGAAAGAGTTCAAATCAAGCATGATCAAACAATAGGCCTACTATGATTACTAGTACAGTAGGGTTACTGGTCTAGAACTTCAAATCCCAACAACCAATAGGTAGCCTCATAAGACTAAAAGCAACAATCAATAGTAAACAATTTAACCTTGAATTTTTTCTAAAACAAACTGAACTGTTCCAAGTGAACATAAGATATAGGAATTCAATTCTCAGAGAATCGTGGGAAAATAAGGCCAGCAGTACACCTACCTAGAAGTTTCTGCAAGACTTGGCCATCGTAAAGATCTTCTTCGATGTCTTTTACAATGATTCTCTGATCTGCCAGTTCATCGTTGATCCACTCAATCAGAACTAATATCAGCTCTCTTAATTTCGGATCATCGTAAGATCTTGGTTCAATCATAGACCTCTCCTCATTTTCCTCTGAAAATTAATTGTTTTATTTTTCATTTTCATGTCATTTTATTCTTATCTTTACACAAATTCAATCATATTTAAGGAAATATAATATCCTATTATAATATAATATGAAATGAATACATTTGTGACGAGAACTTACTCACTTCTATTTCAAAAAAGAAAAAATCAAAAAAATACTGAAATTATAAAGCATATTTCCTAGAATTATAAAAGTAATTAATTTGATAAATAAAAATTACCCAATGTGTATTCCTCTGGTGGTAAATCTGGGGCAGTAGGACTTCCAGGAGAATCAATTGCGTACTTGCCCTCATCTTGAACTCCCTGGACTAAAACATAACAATAATAAGCATGTAATAACAATATGGGATAATGCATACTGATGATAGGCTATTGATGTCGGGCCCTAATGATTAGTTTGCGGAACAACCCCATCAACAGCTAGGTTTATACAAATAAGCTCCTGATAGACAATGTTTACAATGATGTTTGTTTACAAAAACAAATACCTTCTGGAGGACTCATGCCCTTGGCCAGGGGGGTGGCTGGACTTCATACAATAAAGGGAATCAAAATCTACATGAAAATACCATTTTCAAAAAAAAAAAAATCAGTCGCGGCACTCAATGGTCGCGGTGCACAAAATAGCGCTAGGCCTATAGGCCTAACCTGGGGAGAGCACCATTAGTAGGCTAGCTTTTTTCAAATTTGTGACATTGATGACCATCTGAAATCATATGATTGGTCTTGAAATCTGGCTTCTAACGTGTTCTAGGTTAGGCCTACCCTATAATAATTATTAATAAATTATTTGGGCTAGGCCCTGTGTCTATGACATCACAAAGCCACACCCCCTTTTCAATCATAACCATTTAAGGTAACATCCAAAAACAACTACATCATAGAAACAATTGACTGACAACTGATTCTAGTTGAGGGAAACTACACATCTATTAGCTTACCTTCTTTTATACGTTTTTTCCTTCCTAGGGTGCCGATCTTTTCCCAAAATGATTCCTCTTTTTCATCCTTTCTTGGTGTCGAAACTGGAGGTTTTGGAGACTTTGGTCTGGGAGACGCCATTATTGATCCACCCAGCCCTGGTGGCAAAACTTTGCACTGAACATGTCGCCAAATTTGAACCTTTCTATAGTGATTTTCAGTTACCGTGTATTTGTCTAGTTCTGTTAAACTAAATTCTTCTATCTGTTGTCAGTGTATATACGGCCTAATTTCTAATTGTAATAAATATGAAAGTGTATATAATACGAAGTGGGACCTTGGTCTAGCAACCGTAGGTTATATAATAAGGTATTTGGTCTACGCTACTATTGTTTCCAGCTAGGTTACAATTCAATTTAAATTTCAAATGTTTTCAGCAAAATACGGTACTGTACTACGGAAAATACAAATTAAATGTCTTTGAATGTGACTATCAGATCATAGAGTTGTATAATATGACAGTACTATATATAAACAACTCCATGATCAGTTATTCACAAACACAACTACAGATTTTTACCATTCCTAGAGGCAAGGTCAGTTATGAGCAAACCTTCAACGAGCAAAATGGCATACTACATTATTTGAACTAATGCAAACAAGAAATGCAATGCATAGGCATATACTAGTAATCGAGAACATTTGTGTTGACCATTTTTATTTCTCAGTTAATAGATTATCAATATGGTAGCCATACCGGTAATAATAATGTGGAAGGGAAAAATTAAAATAATATTTTTATATAAACTGGAACTTGGTTTGATAAACTAAATCTCGTAACCCAGTAGAGAAAACTCATCAAAAATAGTAATTTTCTCGAGAAATATTATAAAGAATAATTGTAAGTAGGCCTATATTATATAATAACTACCACATACATACAATAATAATTACATAATGTATACATAACCCTAATAGTTATAGTGAATTGGTATACTTGTATTCACATGTGATGGTTGATGACAAACTTGAAAAGCAAAATATCACTGTTATTTTAGAGTATTACAAGCCCCTCTATCCAAATGATGAATAGTGATTTCTGCTGAGATCAGAGATGACCACTGACAAATTTAATGTGGATATAGCTAGATTTCTCGCTGCATTCATGTTACTGTTACATTTGTTTACAATGGACCATCCCGCTAGTAATCTGTGCTATAAACACCATACTTAAGAAACGATTTTGCAAACAACTTGTCAATGTCATGACATGATAAATCTTAATATTCGAGTGAAAATGTGAATTTTCATACAGTAACAAGTTTCAAATAGCATTACTATTTGACAAAAGAAAGGTAATTTTAGTGCTATTCCCAGATGAGTTCTGATGGTAAAATATGGTTTATTTGAATTTTTTGTTAAATGGTGGAGAATGTATGGAAGGCACAGGGTTACGCATATTCATATATTTCATGCATAATGCTTTCTTGCCTTTCGCATATTAATGATTTTGTCTCCTTTATAGGACGCTCCTAGTTTACCATTAAGTGAAAATATGATCAATTAATTAGAAGGCCGTACCTTTCAATGTACCAACTGATTCTGGATATTGTTTCACACCAAAGTTTGCAATTGTTTCTACCGATTCAACAATGTCGTCTTGTTCCGTATTAGTTTCTGTAAGAACAGTATTTATTATAACCACATTTCCTCCAATAACTTCATTTGTATCTACAACCGGTAGACCTTGGGCAATTACTGTTGACTCCGTAACGATCACAATCGGATTCTTTTTAAGAATATCGACTATTCGCGGGGGTGGTACATCATCTTCCTCAGATTCAGAGCTTGATGATGAAGACGAAGATGGTGCAAAAGAATCCAGTTGGATCTCATACGAGGTTTGGCGAAATAAGTCTCTTGCCACGGGATGCTCAATTCTATCCTCCATCTTCACATAACTCACTTAACAAATGGACGTTTATGACTGACTTCAAATTAATTGGTCTATCAATTTTGTAATATCTTACCACTTCCTATGTAATTGTTATCAGCTATAGAGGAAATCCTTACCAATAGCCATATGGTGACAAATGTAATATCAGTGCAAGTGCAACAGAATAAATGCTAAATGGCAGTCAATGTGGCCTAATGGCGAACAAGATATCCATACAATTTGTTTCAGGATTAGTAATAAATACATATTTCCATGCCTTTAAATTTTAAAGTGACATGGCCTTCCCAAACATCCTCAAAACCTCTTGAAGTACTAGTAGCCTAGGCCTATATCAAATATAGGCATACAAATTTGATTGTTGACCAAAATTTGAAATTGACTTAGGTATTTATCCATAGACCTGACAATGATAAAAAAAAATGAAAAGCAAATTATAAATTTCTTTTTTTTCTAGGTCAAGTTTTTGGAAACACGTGATTTTATCCAACTGGAAACTATATTTTTGGACCACATCGGTTGGGCCACCCAAGTCAAAAAACATTGTGCAATTCGAAAACCACCATAAGATTAATCCAGATGGAAATGAAAAATACTATCCAGAAAAAATTGAAATTTTTACAGAATCTACACGTGAGAAAGATAAACATAAATACAAGACCATCACTTTGAACTAGCCATTGTGAAGAAACTAATTCTAAATCAATAGATCGAAACTAAATCAATAGGCCTACATATTTTTTTCTATATCAACTCAGAGCTAGAAATATATAATAATTCGAGAAGTGCGGTAAATGGCAATATTCACAGTCACGGCACACGGACATTTTATCCAAATGTCTCGCTTATTTTACATCACATTTGCTGCGTTTTTACAGTTCGTGAACAAATCACTCTTTTTCGCTTCGTCAATTGTACAATTATTATGCTGGAAAATTTTGAATTTACTCAACGAAATAAGAATAATAATGTCTTTATTCAATACAATAAAAAAGAAAATACTGAACATGCGTGACTCGGCAAAGCCGTTCTTCAGCCCTTGTACTGAAATCAGTACACAAACTTGATTAGAATTCAGTAATATTCTATAATACACAATTATTCACAATTCATTTTCTACCTGTCTAAATACAAAGTTGCGGTCAAATTGACTGTTTATTGTAGGGACTAATTTCAAGTAACAATAATAAATACAAATATTTTTATTTCATCATCATTGACGTCAAGTCGGCAGGTGTCCTAAAGAAGTCTTCAAGTAAAAACACTTTTTTTCCTCCTATGGAGTATATAGAGTCCCGCCATGGCAGAATACTTTGTGAATCAACATGTTTAACATCGCCTCTCTCAAAGTCTAGTGTTGTTGTTATGAATGGAAAACCTGTTTTTCCAGTAAAAATAGACTTATACATCCCATCGTTGTGATATATTCTAAGGGGATAGTTGGACACCACATTATGCACACCAAAATTAGCTAAGAGTAACGCAGCTATTAATACAGACAACTGTTCATTATTTTCTATCATGTCTCCAAAATTGGAAATTGATAGAAAATCACCATTTAGCATGACACATTTATAAATGCCGACTACGAGTAAAATGAGCATTGATACCGATGACATTCCTTTGGCAACAAATACAAACATGTCCATTGGAGCCTTGTAGATTAGATCATAGCTTGGAGGAATTCCGTCCTTTGTTTTGAATTTTTCTTCTCGCTTTGATGAAGTTTTTTGCACAATTGATCTGCAAATAACTCCACGAAATTTTGTCCCCAAGTCTATGGTGAGGAAATTTTGTTTCCCATAACTTGTATGCATAGGCCTACATCCACTGTTGGTATGGGTCAGGCAAGTAGATCCTGGCCTACAGTCGTAGTGGAAATGATAAAACTGTACTTGATTGGATAAACAGTATTGTCTATTGGATCTGTATAGGGCTGACTCCTTTGTAAAAATACTCAGACCAGACCTAATCCTATGGCACATCAATCTTCCAACAGCCATATTATCGTATGCTGATAATGCTGTAGGCCAATCCCAATGCAGCCAATGATGTAGTTAGTGTAGGCCAAATTGGTGTGGTCTGTGGTGTGAAGCCTGATTACTGAAGAGGGTAGAAAACTCTTGATAAAAAAATATTACTTCGTACGAAGTACTTTGTACTCCACTATGGTATTTTTAGTCGATAAAGTAGCTCTACCTTCTGTACAGGCAAGAGCAAAAACTATTAGGCCACCTACATTATCGACTCTACGCTCGACATCTCGAATCACGGTGTCTCAGATCATAGAATGTAGAATTAGTGGGCAGTGGATACTGATATAGTTTCGAATTTTGACATTAGATTGCGCATAATGTAATCAACAAAAGTTTGAAATACAAACGGTCGACAAGTCTAGGCCTCGTCGGAGTGTATGAATTGTGTATATTTAAATACGAATTAATCAACGGGAATGTGCTCATATCCTCATAACACTGTTGTTTTTAGTTGATGTTTCGCGAAAGACTCATGCAAGTTGAACTATCTGCAGTATAGTATCAAGAGGTTAACCAACTACCCAAGCCTTACAACTTCGGTATAGGAACTACAACTCAATGGTAGCCTGTAGGGTTGGATCGGGCCAATGATCGGGCGTAGACCAGGCCACTACAATCTCAATGACCAGGCCTAGGGCCTAGACATTGCCTTAGAGAGAAGGATAAGTTTTTCTCACCAATACTTCAAGCCACAGTGAAAGAGCTAGAGCCTATAGACAAGGCTAGGCTCTAGATAGACTTACCGAAATTAGCTTGAAGAGTGACTTAGCCTAACTCACATTTTAGTGCACATTTAGCTCTCGGTGCCTTGGCTGAAAAGTTACAATGAATAAACCTGGTTCAAGTAGGTCTTCGACATCGTCCACCTGCACAAGACCGCCTAGGCCTAGTGATAGGCTTTCAAGGAGACCCAGTAGCAAAGAAAATGTGAAAGAAGATGTTGGCCCAGTTCCTAAGTTTAGGCCCATACCAAAAAGGGACCTTACAACAAAAGATGAATCCGTTGCTAATAGTAGGCCTAAGCCTCGTAATAATATTATTAGCTCCAATATCAGTACTGTTAGTTCTATCAGCAAATCTGTGCCATTAGTAGGTTCTCAAAAGCTAATTACTAGATCTGTAGGTTTACCTCAGTCACAGACAAAACCAATTGATAATAGCAATTTGACAAGGAAAGGCCTGCCTACAAAAGTAAAACCCATGAGTGAATCAAATGATGCTAGCATTACGCCTGCTTCAGGACTGATTGGTCAGAAGATTGACAACACATCGACTGGGCCGGTGTTTCGGCCACCAAAGCCAAAACCTGTGTAAGTTGACGTATTAGTTGATTTGTAGTAACTATTATTAGTAGTAGGCCTAACTATTTAGCTCTAGGTCCTATCGTAAATATACAATCGGGTTGATCATTAGTGATGCTACTGTAGTAGGAGTAGGCCTACTAGCATTTTGGTACTAGTGTGAACTAAAATGATTTGATACCATCATAAGAGTATAGTTCCCACTGCCTTCTTAAAACTCGCACTCACCTACTGCCACTATTGTCAAACTCGATTACTAGACTGACATCTATCATCGACAAGTTATGACGTGTAAACTGTACTCAGGCCTATCATAATCTTGTATTCATTCTCAACTTTTGCATCAATATTCATCTCTATACATAGGTTGGAGTCTCAGGAAAATAAACAAGTGGATAACTGTAAACTTCAGTCAAACCAAAAAAGTGCATCAACAGTGACGAAAGCATCGAGTGATGTACAGCCGGCTGCAGCGAACATTGACGAGTCGGTGATCGTAATAGGAGAGTCTAAAGGAAGACCAAAACCCAGTACGAGAGCTGCTTCCAGTGCTTTACCAAATACAGCCGAGACTTCGAATGATAGCGGTAGTAATGGGTAAGAGATTACTCGGGTTGCATAGACAACTTGAAGGCCTGCTTTAGAATCTTTTACCCACTCTTCACTCGGTCAAAATTTAATGTAATATGGCCTAAAATATTACGTATTAGCTAGTAAATAATGTCGATGGGGCCTACCGCACACAATGTACTGTAGTTTCTTTGCTTGGTTTTTTACTTTTTCATAATTTTACGTTTTTCTTATTCTGATTTCCTGAACTGAAAAGAGGTTCCACTGCTTGTAATTAATGTATATATTCTTTACACACTGTTCCCAAGAGATCAAGCCAAAGTTGAATAAAAATCTAAAAAAAATTGAGTCAGTTTGATACCTTTGCAAATTTCCACCCAGTGTCCCCCACTCAATAGGCACCTACTGTTTGAAAAAATGTATTTGAAAAATAAACTGTTGAAAAATAAATTGTTTGGAAAGAAGTGTTTGAATCAGCAGGCCTAGTGTTGTATTTTTATATTTTGCTCAGCTTAATGTTTAGGCTATGTCATCTAGCTAAGATTTGATAATTCAACTCATAAATGAAACAGACCGGTTGAATAAATTGACGCTGTCAATGCTAACCGAGATAAAAGAGTAGGCCTACAGCTCAGTATTTATTATTCAACAGTATTTTTTTGAACACAAATTTTTCAACAGTGGATTCCCACCCCAGCCCTCTACTTTGGTCACTACATTTGAATTTGTCGAGTTTTAGGCATAATTCAATTAATCTACTACATAGTTACTACCATCATCATGCCAACATTACATGGATTTTATCTAGTTGTATGCCTACTTTCAGGCTAAACAAGCGCAGATCCCAGATATAACTAGTTCTGTATTATTTGTTTTCAGGACGAAATGGGATCTCAGTAATTTTGATATAGGCCGTCCACTGGGTAAAGGCAAGTTTGGAAGTGTCTATCTTGCACAAGAAAAGAAATCCAAGTTTGTTGTAGCTCTGAAGGTGGTGTATAAGACTCAAATTGTAGCTGCTGGAGTGGAGCACCAACTCCGCAGAGAGATCGAGATTCAGTCTCATCTCAGGTAAGTCATCTAGCCACTGCCCACTGGTCATACTCCCAAACAGATATGCTTGCTTAAACCATCCCCTAAATGGTTGACCATACTTCCAAACAATTACTTAGAGAGGTTCTTACTGAACACTCATTTTGCTATACCGGTACTGATGATTTTTTATAGCATAGGCCTACATTTTAGTATGCTTGTACGAGGACTAGTTGTATTTCAGACTTGACAACATTTACACATTGCATATAAATTTATGAAAAGTGTCAACTGGTAGGCCCTACCAAATGGCGAATAAAATGAATAATTAAGAAGAAAACTTGGATTTTTCATGACACATCTTCACAAAACGCTAAACCTCCACTGTTCTTTTTTTTCCATGTAATAGTAGTATCTGGATTTTTATTTGCCAGTATGAATACAAAACCTTGGACCATTCGTCAAATGCTGTCGTCTTACGGGCGGCGTAGTCTATTCTATAGACCACTGTATTAAAAATTTAGGCACACATTCTTAGTCTAGATCAGCATAATCATTGAGTTAACATAATGGTCAATATGTACTACCGGTACAGTAATGCCCTAACTAAGATAGATAGGCTAGATAAATACATTAAGTACTGCAGTGAATGACTGTAAACTCTTATAACTCTCAAATGTGATTGTAAAAGTAGGCCTACAATTGGACTTTTCCCTGCAGGTCAATACCGAAAATTCGGAAAATCTACCATTTCAAAGAATGCACGCGGAACTGTTTTGACTTATCCAGTGTTCGAGCAATTATATTGGTTAGAATTACGATTTAGCTGGACTTCGGATTAACCATCAGTCAACATTAAAAATTTAAAATGCCAAGACCTATACGTTCAGCTGGGGACCAACGTCACGTTCGAAATATGTCCAATTTCAGATTAACAGAATAGTTAATAATAGGACTAGTGAGGAGTTTACTGTACCGTACTATTTATGTGCCGGTATCTGATTTGTATGTATTTTATGATTGCTTTCAGACATCCAAACATCTTGAAAATGTATGGATATTTCCACGATGATGCAAGGGTTTACATGATACTAGAATTTGCTCGTCAAGGGGAGTTATACAAGGAATTGGAGAAGCAACCTAATAAGAAGTTTGATGAAATAAGGTACGCCACTGTGTAATACACAATCCGACTACAGCTAAGCCTTGAGTTAACTTTATTCCAGCCTTTGTAAAAACAAGTACGGTACATTAGCTTTATTATTTGTATTTTTGAGTCCTCATTTATGAACTTGACTCATGGATTGTTGTAAAAATATTCAATACCAATTCACCCCTTTTAGCAATTCAAAAACAAAAATTGCATTTCCAATTCACCCCAAATGCCTGCCCCTGGTTATGTGTAAGGAAATTACAAAACGTTATGTACACATTCTGTTTCAGGACAAGTAAATATATTCGCCAGATAGCTAGCGCGCTTCATTATTGCCACGGGAAGAACGTAATTCACCGTGACTTGAAAGCTGAAAATATTCTGTTGGATCACAAGGGGGACATCAAGATCGGAGATTTTGGTTGGTCGGTGCATACGCCGTCAACAACGTGAGAACTGCAACCACTTTCAAGAACACTTTCACGGTCGTTTCGTTTCTAATGGATACCAGGCTGGACCATTCATGTGCCAATAAAATCCTTATACTAGAAGTATTGTTGCTGTCCCAGTTCAATATTTCAGATCTTAAATTTGATATTGAATTGGAGTATTCAACGATCATAGGCCTAACAGTAATATTGAAACAACATCGGTTTAAAAAAAATGTGAATAGAACTAGATAAAATACTGGTAATACGGTAAATAAGAAACTCCTGTCGGGTCAGATGAACTGAGCAGTGGAAAATTCCCATAAGAATAACACGGAGGAATAATATAAAAAATTCGGGTGTGGGTTCGAGTCGTGCATAAGGCATGGATTTATGTAAAATGCTTTTCACTTATCGTTACTTAATACTTTCATCATCACCAGCTCATTCGTACCCCAAATGACGTACCGGTAGCTGTTGTTGGAGTCGTTGAGCAAACAATAACCAATCAATCAAATTTCTCATTTCAGAAGACGGGATACACTCTGTGGAACGTTGGACTATCTTCCACCAGAAATGGTGCAGGGACATCTGCACGATGAGAAAGTCGATATCTGGAGTCTGGGCGTGCTGTGTTACGAGTGCTTGGTGGGGAAAACTCCATTTTACGCTGAATTACATCCCGATACTTACAAGAAAATAGTGGCTTGCGAATTCAAAATACCTGACCATGTATCTGAGCCTGCTAAACACCTCGTCTCGAAGGTATGTGTTGCGTTACTGTATCTTACTTTGTACGTCACACACAAAAACACATGCCTTCAGAGTCCGTGGAAAAGGTAGTGGGAAACTTGAGTTTGTTGACTCTTGTGAAACGTACCTCCCAGCACTCATGGCCAGTCTATTTTGTGTGTGTGTTTCTGTGCTCTGTCTATGTCTTATGTTTTTCCTCCAACCTGTACCAACCTCATTATTTCTCATATCACTTGCTTCTCTTACAATGTATCATCATCTCTCATATCGTCCATCACAAAAATGTATCCGTATTGTTGTATCTATAATCCAAGATTCAAGTGAATCTTCAAAAACTTGATCTTGAATTCCCTCACGGTTACTATTTTTTACAGCTGATTGTTCGTAATCCTGTCGAACGTATGCCACTTGAAGAAGTCTTGAAACATCCGTGGGTTAATATGGACAATAAGGGAAATCTACCCACTGAAGGTGTTGCAAGAACATAGCCTCATTCAAGCAGATATTGTAATACAATTGGCCTACTATTATTATTGACGAGTGTTTGCTATAATTTGTTAGCATGATTATTAAGGTAAATTTTTAGCCTCGTGTAGTTTTGTACGTAATGTTATAATTGTCACCTAATAATTCACTTTGTAGATGTAATGGAGTCGTTTTTATTGATGATAAAACACACTAGTGTGTGCTGTTGTTAAAAGTGGTTGCGTGAAGAGCCACAGTGTTCATTAGGCTTCGTTCAAATGTTTACTCATTTGTACTGAAACGTTAAGGTCTCTATTTTGATGACAGTTCGGTGACGAGTGCTCAAGTGCCTAGTTAATCGTCAGGATATAAGTTAGACCTAGTTAACTAGATTCGACAGTAATATATCAATCGTAGGCTAACATATTTTAAATTTTTTATCATAAGATATTTGAATGAATGGGATGAAAGACAATTACAACTATTTTTAGTAAACAACAAGAAATAAACATATTTTAAATTAGGTTTGTAATATGCACATTTATTTTGAAACTTCTCTCCTCATCCTTCCCCCTCCCTGGTGTCAAACCATGGATCAATAACAATATGATGTGAAATGAAAGATAGGTAGGCCCTATAGAGGAAAACGTCAAGAATTGAGTTTGAAGTTTGGGTAGGGATGATTGCATTGAATAATAAAGTCTATGAATTATAGAGAAGGCTTGTTGGTTTTAACTTTTAATATTAAAGTGTTTATATGACTTTCAAATACTTATACATGTCATATTAATAACTTGTCCATCTTACAATGCATGTGCTGTGGTTCCCAGTTAGATGAAAGTAGAGATGACTTCCATTACACTTACCGGGAAAATCTGTGTTCGTTTTTATGTTTTCATTTGTATTTTTTTGTGCACGACCTGAAGTTGAGACAAATTAATCAATCAATTTGAATTTTGTTTCTGCATATTGTTGTAGAGCAAAATTTGTTTGAAACCTTTTTCAGAAAAAAATCTGAAAGTTTGAATAATTCTAATTGATAGTATTAAACAAAATGCAATTTAGAACTCTCAAATAAATTAATAGAATTTAATTCATTATATGTATGTATGTATATATATATATATATTTATATATATATATATATATATATATATATATATATATTTAATATATATCCTGGGTATGTATAACATATAATTATGTTACAACAAAATTGAATGAGGTATTACCACAACATATTTTCTATTCTTGCATGCAACAATATAAAATTGTCTACATGCAATAATATTGTGTGGAGTTTTTATTTTTACAACTTGGTTCATATTTGTATATAAATCTGACACCTGCAAGTATCAATCATTTGTACTTCCCCACCCCGCACCATTTTCTATTACAGTACTTGACAATCTAATAACAATAAAGATTATTATCTTGACCCATAAATAATGTTATGGCTCCACCTTCTCTAGAAAAAGCTAGTATTCGAAGAAACGCATAATGTAAGCAAGAGTTGTATTGACTGTCAATTAAGAAATTCGCAATGTCAGTTATGAATAATGAATGACAAGCTGTAGTAACTCTTGCACGAAATGAAGTTATCGCATGATTCGTGCGGGCGGCGCTAACAATATCGCTGTCGAAGGGATAAGTATGGCGAGAGAATGATGAGGATGAGTATTTTGGCACTCGCGTAAACACACTCGACCTGTTTCTTCTGTTGAAACAGAAACTCTGTGCTTGAAACAGCTGTTCTACTTCAAGCGCGTACTGCACAGGTATTTTATTACTATTATATCACGTTTATTCTAACCATTGAATTAATAGCATAATGGTTTCTATTCTGGGCTTTATTTTACTATTCGCATATCGTTTGGTATATGATGGGACATTTTGATTCATCTTTTCAAACCAAGTTTTACTTTTACGTAACTAAGTTATTTGAGATAATCGAGAGTTATTACAATACAATTGAAGTTGGTTGTACGATGATCTTCTCAGTGAACTAATTTTTTTTTCTCTTTCAGATGTATTCGAGGTCCAATGATGAGATGGCCTCATCACCAATTCGTGTTGATGACGTGTTGGCAGCAACGGAACCACTACAAGTCGAACCGGAAGTAAGAGTTCTTCATCTGCCGCGGACACATCTTGAATTAGGGTTCATGGATCTGGACTCATTCAACCAATTCTACTGCTGTACGTATACCTGACATCTGGAAAGTACAAGGTAGAGAGGTCAACCTATAATATTTTCAGAGAAAAAAAGGGTTGGTAAACAATGCCGGCAACAGGGAAAAATTTGGTCAGTATGGATCATGAAGTTTGGTTGATTAAAAGCTCGATAATAATGGTGACCATCAGAAAGAGGGGGGACCGGTCTTCCCCCCCCCCCCCCCCCCCCGCAGCTCGTCGTTCGCTCCCCCCCCCCACCCCCGAGATTATAACATCAAGCACTATATAGTGTATTTTTTAGAAACCTGTGTTTCGGTTTCTAGAAATATTTTAAAAACTAAAAAGTATTGGGAATTTACTATTTATTACTAAGGAAAAAAACAAGTGTAGATGTTATTTATTAGTAGACCTATTGTTATTTGCCATTCTTCCAGTGAATCCTGGTAAGTGACACCTCAAATGTCAGAAATGGCTGGAGTGGAGTCAATTCCATATGGATCAGTCGAGTGTACACTACCGGTACCCGTTATATTGTAATGACCTCTCATCATATTATTAAGAATTCGTAACATAATCGTTTCATAATGAACTGACATCAAAATTTGAAAACTGCGTATTTTTGTATATATATATATATATATAGGCCTAATATAGGTTCTCATACTTAATTTTTTGTACGTATAAACACAAAAGCTCCTCCGCAACAAAATCTCTGAATTCAACACTGCGTTCTCATATACTCCTACATGACTGTGCCTTGTGCATGGTCCGCGTCTCTTCTAATTCTGTACACCTTCTGGCATCGTCTCTATAGGAGGGTAGACACTCCCGACCGTTCTAGATCATGGATAGGGGGAACGGTTGATCGAGATCGTCAACTTCAGGCCTACACAAACAAGCGATAATACAAACGGCTGTAAACTAAGACATTATGGAGATAATATAACCGAAATAGATTACTGGAAGGCAATTGATGCTGGTGCACATTAGGAGAGGAGTGAGGGGGGGGTAGTAGTATTCTTTGGTCTGTAGTAACAAGAAAATGAGAAAAGGTACCAACAGTACTAAAACCAACTGTCCCAAAAATCGACTGTACTAAAACCCAACTGACCTAAACTTCTACTTCTTGAGCAACGTACAGATGTAAAAATGGGAGGTTTGGCTAGATAATACAAGATAATAACAAAGTCACGGTCTCTTGGACTGCAAATACTTGACATATTTCGTAGCCTATCTCAAGAGCAGTGCCAGGTTTTTGTGCTAACAACAATGAAAATACACAGAGACTGAATATGTATGTTGCCGTGGTATACTTACTTCTTCTAATGGTTATTTACCAATCAATGTCCAGTCTCATTAGCTTGGAAGTCTTCACCAAAGCTCATCTAATTGATTTACATTGTTTGACAATAACATTTGTTGATGTTTCTTTAGATCCTGTTTCAAAAGTTTCATCAAAGATTTATTACTGGAATTTATAGCTGGAAGATAAAATTATTACTTCCGATTAAAGCCTCCATTTGCATTGTTTTGAGGTGCGTATACAATTGAAAGATAAATGATATATATTCCAGTAAAACTCGAGACATAAAATTTTGGTGAAACCAGACCTAAACAAGCCAAGACATGATTTACTAAGATGATGGTGCGGAGAGGCTATGTTTTATAATATAGGTGCTTAGGCTACTCTGCGCTGGAGATTTTACTAAAGGTTAACAATTTTAACCTCGCGTGGATCTTGCTTCGAAAACTTACGTCAGAACTCAAATCGGCCTACTTATGAATTTGTCGAATCAAATAATATTTGATATTGACGTCAGGAATTTTAACAATCAACGTTCGACAACAGATGCCTATACTAGAGAATATAATATTCCATACAGACATAAATGTATATAGATCAGGTTATATGAATATTATACCGAATATTAGTGTTTTAATATTTGTGTTTACCGAATATTTTAATATTTTGAAAAATTCCCCGACGAACTTAGCTGTTGGTTGGGTCGTTAAGCAAACAATAATCAATCAACTTTAATCATGGAATCATTATTATTCTGATTGCATACTTGACAATAATTGCTTACTTCTCTTGTCGTATAAATTACTGATAATTGATGAATAATTGTTGTGTGTACAACAAGAACTATGATAATTACTATGATTAACAATTGACAACAAGATGATCTTTCAACAACGAGCACGATTATTAACATAATGAATGGACTTGATTATCAAGCTAATTGACTATTCTGACTCAGTTTCTATCACAAATCAAAGTTATTCTTAGATATAATGATGATAATAATAATTACATCTACTTTTGTCATATAAATCCATTCTACATTCTATATAGGTATACTTTTCTCATACTGATAGGATGTACAGACAGTTAATAAGGATAGCTCAAATTGATGACGAACAATATAGGCCTACAGTAGGCCTAGTTGTTTAGTTTTATCATAGATGGTTTTATAACAGTGCGCATAACTTGCTTATGTAGAAGACAACAATGACCAAGCTATATATATATATATATATATATATATATATATATATATATATATATATATATATATATATATATATAGCGCGTCAGACCGGCAATCTGGATATACGGGTTCAAGTACATTATCTTCAAGCTTTTTATCTTTTTTTATTCTTCAGTTATTTATTTAATGGTGATAATGGCTATTGTAGGTGTTTCATCTTGGCCAATTACAATTCGATGTTACACAATCATCACAATTTTATAACATATCAGATGAAATAATAAATATATTAGCATACATTACTTTTTACCGATGGTACGCTTAACGACCCACAACAGCTATAGCTAGCTAGCGAAAGATAATTTTATTAATCAACTTCGCGAGCTATGATAAATCATTTTACAGGTCATCACTGAATCACTTTTGAATCGAATGTCAACGTATACACAACGCTTAAATGATGTACATTCTGGTCTAAATAGACCTACATTTTAATAAAGTGTCCAACATTTACACTGCGCTTATCAAATAATGTTCATCCACTAGATACAAAATTGCCTGTGAGTGCTACTATTGTTTTTTCTTAAATATAATTACTAGTATTTCTCATACCAGAATAATTATGCAAATCACCTACATAAAGTATCATATCCTTGAAGTAACAATTAAGTCAGATTGTGACTTATTGTTTAAAATGTTTATCATTTTGAATATAAATATCAATTGTTGATTGTCACCCATAGCTATAAGTTGTATCACATATGAAAGACAATATTATCTGTCTTTCGTATAATCGTATGGTTGTATGAGTGGGTCATGAGGAACAAATGAAGTGATATATAAATGAATAAAATAGTAGGTGTATATAATTATACATATATATATATATATATATATATATATATATATATATATATATATATATATATATACACACACATATATATATATATATATTTATATATATATATTTGTTTTGACGAATGTTCTCGCGGACTTATGGGTGAAATGTTAATATATTGTGGATAAAATGAAATATATTACACTTTCAATAGTTACATTTTATTTATGATTTATATTTATTCTCTATATTTATACTGACTATTTTGTAGTGTAATGAAGTTTTCCTTAATCTATCTTCAATTTATGGTGTTAATTCTATCGAAAAGTTTGTCTTAATTGGATTCTAACTACACAAGCGTGCTTGAAGATAATCATTATCTCTCTCTCTCTCTCTCTGCCACATTATTATTCCACATTCTGCCCTTAGAGTTTTATTATCCCTTCCAATAACAATAAATCAAGTTGCAACAGTACATGTTCATTCCACTAGGTGTTGAAGGATCAACACATCCGACCGCTAGAGTTAATTGCTACGGGAAACGTTCAATCGTATCCGTGGAACGAGTTGGAGAGGATTTTGATGTCTTTAGTCCTTGGGTTTATGCAGTCGTTCTTCAGCTGCTGCGAGGGACGAAAGGAGAAACGTGATGTAAAGTTGTTCACGGTAGATTTTGTCAGGGTCCTACTCTTTCATGTTCGCCTATTCAGCAAGAGGCAGCTGGCTCTGACGGCTTGGAAGCGGTGGAAGTCAAGCCGACTAGTCTTGATCGAGAATGGGAAAATAAAGACCTGGAGGCACTTTGCCTCTTTTAGATCGAAACTGAACACTCGAGGGAAAAGACGTTTCGATCAACTCGCATTCCGATCTGTACTGAGACCACTTTCTCAAGCAAACAGTGCCAGTTTACATCTACTTGAATTACTACCAGCGTAAAGTGGTATTATATAATCACGTTTTTAGATATAATTGAGTAATAGTTGCGAGTGAAGAATGCACATTTAGAATCGTTAAGTGTTTTAGTGTATTTTATTATGACAGTGAAACTTGAAGTGTGCGCGATACATCCTAGAATTTTTATGGATGAATAGTTTTTCAATGAATAATAAATTAATAATACACTTGAATTATTTTCAAGTTCAACATCTTTCCTCAATGTCGTAAAAACATTTGCCGAGGTCGTATAGAATATAACAAGAATATTCGGTTAGTTTGAAACAGTGACACAAGCCAATTGTGATATGTGTTTCGACTGGGAACGTGCGTGACGTATGATTATGACGTAACAATGTGAATTGCGGGTATACCTGTGACTGAGTTTCACTGCGCGCAGACCTACTTCCAGTTCTCGATCAACAAATCGCAGTGCTATGTAGTGAAGCGAGGAGGCCCGCATGGCTCGCCTGTCATTCACGGTGCGGCCGCAGAAAAAACTGATTGTGTTAAAAGAAGAATCAGATGGTGAATTTGTGATCGTGTGAAATGACATACTATTCGGATTTATGAAAATGAATGAATATTGAATATTCTATTGCATAAATATTGTTCGTTGGTATTATGTTATTATTACGTGTCATTCGTGTGTTTTTATCATTTCGAATCAGTACAACGTAAAAGGCTTAAATACAGCCTATGTATAGGAGAAGCTATTTGGAATATACGAAGATTTCAATAACTAAAAGTTTGTAGATACAATAATTTGTGGGAAAAGAACTCAGGAAAATAGGCCTACATATAAATACGTCATATTAAATTAGGAACCAATTTAGTGCACATCGTCTTCAAGGTTATGGTATTTGCTTACTTTGGTATTTCAACATCCAGTTTGTTGAAACTTTAAAATAGGCCTATAGATAACATTCCAGTCTTGTTAAGTCTATGCAGCAAAACTTCAAATTCCAAAGTGTTCGATTGCATTCCTTTTATTTATTAATATATGCCTGGGTTCAATAAATGGAAATCAGAATGTAAGATGTCAATTTAACAAACTTATATAAAAACATTATTAAAAATGTCGAGAGTAGGTAAAAGTCAAACTTTACCGCGCGAAAGAAGATTATTAATCGATGACGATGGAAAAAGCTGTACCAATACCCCGATCGTAAGGCTGATGGATGATCAGTCGTCACAACAATCGAACAACAACAACAAATTCATTCTGAATCAGCAACAACAACAACATCAACACAAACATCGCCCAGTAAGTTTGTATGACAACTTGCGCGGTAACATATCCGGAAGTGGCACAATTAGTTCAACATCCGGGGCGTTATCGGTGGGAAATCTCGCAACAATTACGAATAATACCAACAATAAACAGCCATTATTTTTGACCAGTACTTTTAACAGTGGCGGCACACCGAGGGTAATGGATAGAAGTCCGTCGCAGGCGAATTGCCTGAGTACTACGGTGCCACAGAACATGACGGGAATGCACTTTGCCGGGCGCCACACACCGACTAGGAATTCACTACGACACAGCAGAATGATTGTACAGAGTCGAAGAAAAGGTATAGTTAATAATACCAAGTTACTAATTTGGTTCAGTGGGTTTTAATAATTATTGGTGGTATGATTTCTTCGTCTGTACGCATGGACGAACTAAAAAAAAAAAACGAGATGAAGTGCAACAAGCATGACCATGCTGTCACTCGAGAAATCGTAATTGCTCAGTGGAACCACAAGAACCCTCCCCCTCCCCCTACAAGTCCGACAACCAATGGAAAGAACGCATTCTGGGTCTGGCTAGTTCGAAAAGGCTTCGACCCTTACCACAATCACCTGCAATTATTATAGGTCTAGTAAGTTCCAAGAGGTAGTAGCTGGAAACATTTCAACTAAGTTCCTATAGGCAGCTTCATATGACCCTTACCGCAACTATCACAATAATAACCCATCCTACCCTACACACCTAGCTAGTTCCAAGAGACTGGGTCTTTGACTGGGATAAAATGTTTCCCATAAAATATGAAAGAGCTATAGTTACTATAACAGTGCCAGTCATGGTCTCTTTCAGACTGCAATTTCAATACATTTGGTAGCCCACATCGTAGGCCTAGCACTTCTGGAATCTTGTACCGACAACAACAATGGGAAACAATGAGTAGACAGTTGCCTTGAGTGGCTTTAACCACTTGATCGTCCAGAGGCAGGAAAGATGAAGGAGCTGAACACCCGTGCGCTAATGGTCCACGATAGGGCGGACGGTCGATCGGAACTTGCATCTCTTCTGAGAAAAAGTTTTCGGTCTAGGACGATTTTTTAGGTTGTGAGTGGTTAGGGGTGTAAAAAGTGGACGTGAGTGTAATTTGTGGTAGTAGGAATTTGGTTGTTATAGTTCCCCCCCCCCCCCTCCTCCCACAGTTGTCAAAACGCTTAAACCTGAGTTAGGTGTTGATTCACTTTCATTGTGTTTTTTTAGTTATATCGTAGATCAAAGAATACAATTAATTCAACCAGAAATACAACCAAAGTATTCTTTGGTCTATGGTTATATTCCATTTGTCGTAAGGCCCTCAATTGATTCATTTTTATGTCGTGTGAACTCCATTTTATTTTCATAATTCATTTTAATGCTGCTTAACGACCTTACCAACAGCTAACTTATCGTGGATTGATCAGTTAGATGTCTCTTCTGGATTTGAATCGATTGTCGAGTATGTATAGTAACTAGGTTAGGCTAATCTGGATCTATTGATGTCATGCTATTGATTTGAACATTTAATTTTAGTAGTGAAAGATTGTTGGGAGGGGAAGGTTCAATTAATGATGCCATTATCATTAAATCTTGGATTGCACTCTCAGACAACAAATGTAACAATTGAATTAGAGTTGTGACACTTGACTCCATTTAATCTAAATGTTTCTAAACGCAGCATATGTGTATGTTGTATGAGTAAGATATAGTTGTATAAAATCTTATCGAAATTTTAGGCCTTGGTATATTATTTTTAGTGCATAAATTACTACATAAAACTTCTTAGAATCGTTTCTTCAAAACAGCTGTCTCGATTTATGTAAATATTTGTTATTTATTGTTTAGAATATTGTGATATTCAGTTTTGGTATCCATCGAAAATTTGAAATTTTCGGAAGTGTTTTTTTTTCAATTTTCCCTCTGGGTTATACCGACTGATTTTTAAAAGAATCGTAATATTTTTTCCTCATAATTGGTTCAGTTGATTTTCTCCCAAAACCGTCCAGTTGAACATTTCAGCGTACTTTCATATAGAGAAGCTTATGGAATTGACTACATTTCAGATATTGTTACAACTATAATCCAGTCAATTTAAGTTTTAGCCCGAAACGAATTGTTACATACTTTTTTCATGTACCGGTATTTTGATTGATTGATTGCCTTGGTATATTATCAGCAGAACAAAAAAAGTGCCGATTTGTTCTGAATGAAAGTCAGCTTTTACGTTCATCAAATCGAACGTCTTTTGCTCGCGTATTAGTTACCAATCAACCTATCAATCGATTAATAGATTATTCTGATTCATGACATTCCATAATTTATGAAAATAAATCTTCGATGTAAGTTGTTGGATGGGGTTCTTGAACTCGACAGTAACCAATCATCACTGTGCAGTGTATCTTAGATTCATGTCACATTCGATATACCGCTTGCGGCTATACGCACTGCTGTTACTAATCGCACTTTCTCTTTGTGTTTCTTGTATGAGAACATTGAATATCCTGTGCGTATAGACAGCTGGTTCATTATTTGTTACCTAGCCAGTATCACCATCGAGTATATAATATCGTATAATTATTAACTCTTTCTTTATCAACATCGAAATCTTGATATGGGCACACACTTATTTATACGTTTATAGAAGCTGTAAACTTGTATGAGTAGAAGTAAAAATTTAACGTATTGAACCAACTGGGAATAGAACAAAATATTTAAGTGTAAAGCTGTTTAAAAATAAATTAATTCATTGATATCAAAATAATCTCAATAAAATCTAACTATCTCAATTTTTATTTTCTTCCATGTATTTCTGATCAGATTTTCTTAGAATTTATTATTTCATAAATAAAATATGACTACATGATGTACAGATCTACTGTGTTCACAGTCGGTAATTCACTTCTACTTCTTTTTTTCGAAAACCTCTTGATAATTCACTATCTTTTTGGTATAAGAGCAAAGACGATGATCACCCAAGATTTTTGTATTTCAATACAAACTGGATGAAGCGTTATCCAGATGATTAATTTCAGGATAGAGCCTGATGATTCCTGCGCCGACAAGTCACTTGAATCGGTCAGAAACGGCAGAAAAACAGAGAAAAGGTGAAGTTTCTAACTGGTTCAGGTGACTTACCAGGATGGTACGACTAGCTGTAGTGTGTTGATATGAATATTATATATATATATATATATATATATATATATATATATATATATATATATATATATATATATATATAATACTCGAGCAAGGTTATATATACAGAGAAGAGAACATTATAATGACGTGCGGCGATCGACTAATGGAATAGAGCTATTAGTGTTATATTATTAGTGTTATGCTGTGTACTGGTAGCAAGTTGCAACAATCTACACAATGATCGTATACATTTAATCTATATAGTGCATTAGAGTGCATATAATTATGTATATATAAACTTGTAATATATGCTATGACGAACACTCTCGCGGATTGGGTGAAATGTGTCGTTTTCTCGGGTCAACCGCGTTTGCACTCTTGTGATAGAATTGTCTTCTTTTCCAACGTTTCGGCAGAATGTGCACTGCCATTATCAGGGATCGAACGTAGGAATTGCCATTCCAATCAGCTGTGCCTTGGCCATAAGCAGTTCATTGATTTCACTTTGCTCGGTTTTATTTCGTTGATGACCATATTTAGCTTGTTGAGGTCATCGGCTGCGTCGAAGCGACGTGTGATCGACGGGCCCGTGGCATACACGTGTCCCATTTCCCGCCATGTGCTAGCGGTGCGTGCCAGCTGTTTATGGCGTTGTCGCTTCGTTTGTAGCCCCTCGTGGCTGGGACACTGGCCCATCAGTCAATCACCGACTACATCTAATCTGGGATTATGTATAATCGAATGAGTGAATCGAGGGGTTAACAACTCCTGAAATCTGGTGTACACTTGCCATGAAATCCCTGGAAATCCCCTTGAAATCACTTGAAATCCCTGAAATCTGTTAATATCCCTGAAATCACTTGAAATCCCCAAAACCTCTTGAAATCCCTGAAATCTCTGAAATCTCCTGTAATCTTGAAATCTGAAATCGGGTGTACACCAAATTTGCGAGCTGGAAACCACTCGGAATGGGTTAATAAATGACTGAATGAATGAATAAATGAATGAGACAAATAATGAATGTGTGTATGAATATATATTTTTAAGAACATAGAAACTTGATACAAAATCATTGCTCCACAATTAAGGCTATGGATTATGAAATATTGCTATTAAATTTTAATCAAGGCTACCTATGAATAAATTAATTAGAATCAATTAGATATAATTGAACTTGAAGGATCACATTTGTTCTAGTATCTAAGAAATATCATCCTCGTGTGATGAGTCACCACCGCCTGGCAACTGCGCTCGTGGCGCTCCAGACACTGATGGGAGTCGCAGTCACGTTACTATCCGGATGGCTCCTCGTCTGGGCGCCTCATTTGAACACCAGAGACATCCCTTATTGGAGTGGGATTCCGGTAAGCTTCAACAGTCTAGTCAATCACTACTGTTAGACGATGGAAATTATTTATCTGGTGAAATGAAAATAAATCAAAAAAACTTCTATCGCATAATTTTTTGTGAGAAATATGACTAATGCAAGCTTATATGTTCCATATTATATGTTACATCTACAAATTCTTTTATAGTGCCTAACATATGAATACCAATTATAATAGTCATCAAAACTCATCATCAAATATATACATTGTTTTCTTCAGTTTTCTTCAGGTCCGAGAACAAATAATTATTTTCCATCCATTAGTAAAACTAATGTATGTCTTTGTGATCATTCTCTCAATACAGAACAATGGTTTTCTCATGTAGTATTCTCTGCATTGAGATCTTAAAATTGTTAAATTATAAACGTAAATACGGAAATAACAAGTTATGTAAGTCTACATAAAGAATAGTGGAATTTGTCTGTTGTGTGTTGGGGGAGGGGGGATCGGGCACTCTTTATACCTTTGTTAATCATTCAAGAAATTGTGTCGAGTAATATTATTTGAATTAATTGATAACGTTGAACAATATTTTTCAGCTGCTGTGTTCGGGCATCACTGGCTTAATGCTATTGTGCTGCTGTCGCAAAGATTACCCGGGCAAGCCTGGCGGCCTCCTTAGTTTTTCTCTGAGGGTAACTATTCAAGTTCATTATATCTTCTGAAAATATATCTACAGTACTGAATACTATATCCAGGAAAGAAGAAAGCTAAACTTGACCTCCTAAAACATACTATTTGCTCGGTTGGTTCGCGTCTCTTCTTCTTTCGTAGATATGAGTAGACCTATACAGTGTTTGATGTGAGGAAAAGCAGTGGTAGATTAATAATTTAGTTGATATAGTAAATAGTGTCTCTAATAAAATTTACCATTAATTATCGATAATCAGACACCCGATCACGAATCAATTAGCATCAGCATTAATCGATCAAAATCTATTATTATACCATTATTAATCATATACACAATCATCAGTTGTTTGATTATTCATCAGTGTGTTATGTACTCCATTTTAAAGGTAAGCGCACAAGATGCATACATGTCGGTATATCCTTTACAAAAATGTACGTTGTGGATTCTATGACAGTAAATACTATGTGCACTACCAAATTGTTCGGACATATTTGGTGAATGACATTCATTCAGTTATATTTGTTTTTTGGTTGTTAATTGTACCAATTATTTCTTTGATCAATCAGTCGATTATCGATTGATTTTTTGTTGTTGAAAAATAATCAATTGCGACGATAAGACCCGGGCCTTATTATAAACAGTGCAAAAAAAACGATGGTAACAACAATTTAACCTGCTAATCATCGCTTAATCAACAAACTCATTATCTCTAAAACGGGACCCAAGCTGAAATGAGTATATTTGACAAATATGTATTATAAAAAACATGATATATTTTTTACTGTATTATCCATTCATCTGATCCATTCCCATGATCATTTCTAAAATATATATACATTTTACTTCTGACACCATTAAATATTTGTGACTTTTATGTGCAGGTATTGAGTGTACTTCTGGCAAGTTTTACATCAATTGCCTGCTTCTGTGCCAGTGTGTTTGCAATGCTACATCTCATCTTCTTATCAAAGATGAATTGTGAACCTGCCAATGTACTGAACGCATCATGTTTCTGTCAATCGAAAAACAATACAACCGATTCACTGCGTTCTTTTCGTTACATCGACCTGAATTGTCCAGAAGTCAATAACATTCTGAATGTTCTGTTGATTGGTTCGTGTGCAGCTAATGCCATAGCTGGCTTTCTAACAGCGTGGTATGTCTTCCTTCATTGGCACAGCCGATATACGAATCTCTACTCCGAAGTCAGAACAAACGAGAACAATCCAATCGTTATTAGTAATAAAATGGATCCTACGATTCTAAACAAACAATGATACAGAGGTTTAAGTGTGTGTGTATGTGTGTGTAATAGGTATGAATTACTTATTTGTATTATTTATTTTACGTCTTGAATTAGTAATTATGTAGATCTTTATCATTCTGAACACTGAATTTTTTAATTGTTTGTAGAATCGATCCACTGCACTGTACGTTAAACTGGTAATTGGCTCTAATAATTTTTTTTAAATATCGAATATATAGGCTCATAAGGCCTATAAATGTTTCAAATATTTTACCTACACAAATATCAATACAAATACCGTACATTGGATATTGGACTATGTTTATCATAGATCTAGCCTGAAACGTTTTAAAGTATTCAACATTTAGTTTTTATATTTGACGTATATTTTGAATCGTTTTGGTCAAACCAGTTTGAAAATCGAAAAATGCGTGCCATTTTGTTAACTCACATCGCCTGATTTTTGGCCCAAGGGTGTGGGCGTGCGCCTGCCTCTTTATCACTCGATTCGACTGCCAAATTGCTTCTTAAACCGTGTTGGAGTATTTTGCCAAAAATCTACGTGTAAATCACAATGTTTCAATTGTTGCTGACAGTGACAGCGATTTGACCAAACTGTGTGATAAACATAGTTATTATGTCTTAGTTTTACAGTCTTTTTTGTATACTATTACATGCTAGTTTTCTCAGAAATTTCACGTGACCTTACAAAAAGAAATGTGCATGCTGAAGGTTGCAGTTAACTCTCAATTGAAAATTGCATTGAAGCATTCACAATTCATGTACTGAGTGTTTTTATATGGGTCTGTACTCTGTATATATCAATGAATGCTGATATACAGATGACTATATTTTACATACAGTATAAGTGGGTATACATTTCTGTTGTATTTGAACCCGAAATTAATTAATTAAACAGCTATGACATGCTAGGTAATACTAATAATTGTATTGTTTGTTTGGTAAAACAAAGTCTGAATGAATGTATTTCATTGTCTTGAGAGTAATTTAAGTTCGAGCTATGATGGACATCAGAAGATGCATTGACATGATTTGGCTTTGCTATTCTCATATGTTATCTATATCTTTTGAGATTGTAGAATTTTTAGATGTAGGATTGAAATACCATTAAACATCCTACATGGAAATGGTAATTACCTCTTCAGGAATATTTTGTACTTGGAATGTTAATTAATAAAAAATGTGTATCAAGTCATCTTAGTTGTAAATATTATCAGATTTTAAAAAGTGAAAAATGATTTCATATTACTATTTTGATTTATGGTTATATGCAGTCAATAAACTAGCTTTTGAAGAAAAATCGTCCAAAAGTAATGGACTTGCTATAACAAACAAAAAAGGTATAATGGTCAACAATGTAGACCAATAATGCACAACAATTTTATCAGACAGGCCATTTTATCCATTTTGTACCTGTTGGTGGGCCTCACAGATTGGTGCTTAGGGACTTTGATTGGAATGGTGGGGAGGGGGGAATCGAAATCGAAATACAATGAGGCCTTTCATCTTTCTTTGATCATATTAGAAGCATATTTAACTCAGGTTAGAGTGTCTATTCTCGAGGGGTTAACAACTCCTGAAATCAGGTGTACACTTGCCATGAAATCCCATTGAAATCTCCTTGAAATCACTTGAAATCCCCTCAAAATCCGTATGAAATCTCTTAAAATCCCCTGAAATCTCTTGAAATCTCTGAAATCAGGTGTACACTCAATTTGCGAGTTGTTAACCCCTCGTCTATTCTATGAAGAAAGTCAGTAATTGTGTGAGCACGAGGGCATATAGATTGAAGGGTCACTCAGAAACATCATTTGGGGGGCCATTTCCGCCCTGTCCCCCCTCTCTTCCTGTGGGCCTGCCAACAGATTACAATAATTGTTATGGGGAACAAAATATAAATTCTCTATTGAGGCTAGTCGTATGTATATATACATATATAGCCACATGAGTTAGTGCCCATCAAACTGATATTTTTGATGCCCACTCTCGGAGAGGTCGTTAGGGAAGGCAAGGTCGTAAGCAAATCGACATTTGCGCCCCACCAATAATTTATCCTTCTTTAAAAAAATGTTGACCTACGAAAAGCACAATAAAATATTGCTACTTAATAATTTGAATTATATCAGTATACTTTCTACTTCTTCAAATGTTTAACAAATACAGCTGGGTTGGTTTGTATAAAAATAAATCTGAATCTCGGTAATAGCAAGTGACAAGTTCTCTATAAGATCTCTGTAACACGATTATTGCAACACGATACTCATCATAGCGAATTGAATTTACACAATGCATGCCTTGTGTCCCATGGTCAACAATATTTAGCTATAATAGAGTAAACATGACTACAATAACTTGCCCTTGTCAACAAACATCCAACGTATTGCTTGCCGATATTTCCAAATACTTATCCGATCCGCTTCTAGGTATTGTTTATCAACAAAGCGTATTCAAACTTTCATAATATATAGAGCTCAGTTCCGTACCTTGTCGAATACGAGTCGGGTTAATTGTGCAGTGAGTCCACGGGAGTCGATTTAGCGGAATATCAGTTTTTTGGTGATAACTTTTGAACGGTATGAGTTATCGAAATTCTAAAAACTAGAATGTACAGATATTTATACAACCTTCAAGGTTATGTAAGTAATAACTATTCATCTCAAATCGCCTGATTGTCAGGCGTATACGCTTAAAAATACACATGTTTTAACCGTATACTCGTGACAATTAGGCGATACGAGATACACAGTTATTATATACACCATCTAGAAGGTACTATATCTATCTATGTTTCCTCGTTTTTAGAATTTCGATATCATAAACCGTTCAAAAGTTATCACCACAAAACTGAAATTCCGCTAAATCGACTCCCGTCTTAACAACCTTCTTGGCAAACGACCACGCAGCCCTAGCTCCCAGAACTCGCCAAGACAAGCACATCAACTACATCTGATTCGGGTGAGATGATACAAAACGTTACAACCATTAATCAATTGTTCACCAGGCAGAGAAAACGCTATAAATATTGCCGTTTCGCTTTTGAGATAGCTGCTATCTCAATAGAATTTACATTTTGATGTTTTTTACATAGCGTTATCGTAACACTTTTGATTGTACACGTTTCCTGCAAATTGCTTTTTTTGGGGGGTTGAAAGCGTATAAATATTACAATGACCATTGATTATTACCACCAATGCTCAAAAACTGCCTAATGAAGAGAAAACCCCGTGAAGCGGGGTGAAGGAAATACGTTTTACGTTCAAAATACGTTCGTAAAATAAATACGTTCAAAATTTTGTACTTAAACGGTCTAAAGTAGGCCGGGGTTTAGACTTCGTCCTTACAATCCACCCTATATACGTTCACCATAAAAGACGCTATAATAAACATACAAAAAACGTGTGTGTGAAGTGTGATTCCCAATTATTTTTACCGCATATCATAAATAAAACAGGGCACATTTCGGATTTTCCTATATGACGTATGTAAATGCTGACATGCTTCCAGCATGATGGAAAAATACCGTAATTCCAGAATACGCAAGGACACTCCGGCCCGGGCAAAAATTGAAAAAATACCCACTGTGGACGGGATTGGGGGGGGGGGGGGGGGGGTTGACAAGCAGCACTTCATAAAGAATATTTTTGTAATTGAGGTATATTCTCGCATTTGACGAATTTCAAGCGATCTTAGTTGAAAATTGGTATGCAAGAAAATTAATCAACACTTTTGCCAATGTCTCTTGACCCATCACACTGGCATAATCACATTTTTATGTTATTTGGTACGACGACTTTTGGAAATTCCGAAATGTGTTTGAATAGCTAGCTTAACGGGGGGTGGAGGGACCCACTGCATCGCAGGGAATTTTTTGAAAAATCATGATTTTTCAATTGAAACAACAGTAGGCCTACCAACGCAGCAATAAATATTCGCGGGTGACCGGCCCATTTTGATATCATTTCACCAAGCAGCCCACCGGGCATTGCCCGGTGCCCAGTCCGGCACTGCCTCCGGGGCTGGAGCCCCTGTTCACTCCCTTTTTTTTCAATGCTGCTTAAAGACCCCACCAACAGCTATTTTATACGGGGGTACGAATGAGCGGATGATAATGAAACGATGAAGTGATGATAGGTGAAAAAACGTTTACAAAAACCCATGCCTTATGCGGGACTCGAACCCACGCCCAACGGTGACTTCAGTTACTACCGCTAGCGATAGTCTTTGCCCTCCTCCGTGTGTGTCGAGTTTCCTTTCGATAACGATTCAATTATTAGATTCCAAAACATCTCGTAAATATCAAAAGTCGCTTAAAAATTGACCATACTTCCAAAAACTCGCTGGCTGTGAATTTTGCTGAGAGAAATCGCGGAAATAATATTGAAAATGTCTCTATAATAATTATTGAATTATCAAAAATAACTTCGGAAATGGCCATAATGATTCAATTATTAGACACCAAAACTGTTTGTAGATCTAGTCAAATATTATCAAGGTATGCGGCTTGTAATATTGGTGGAGGAGCCATGTTCTAAAAACAAATTTGTGCATTTTAAATTGTCGTTAAATATTTTTTAACGACACTTTCATTGCTCTCATCTTGAAAATTTCATCATTTTATATAATGTGATCATAAAGAATAGAAATGTATAGGCCTAATGTGACCCCTAAAACCAAGTTGTTTCAGAGTATTGATGAAACTTTATTTATGCTTTGAATTTCTGTAGTCCTACACAAATTGGATGTAGGCCCTACATATACAAAGGTGGGATAGAATGGATTCATCTAGAGGAACATAAGTGACTGGAATGAGCTTGAGGAAGAAATGCAAAGGAATTAAATCGAAGAATTCAAGAATGTGTTGTACAAACAGACATGAGGACGATAACTAGCCCTGTGGCGCAGTCAAATATCGCTAGCGTTATAGAAACTGAAGTCAGGTCGGGCGTGGGTTCGAGTCCCTCAAAAGGCATGGGTTTTTGTAAACGTACTTTCACCTATCATCACTTCATCGACTTTCATCATCACCCGCTCATTCGTACCCCCGTATAACCTAGCTGTTGGTGGGGTCGTTAAGCAACATTAGACTGAAGGAAGATACTATAGAGCGCTTGCCACCGTTCATTCAGTATATCTGCAAGAGTTATAAACATACATACATACATCATTCAGTTCATTGACACAATAATACGCAATCAGTCTTAACCATTCTGACTAGTTGAATCACTTCGTCTTCCTCGCATTCGATATAGCAGCACAGCACATGGTTTGTGTGGGATCTAGGAGAATCATTTGCTTGACTCTACTAAGAAATACATCACAGGAAATCATTTTGTATGCATTTTCACATTTTATTATCCACAACAAAAGTCAATACAAAAGTCAAAGGAATCAAGCCCCAGTCTCCTGAATGACAGTTCAGTGCGCTAGCAAGGATCTACCCGTCTCTATCAGGATGGTCGCCCAATCTGCGCTTGAACCTGAGGTTGATCAGGTTATAGCTCAGTCAGCTGAGGCACCGCTTCAGAAACTGAAGTCACCGTTGGGCGTCGGTTCGAGTCCCGCATAAGGCATGGGCTTGTGTCACTTATCATCACTTCATAGCTTCATCATCACCTGCTCATTCGTAACCCCGTATAGCCTAAGCAAACAATAATCATAATCAACTGCATAACAGACTCGTAATTTTGAAATCACGTTCGTTTGGTACGCGGTACAATGGGGGGGGGGGGGGGGGGGGGGCTGGGGAGATGTGTGTTCATGTGGGTCCGGGGTGCAAAGCCGCGGGAAAAAATTAATTGGGGTTAGATTTGGAGCATTTTACGAGTTTTGGTGAGCATTTTACGAGAATTTTACGCGTTTTGTTAATGATCGATCTTACATTACACCAGAACTAGAAATAGGTGAATAGGCTTACTCCCTTAAAGAAGTGGATAAGCCGGGCTTTACGTGGGCTTAGCCACAAATGAACCACTGAAGTAGACTACCGGTAGCATAAAGTGGAGTGTATCAGGTTAATATTTTCCAAGATATATTTTTTCTTCATATTTTGTGTTCTGAAACTTTGTTCATTCTATTTGATATGTGCCTACATAATATTTTTTAAATGCTGAATAATGAATAATCGCACATGAATAAATGAAAGTATAATCCCAGTCTATATGATCTAATAGTGTATGGCAGGAACGTGCAAAACAAATTCTTAGTTCTTCTTAGTAAACCTTAATTAAAACTTAAAACCGATTATACATGAATAAAACGATGTCAATAATGATTTCTTTGCTAATTTGTGTTTCCGTGTTTGTAGACTCTGCTGCGCCGCCCGGGGGAATACTGCGCCGAGACTTGACGACGTTGTACTTTTTGAAGAAGACCACTCGACGACAGCTCGATCCTACGAACGCCAGACGAGTTGGTGGCGCACACGAAGACCCACATGGACTCGTAGCACCACAGCGATTAACGGCGCTACGTTTACCAGCATATCTTTCAGTTGAGGGTTTCTTAATTTATTTCATTACTATATATATGCTTTAATGACGTGCTCTAATGGTAATTAGTGCCTTTGGCG
This sequence comes from Brachyptera putata, assembly GCA_907164805.1. Lineage (NCBI taxonomy): Eukaryota > Metazoa > Arthropoda > Insecta > Plecoptera > Taeniopterygidae > Brachyptera > Brachyptera putata. The sequence continues at coordinate 19,092,001 of OU015468.1, read as the reverse complement.
TCACATGCTCGCAGCTCGCAGCACGTACGCAGGGGTGCGCGGATGTGTTGCGTATGTCTTGCAGACGTGTGCGTGCTAGGGAAATAAGGTAGGTAGATGGGCAGAGAAAAGTGGGTTTGGGTCTTCCATGCGAGTGACAATCCAATATAGGCCATTATCCTCCCATTATCCTCCCATTATCCTTCCATTATCCTTCCATTATCCACCCATTATCCTTCTCATTACTGCAGGAACCTAAATTTCATCTGCTCATTTTATCTATCATTTATTTGCCACCAACATATCTTGGTGATCAGAATAAATTAGAATGAAAAGTGAAGTTTGTATCAGGAAAACAGAAGAAATAAGAGTGCCACAATAATCACTTGGATGATTTCGTGGGTTGATAAAATAATTCACATAAGAATTTCTTCCCCAAAGTAGGATTACTTTAAAAAAAAACTACCCTACTGGTCAGAACACTAAGAAAAACTTCTAAGTTGATGAAAATCCAGTTAAGAATTTAGTTAATTAGAACTCAATTTAGTTAGAGCCGGTTGTACCAAGTAGTGAATTGAGCAAACATTAGCAAATTAACTTGTTATTACCCTTGGATACATATACTATTTTTTGTACTTCAAGTAATGATTAACTAACTAACATTTAATCATCAGTAGGTACAATCGGCTCTTAGAACTGTAAACTTCTACCGTTTGTCAGAGGTGTGAACAATATCTGTAGACGTGCATGGGCGTCGGCAGGAAGAAATTTAAGGGGGGGCAAAATATCCCAAATTTGAAAATGCACACGTCCCAATGGGAGTGGGGGGAGAGGACTCCCCAAACGGATTTTTTTTGAAATGTCATCATTTTATGGTGTTTTGGGAGGTTTTGTGACTATTTAATTAGCTTTTGATTTTTATAGAGAAAGAAGACAGAGAATGTTTGATGATGTTTGATGAGAATGTTGAGAATGATCCTTTTCATCTTTTTGAATATTTCATCATACAAAATGGCCAAAATGAGTTATTGGAATCTGATTGGTCTGTATGATACCAAATATCAAAATTTCCAGGAAATAAGAATAGCCCATTAAATCATATTCGTCAGTCAGCGAAGGCATAGCCTTGCCTACCCACCCCAGTCACATCAGACTCATGACCACCCGCGTACTAAGACATGTTAAAATATGTCACCAGTACAGTCGGTACTTACAAAGTTTCGAAAAACATCATTGTTTAAAAAAGAACAATTACAATTTTTCAAATAAATTTCTGCCTGGTCCCAGGGGGGGGGGGGCAAGTGCACCTTCTCCCCCCCCCCTCCCCTCTCCCGACGACCATATGTAGACGTGATGTGTAGTGTGCTCGTGTACCTCCATGATCGAACATCGTGATAGGTGTACAGCGTGGTTTCCCTCTGTCGTCAAAGTGAATACTGGAATGAATTGAATCTCCCAAAATTGTATTCATATATTTTTATTATATATTTTTATATATATTATTATATATTTGCACATATAATTGTATTAATTTAATATGCGAATACAATGTAACCAATGTTTTTTTTATGTTGGGTTTAACGACGCACTGTAATGATAGCGAAGATCTACTGGCGTCGGATGAATGATTAATGAGATGATGGCTTGAAGGTTTCTTGAGTAGTGGGAAGGGAAGTGGGAAGGAAGCGGTCGTGGCCTATATTGTGGGAACTATCCCGGGCTCCCGGCATACGCCTAGACTACAGAGGGAAAAACCACGAAAAACCACTGTTTGGATGGACGGCGGGAACTGAACCGGGGCCGAAATACCCCTCGTCTATCGGATCACACGAAGCGAGCGCGCTATAACCACTAAATTCTACATATTCCGGTAATTAGTTGATACATAAATCATATGTTTCTCAAGTACCTAGATTTTATCTCAAATCGTTGAACAATTTTCAGTTCTTAGGCCCTATATAGGCCTACAACAAAAATAATACTCATTTTGCCATATTCATTCATCTGTATTGAGTAGAATGACGCACTGTAATGATGACTGCGATCTATTGGTGTCGGCGAATGATGAGTGAGACGAAGTATTATTTTATCAGGTGTTTTCGGATCGTCATGGCCTGTTGTTATTGCACCATTATTGTAATAAACTAAATGACAGAGGAAACTGCGAATAACCTCTGCCAAATTGACTATGGCATATGAATCGAACTTCAGTCTCCTAAATGTATCAAATTTTGAATTGCTGATTATGGTATTTTTTTTAAAATATATATATCATATATTCTGTATGTTAGTGTGGTAATTATCACCACAATTATAATCATCAGTTATCACTTATCAGACATTGGATTACTGATCGATCTGCACAGTCAGTAATCGATTCAAATTGATCGATCGACTATTGATAGATAGATAGAATAGATTATCTATTATATATTTTTTTATCTTTCTATAGATTTATCTAATACTAGATTTTATAGATTAATAGATTTATCTTTCTAAGTGGAGAAAGATGAATGTTCAATGTGTAGGATTTGTCAAGTATCAGGCACACAGGAAAAAGAGTGGTCACTTACTTTCACTTTAAGCTTTGTGTGTATAGGAGCTAAATTTCAAGTACTGGAATTTCATCATTAAAATAATTTCACATGGGTCTATCATTAGTTTAGTAGTTACTTTTCTAATAGCCGATTGTACCAACTGATGATCAGGTATATTGATTAGTTAATCATTACTTATTTATAAGGTACAAAAATAGCATATGTAGCTGCCTATCCAAAGGTAATAACGGGTCAATTTGCTAATTTTTACTAAATTCACTAATCATCACTAATGGTACAACCGGCTCTACGTATTCATTCAAATTGATGGTTGTTCAGTTATATTTTTGTCAACTTTTTGCCAATTATCTCTTGAAATCTTGGATGTAACTGTTTGATATCGAGCTGCAATCCTAATATGTATAGGCCTATTCCAGTCGTAAGCTATTCAAATATATTTTAATTAAAAGCTATCATCTACAAAAATATTTCGTAGATTAGTAATAAAGAGTGTGATTGAGTGATATTCAACTAGAATCAGTGGTGTACTGATCGGTAGTCTGGGTCGCTAAATACTTTTTTCATATGTATACAATGCACATCGTGTAATATTTATTCTCAAGTTAATTTAATAGTTCTTGAGCAGACTACAGTTGAATACTGGTTGAATTTGTGATTTATGGATTTTGAAAAGATTTGAAGTGCATAATTTTAGCTCATTTTACAGAATATATTATAAGATTATTAGATGAGCTTAGCGAAGACTTCCATTTCACATACCGTAAAAAAATGGCTTCGTTTCTATGTTTTTTTTTCATATACCGGTACCGTAACAATTTGGGGTTCGTTGTCATGTTTTTTTTGTAATTCTGTATAGGTACGTGGCATACAGATCAGGAAAAAAATCAATCGACTTGCAACTTTTTCTACAGATTGGTGTCATACCAGAATAGGTTGGGATTTTTATTCAGGAAATTCGATTGAACGGTTTTTCCGGAAAAAAAATTAAAAGTTTGGAAAATTCACATATTATGAATAACCCAGGAGGAATAAATACTTGAAAAACGAAAATTTATCAAGAGCTCTCAAATTTATACAGAATATGTAAACAACTGTTGTACACATTTTGAATATATTTTCAACAATCGGAAGAGCAATCAATTAATTTTTTAACGAAAAAAATGCAATATTAGTATACATTCGAATATTAGGATCAACAGGTTTTGCAAGGTAGATGTGCACTTGGCGTCGGTGAATGATAGCTACATTTTATTTGTCTAGCTATCCCTAGGAGGTAGTTTGAGTCAAAATCGTAGCTAGTTGTCACCAGAAATAGTCGGAATTTTAAGCAGGGAGTGCATAATTTTACTGATTTTACAGGTATAGGATATATTTTAAGATATTTATTGTAACCTTCAAATTTGTTGAATGAACTGATGTTATTGTTGTAATATCATTTTGATGCACTTTTGACATCGGGGCCTACCAATATATCAGTTAGGGCCTATTTTACTAAAAGTGTAAGTTTTGAGTGCAACTGGAAAATGAATTTTGTCTCTTGGATAAGGACTATGGATGAAACCCGACCTTGAAGATGAAAATCAATTTGGATTTTAATTTAAAATTTGAAATAGTTATTTATTATTATTGTATTTATAACCAACCCTGCCACCGGACATGTAACATGATCCAAAGCTGTGATTTTTTGATACGTATTATTATTTATAAATGATCCATTGATGTCTGAGATAGAAAAACGATTATTTCAACAGTGTATTTATGACTTATAAGTTTGAATTTTGAAAATCATGTGACATTGAAGAAATTCAAATAAAAATCTGCAATGTGTATGCTCTTTTATTTTGTCATGTTTATTGTATTATCCTAATTCCTTTTCCTTCACATTATTATTAAACTCTTATTTGAAGAACTTTCAATTAAAATAATCATATATTTAATTGTACAAATCCTAAATGGACATTAGCTCAGAGATAATTCCTCTCTTCACTGGATGAATTAATCACACTGTAATAACTCTCATTACTGAATTAATCTAATTAAATGTTGAGTGAAATATAACAAAAAAGCAGTTCTGTATGGGATTCGATACCGAGCCACTCCGGACCACTATCCGAAATCGTCTACGCTAGCCACTCAGCTACCTGGACATATGAATTTTGCGAAGTTGTCGAGGTACTTGAAGAAGATATTCTAAATAAAACTCGACCTGTCGATTGCTCTGCTACCCTGGTACGAATACTGGACTGTAACTAATTTGCTCGAATACTTTTGTTCGTGGAAAATTGACTCAAGTACCAGGGAAGCAGAATGCCGCAACAGGTATTCCACAAGACTCAAATTAATTCAAATAATCTTTCAAACCTCAGCTCTCCTACCAGAGGAGCAGAATATACCAACAGGTTAAGTAATAATTCAAATATCATTTCAAGTATCTCAATAACTTTGCAAATGTTCCATGTCTAGGTAGCTCAGTTGCTAGCGTTGGTGGATTCGGATCACGATGCGAAGGGTCCTGGTATCGAACACCATTGGGGACTGCTTTTTTTCTGTCATATTTTGTTTAATATACCCATATGCAATTGTACGAATCCTCAATGGACATTAGCTCAGAGATAATTCTTCTCTTCACTGGATAAATTAATCACACTGTAATAACTCTCATTACTGAATTAATCTAATTAAATGTTGAGTGGAATATAACAAAAAAGCAGCTCTGTATGGGATTCGATACCGAGCCACTCCGGACCACTATCCGAAATCGTCTACGCTAGCCACTCAGCTACCTGGACATATGGATTTTGCGAAGTTGTCGAGATACTTGAAGAAGATATTCTAAATAAAACTCGACCTGTCGATTGCTCTGCTACCCTGGTACGAATACTGGACTGTAACTAATTTGCTCGAATACTTTTGTTCGTGGAAAATTGACTCAAGTACCAGGGAAGCAGAATGCCGCAACAGGTATTCCACAAGACTCAAATTAATTCAAATAATCTTTCAAACCTCAGCTCTCCTACCAGAGGAGCAGGATATACCAACAGGTAAGGTAATAATTCAAATATCATTTCAAGTATCTCAATAACTTTGCAAATGTTCCATGTCTAGGTAGCTCAGTTGCTAGCGTTGGTGGATTCGGATCACAAGGTCCTGGTATCGAATACCATTGGGAACTGCTTTTTTTCTGTCATTTTTTGTTTAATATACCCATATGCAATTGTACGAATCCTCAATGGACATTAGCTCAGAGATAATTCTTCTCTTCACTGGATGAATTAATCACACTGTAATAACTCTCATTACTGAATAAATCTAATTAAATGTTGAGTGGAATATAACAAAAAAGCAGCTCTGTATGGGATTCGATACCGAGCCACTCCGGACTACTATCCGAAATCGTCTACGCTAGCCACTCAGCTACCTGGACATATTAATCTTCCGAAGTTGTCGAGATACTTGAAGAAGATATTCTAAATAAAACTCGACCTGTCGATTGCTCTGCTACCCTGGTACGAATACTGGTCTGTAACTAATTTGCTCGAATACTTTTGTTCGTGGAAAATTGACTCGAGTACCAGGGAAGCAGAATGCCGCAACAGGTATTCCACAAGACTCAAATTAATTCAAATAATCTTTCAAACCTCAGCTCTCCTACCAGAGGAGCAGAATATACCAACAGGTTAAGTAATAATTCAAATATCATTTCAAGTATCTCAATAACTTTGCAAATGTTCCATGTCTAGGTAGCTCAGTTGCTAGCGTTGGTGGATTCGGATCACAAGGTCCTGGTATCGAATACCATTAGGGAGTGCTTTTTTTTCTGTCATTTTTTGTTTAATATACCCATATGCAATGAAACGAATCCTAAATGGACATTAGCTCAGAGATAATTCCTCTCTTCACTGGATAAATTCATCACACTGTAATAACTCTCATTCCTGAATTAATCTAATTAAATGTTGAGTGAAATATAACAAAAAAGCAGCTATGGATGGGATTCGATAGCGAGCCACTCCAGACCACTATCCGAAATCGTCTACGCTAGCCACTCAGCTACCTGGACATATGAATTTTGCAAAGTTGTCGAGATACTTGAAGAAGATATTATAAATAAAACTCAATCTGTGAATTGCTTTGCTACCCTGGTAGGAATACTGGACTGTTGACCAATTTGCTCGAAAACTTTTGTTCGTGGAAAATTGACTCTAGTACCAGGGAAGCAGAATACCCCAACAGGTATTCCACGTGACACAAGTAAAGTCTCAAATATCTCGATAACTTTCTAGGTAGCTGAGTTGCTAGCGTTGACAGTCTCCGGAAATTGATGTGGAAGGGCTAATCTGTAATGGATATAAGCTTGAGAGAAAAAGCTATTTTTAGCTATTTATATTTTTATGATTTTTTTTTGTCCTAGATGAATTACTCACATTTCAATAATTTACATTACTGAATCAAACTAGGCTACTGAATTAGATTAAATTTAATACCCTGATTTCTAGTGAGTTATAACATATTTCACACTGAATGATGTATTATTAGGATAAAACCCTCAGATATGGAGAACAACACAATAAGTACATTGTCATTACAAGATTGATTGATTTAATGAATTTATGGACAGGAACAACAATACATATTGACAGTACAATTCCAGTTGTATTCACAATGATAATCAAACTCTGTAAAATTGATAACTGGTAAACAGTAAAAATGCATCTATAAGAAGTAAATGGAATCTTTATCAGTTCAAGAAGACTTTCATAATAACAAAGACATCATTATGGACTTTTTGAAAATTGTTTTTGCTACTCCTTCCCCAAGCCCTGCAGGGATTTTCTTGAAATATGATTATTTTCTAAGTAATTGTTGCGATCTACATACAGTTTCGAAGTTCAATAATGGAACCTCCATGGATATTCTCGAAGTTAATTTTTCGATCTCCACCAGCAAAGCCCTGCAGGGAATTTTTTCAAGTGATTTTTGCGATTTATAAGCACTTTAGGAGTCCTAGATTGAACCATTATGGACATTTCCAACGTTATTTCAATATTTCAATCATGGACATTTTCGAAGTTATTTCCGCGATTTCTAAATAAATAAATTTTTGGTGGGGTGCAAATGTCGATTGGTGGGGCACGCGTCCCTTCATTTATTATTAATTTATCTTGCATTTATTCATCCATTTCATTTATTCGTCCATCATTCATTTATTCGTCACTTTATCTATTCATGCATTTTATTTATTTTTATTAATATATTCATGTATTTATGTATGTATCACCTTGGCCCCCTTTCAAGTTTTAACGACGTCCCTGCTTGAGTATTCTAGAAGTTGTCGAAGCAGATAATATTTAGGAATCTTGAAATATATGTAAAAAATGACAACAAATAAGTTGGTAATATTATTACCATACTATTGAGTTGGCCATGCAGAGACTTACCAATACAGCAACGAAACTACCACTTATCTTTCGATCACCGCATTATTTCATGTTTCCACTCTTTTTACTCACTGCACAATCTAATGGGAATGCGATCCATCATGAGATCCATCAAAACATTTTGCTAAATATATAACAAATATGCCAATATTTTTCCACTGTGATATTTAGTATTAACGCACACTTCATCCTTCTTCGTGACTTCTCAATATGAACATCATTCGAGAAATATAATATGCCTACCAACCAAAAGGACCAAGAGTCGGGAGGGACGAAAACGTCATGAATGAAAACTCAAGTTTTATGCTATACTGAAATTCACGCGAAAAGACATAGACAATATACCTTGTGTTCAAAGCTTCTGAGTTGAAAGAAATACGTGACTTACAGTATAGTTGAACAAATCGTCAACGCAAGGGTTTATTACCCTTAAAGAGTGCCATAAAATGTTCCAGCAACAAGGATGGTTAACATATGTTCATTATAACAATGACTAGTCTATCGGTTCTCTTGAAAAATGTATATATTTATGACTCTCCCCGGCCCCCTCAAAACAACAACATTGACATATTATTGACATTATGGAAGTAAAAATAAAACGTTAAATTCGCCGGAAATTTAATGAAACATACAAATTCGTAATTATATATATTGGTTGAGCCAAATTTTTGAGGGGTACCCCTCGAAAAGATCCGACGGGTGCTCTGGACCCTGAGCACCCATGGAGTCGGTGCCCCTGCTATGGTGTAAGTAATTTCTTCGAAGCAAAGAATACTGATTGGGAGGAACTGAGCAATAGACTAGTCAAGGGAATGCAGAGTAGTTACAAGAGGGGAGCTATATCAATTGGAATTGTGGGATGGTGTAGGTCTATATATACACAAAGGTAGGTCAGAATGGATCTATCCAGAGAAACATAACAGACTGGAATGTATGAGAAAGAGGGAAGAAATGTAAAGAAAATTCAAGAATTCAAGAGGGTGATTGTACAAATAGACATAAAGAAGATAGCTATAAGAGCGTCTTACCACCGTGCGTATTGGAATATCTGCATGAGTTATAAACATACATAAATCATTCAGTTCATTGACACAATTCAGTCGAAACATTCCGACCAGTTTTATCACTTCGTCTTCCTCGCATCCGATTGCAGCACAGCTTCGGTTTGTGTATAGCGATCTGGAAGAACCATTGGTTTGATTCCATTACGAAATACAGTGAATATCACAGGAAATAATTTTGTAAGCATTTTCACAATATTTTATTATTCATAACAAAAGTCAATCCATGATCACGTAGTTTCTCTGTGCAATAACAAATGTCAGTGATAGTTTTCTACATACGTAACAGTGATGAGTATAAGTGGTTCAGAAATGGCTGAGCACCATGACGCGAGAGTTGGTGCTGCAACTGCAAACACTGATCGCAAATAAATGAGAATTGAGGCAGATAAAACTTGACAACGGCAAATTTATTTCAATTAACCTAATTAAATAACAAAATTATTATAATCACTTCACAGCCAATTTAGTATGTCACTACCCTGCCCCCCAGGCCGGGTTAACTTCAGATTACACTGCAGAGATACTTGTGTTTATAAGACCTCTTATAACATTTATAGCAGGAACAAATGAATTGACTGTACTGTACTAATATATCATTGTACTTGATATGTGAAACAATAAATTTGCCGATATCAATATCATATAGCATTCAGATACTTGTCAATCTAACACAAGTGAAGAGGCAAAGCCTACCTAGAAAAAGGTGGTGAAATAAAAGCTAGCTGACTAGTATACCGTTTTTTTATGCGTTAGTGTATTCTATTGAAAAAACAATCCAACATCAATTTCTCAATCTATCTGCTAGATGTCAATAAAAGTCCCATGGCAATATGACATACTACTGTCAAGATATTAAATGCATCGTATTGAAAAATGTAAGGACGCGTATATGCGTAGACGACCATCAAGTGGTTAAACACATCGGCTGTTATTTTTTAATTGCACATTAGATATTGAAAAGACGTATGTATGTTGAAGTACAAGCGAGAGTAGCTAGGCGTGCTTACGGAGCCACAGAGTGTTGTACAGGCGCACGGTGAAGTAGTACACCAGCTCCACGAAGCTGAGGATGCTTGCTCCGACAAACAGGCCTGCCGTCCCTCCCATCGACACTTGAACAACAAGCACACTTCAAGCTTGTAGGGCTTGAACAGCACTCTTTAGTCTGACGGGGCAATGGCCATGGCACATTGTTAAACAAACCATCTTTGAAAGCAGAGGTAAACCACAATGTACCTCTGTCAGGATGGTTGTCCATGAGTTCATGACAGGAATCGAACCCCGGTTTCCTGAATGAAAGTTCAGTGCGCTAGCAAGGGATCTACCCGGCTCTATCAGGATGGTCAACCATGACAGGAATTGAACCCGGTCTCCTGAATGACAATTCATTGCGCTAGCTAATGTTCTACCCGTATGTCAGGACGGTCGACCGTGGCGGAATTGAACCCCTGTCTCATGAATGACATTCACTGGCCAGTAATTCACGTAATGCTAATGTGATGATAGGTTCTTAGGCTAAGACCTGTTCAGGATGCAAGAATCTTTCTGCAAGTCAGTTTTTAAATGAAACTAAAAACTATAGTTGTAAGTCACATTTGCACAGATAATTTTGTTTCCCTGGTCAAAATGAAAGTTTTTTTTTTACATAACCTCACACCCAAAGCATTATTGAAATAATAATTTTGTAAAAGAATGTGACTGCGCCAGGAATTGAACCATGGCACCGAGTACGGGAGTCAGCGATACTAACCACAACTACATGTGCTTGGGTCGTAGCTCGGCTCGGTGGCATCACAAATCCCAGCCTTCCTACTGGCCAGACTTACCCACGAGGTCCAGCTTGCCTCTGATCACGATACGTTTGTACTTGGACGTGGGCAACTGCTCCAGGATAAACTCAACCGTCGACACAACGCCTTCCGGTTGATTCTCCCTGCAATCACAACCACACAGTACCATGGTAATGTGAGGTAACTTCACACACTAGACAACATCCGCGTTGCTTTGGTCATTAGAACAGTGCTCAACGACACCACTAGCATGTACAGTAGTTTTATGGGACTCAATTTAACGAAATATCAGTTTTATGGTGATAACTTTTGAACGGTATGAGATATCGGAATTCTAAGAACGAGGAAAGACATATTTTCAGTACCTTCAAGAAAGTATATATATATATAATTAATAACTATGTATCTTATATAGCATGACTGTCAAGCGTATACGGTTCATAAATGTGTATTTTTCAAGCGTATACGCCTGACAACCAGGCGATTTAAGATAAATTGTTATTACTAACACCATCTTGAAGGTATTGAAAATATCTGTGTTTCCTTGTTTTCAGAATTTTGATATCTCATAGGCCTACCGTTCAAAAGTTATCACCATAAAACTGATATTCCGCTACATCGACTCCCGTGGACTCTTGATAGGGGATATGAATGAGCTCAATGACCCCATCAACTGCTACTATATACGGGCTGGGAAAAGAGCGAGTGGGATCGAACCCATGCATGAACCGACTTCGGTTTCCAAGTGTTGCTATAGTTAATTGGGCCATGGGGGGCAGCTTAAGGATGTTTCATTACTGTTTTATTGTTTTCATTTTTGTAATCTATTCGGAGGATAATTAGAAAATTGTATTGTTTGAAATATTTGCTTGAAGTAAGAGCCACAACAAAAAATATCAATTATATTTTTCTAAAACTGTGAACTTTTGCAAAAGTTCGAAATCGGTGTTTTTCAAAATCCATCATCTACCAAACTATGCAACGTCTAGCCGCTCCTCACATGGTCACAGGATGCTGTTCCAGAGAGCTTGGCCGAGTGATCTCCAGCTCTGACTCGGTGCAGGAAGCAGAGCAGTCCGGACAGAAGATGCCGGTGTTCTGACCCCACCTGTTCTTCAGGAGCGAGAGCTCTAGCTGATGGCGGTAGACGCACACCATGCCCAGCAGGTCGCACGTGGTGGCAGGGTCTGAAACAAACACCACAGTGCAACTCAATTTACAAGGGATGTGCGTATCTGTGTTTTTGATTTCGAACCCAAATCCGAATCAAACCATTAAAAAAGGTTTGCGAATCCGAATCTTTTTCAAATCTTCGACAAAAATAGCTAGTCAAATTTGATTGCATGTATGTACACATTTCATACTTGCTCTTGTATAAACAATTTCTGAGAAGCTAGCTGAAATAGAATAAGTAGGCCTAATAAGTAAAAGACTAAAAGTAAGTAGACTTAAATAGTTCAATAGAAAATATTCAAATAGTTTGAATAGAGTAGAAAACAAACAGAGATGGCTATCGTGCTGCTCCCTAGTTTATAAAATATCAACTGAAACACAATTTCCTGTTGGAGATTCGAACGGGATACGAAATCTCAAATAGTTCGAAATTGCGAATCTTACATTTTCAGGCGAATCGAACCCAAATCTTGACGAAAGGTTCAGATACGATTCAAATAACAGAGATTTGCACATCCCTACAAATTAGTTACTCATTTACAAATCATTTACTCGTTTGCGACATACTTCAAGAGCTCACTGAAATGGATAGCGAACTTCGTGTTCGACGATCGATTCGTATTCGAGCGGAGCTTAGGAATGAAGCTTTGCAACGAATTTTTGATTAGATAATTTTATGAAATACAGTATTGCATATAGGCCTATTCACATTAGAATATGTAGCGGTATATTCTGACTATCCATTGTACAAGCCTTTGAACAAAAATGAACTCTAAATGAATGATGGGACAAATATTTGATACAAATCGTCGCCAGATCTTGAGAAGGTCACGATCAGTAAACTGTCATATCTGACCTGCTAACCAGCCATGGTGACCTGCCCTGGAACCCTGGTTGCCAGCTGCCCTGATGGCACAGTGACCTGTACTAATTTGCCCTAGTGACCTACTGACCTGCCCTGGTGACCTACTGACGACCTGCCCTGGTGACCATGAAGTTGGTGCAGTTATACAGCTCCAGCTGCTTCTTTCTCAGCTTTTCTGCTTCTTGGGTCCACGATGCATGCGGTGGAGGACTGGATGTCCTCGATGGTCACGTCTGACCTACTGACCTGCCCTGGTGACCTACTGACCTACCCTGGTGACCACATAGTTGTTGCAGTTCCATAGCTTTAGCTGCTTCTTGAGATAACAGTCCATGATGCAGGCAGTGGAGGAGTAGATGTCCTGGATGGTCACGTCTGACCTATTGACCTGCCCTGGTGACCTACTAACCTGCCCTGGTGACCATGAAGTTGGTGCAGTTGCAAAGCTCCAGCTGCTTCTTGAGGCGACAGTCCACGATGCAGGCCGTGGAGGAGTAGATGTCCTGGATGGTCATAGGGTTCTCGTGCGGGAAGCGACACTTGCGCTGCTCGATGCTAACGTCTTGAACCTCCAGCTCGTTGGCGATCATCATGACGGTGAACCAGAAGCGGGTCGAGCGGTTGGTGGCCATGTTCCAGACGTGCGGAGTATTGAACGACACCACGTCACCCTGGTCAGTTATCGCAACCTGCACCAACACAAGTCCGAGTCTTACTGTCACATGATTGGAGAGTAGTCCGAAGTACGAGTAAAATATTTATTTAGCTTGTTGCTACTTCAATAACACACTTTTTTCATAATTCATACAACAATACATAAATCACAAAAAAAGCACTGAACATGAAAACTACTGTACAGTGTACAATAATTTTCAACGGATTTATCAAACTTGATACACTCCACCTTGAAAAAAGCTATTCTATCTTCTAGTTTAATATCCTTATCCAATTTATTATACATCCTGAAACCTGAGTAAAATACCGTTTTTTTTAATATTAGACCTGTGACAAAGGGTTCATCCGTGATCTGACTGTTGGATTTGAGAAGGATGCGAATCAACCAGAAGAAGTCGATCAAGAGAAGAAAATCTATGAGTCAACCATCACTTACTTCAAAGAAAAGTACTAAAAAAGATTAAACTAAAAGAAATTGAGGTGACTGGACTATTTGTTGGTGCTTGAGGTTTTTGTTAGATAATTCTTTAAAATATAAGATTGAAATGTCAGCCCTGAAGGATAAGAAACCTCCATCTCACCAGCACATCAATAATTGATCCGATGCCAGAAGATGTTGATTATCGTTACCGTGCGTAGAAGATAGTACCAACGTAACGCACCCTGCAGAGAGACTTGACCTGGACGTAGATGAACCCCGGCCCGGTGGTCATGTTGGAGAACGTGTCCAGACGGTGTTCGCTCGGCTTGTACTTCGGGCTGTAACCAACAACAACAATACACGTCAGGTCATGTAGAGCTAACTAATTAGACGAGCTTTAGCGAGGATTCAATTTGACATACTGAAAAAAATTGGTGTTCGTTTTTATTTTATTTTTTTTTTTTTTTATGTTTTTTTGTCGGTTCTCCACAGGTCAAACGGCTACAGCTATACACTTCAAACTTTTTTTCAATATGGTTCCTCATCTAACTTAGATCTGTATAGTTGTGTGGCATTATCGGGGGGTTACTGTTTTTTTTATGAATTTTAGAAATGTCAAAAATACCCATTAGAATAACATGGCGGAAAAAAAAGAAAATATTTTTATTTTCCCAAAAAAATGAAATTTTGCATGAAGTTGAATTACATTTTGATACACATTTCTAAAAAATTTCAGCTTGATCGGGTCAACCATTTTGAAGAAAAAAAATAAAATGTGCTAAATTGGTACCACTCAAAGCAGTTCTTAACCATTACTACCCATACTATTACTATCCGCTCGTCTAACAACGCATATGGCGTTTTCCTAGTTTTATAAAAAAGTTGAAATCATTATACAATTTCAGAAATTTTCTCACCCCACTCCCATATAATCAATGTTAAATTTTCCTGGGTAGATTGTTTTCCTGCATGGATGGTTTTATTTTCCTGGTCCCTTGAAAAACGACGGATAGAACTTTCACTGTATATGAAACAGCCCATGTATCGAAGTTGTTAGTAGATTGACTACGGGGCCGAGAGAAGACGGACTCACATGACGTTGAGGTTGTTCAGCGAGAAGCAGTTCCCGTACTCTGTCTCCAGCGGCAGGAAGTACTCACAGCAGTCAAACTCTATGTTGCGGAAATAGCACTTGTAGAACACGTCTTTACACGGGCTCCTCATCTGCAACAGGTCGGCTGGTTTAGACTAATCACACAGGTATAATATACGGTATATTATATCTATATATATAATATTTTCTTTTTAGTGCTGCTTAACGACCCCACCAACAGCTAGGTAATAGCGGATGAGAGTATGAATAAGGGGAGTTTACAAAAACCCATGCCTTATGCAGGACTTGAACCCATGCTGTCAGTTTCTGACTTCATTTTCTACCACAGTGTGATAGATGACTAAGCCTGAGCCACAGGGGCAGCTGATGTATATGATTTTTCACCCACATATCATACATCACAAAAATATATTCTTGAAACAATGTATAGAGAATAGAGATGTATAATAAATTTTGATATTCCTGAATTTGACATTAGTTCTACTATTAGATATTGGTACGTGTACGCACCATATTTGTACATGCTAGTAACCAGTGTTGGAAACTTTTAAAAAGTTCAGTTCATGTCAAATACGGGTAAATCAATCTTTTAAAAAGTTTAAAGTTCGCTTTCGTGGCTATGCTGTGAAAATTCAAATTCAAAAAAAAAAAGTTTGTTCAAAAATTCACCTTGAAAATTACATGGAAAAAAAATGTTCAAAGATAATATATGTAGGCCTACACATCCCACATTCTCTACAATAAATGTCTCAGGTTTAATAGTGATTGATAAGAAACTTGGTTCAACAACAATTGGATCATCCAAGTTGTTTTGTGCGTCACCTTCGCACAAGATGACGCTATCGGCGCTAGAACTATCTCGGCGCTAGAACTATCTCGGCGCTAGAACTATACAATCAGTCACAACACGTCAACCTTGACCACACGTGGCTGCCGGCTCGTCTGGTGACAAGTGATGCATGATGAAATCCCGAACAGGGAATATTATACATTCGGGATGGATTATGAGTGATCTAAAGTTATGAACTTTCAAATGAACGTTTTATTCCGTTAATGATCAACAAAAAATCGTATGTGAAGAAGTTCAAGATCGTCGACTGTAAATGTATGAAACCGGACTAAACCACAATGGTGTTAAATTCTATAATCTATTACCAAGAGATATTCGCAGTGTAAACCGTATTCAGAATTTTAATAAGACTGTTAAACGTTATCTTGTAAACAAAGAACCATACTGTGTAAGCGATTTTTATACCAAACTGATTTAAACTTGTATCTCGTTATAAACACATTGTTTCGATATTTTGTTGACAAAACTTAACATTTACAATGTATACAGTGAATAAAAATTATTATTATTATTATTATTATTATTAATGTAACGCGTTCATTGAAACGTTCAGAAAATACGAACGCGTTCATTTCAAAATTCATTACCTACTCAACACTGCTTGTAACCAATGCTTGTATCCTGACCAGAGTCAGCGCTGATTGTGTTACCTTTTTGGCATACTCGATCAGATTGTTGGAGGGACACGGCAGTCCATCCATCGTGCAAAACGTCACCGCCGAGAGGAACAAGTCCTTGTAGAACCCGATGTCCTTGAACACATCCTGCAGGTTAAGACTGACCTCGGCTGAGTATGTGTCAACGCCACTGGTCCTGCACGACAAGTCTACTGGTTAGTGAAGTCGAGTGCAGCTGAAGGTAACGTCTTGGGCAAAGGTCTAAAGTATAACGTACTAGGCACAGCTTGCATCTGCTAGGCGAGTGGGCTTTTTTACCTCGCGAGTTTACCTCGCCGTGTACCATTGCATACAAATAACATGTAACACATTGTGAATGTTCATTACAGAAGGACAGTATTTTAGAAGATACTTTTCTGATTGTTGTGAAGCAGTTTCACACACATTTATCAATACATTTTGCACGTTCACAAGTTACGTTCAATATGTTCAAATAGAAAGCCACTACAATCATTCAAGTGCTACTTTGACACTGAATGTCTGTTGGTAGATCCCCCTAAATACAAAATCAGGGCAGGTTTACACTGATACGGAATTTTTGGAAAGTATGCCCTCTAAACAGTAGACTATTCAATTTGAATTTGACAGACCCAAAAAGAACTATTTTCTATTATATATGAGGTGTAGGCCTAAAGGAAAATATATCTAGCCTGAGGCTAGATATATGAAATGGGTGGAAGAGAAAGAAAGAACAGTAGAGTAGATAGGTGTGCTCTAAGTGGAAACGTCAAAATCTCGGTGTGTTTGTATTCATCTATGTTCTATCAACAGGCTCTCCACTATGAGTACCTCTACTTTAAAACCTCGGTAAGCTGCTGTTCTTCCTCTTTCACCCAATAGACCCTTTTCGAAATGAAAAAGCCATCTAGAGGCGACGTTTGAACTAAAGTGGAATGTTGGTACGCGCCGTTGAAAGTCCTATGATGCCAATGCTATTTAGCACGAATTATTTATCATCTTCTTGTGCGTTATCGTGAACGTATTTACTTATAATATGATAGTAGTTGCACCATTGATATGTTTACTATTTTCTAAGAGATTCACACACTGTCAGAGTGAGTAAAATGAGAGATAATGCAAGCTATACATCTCGGTGTTTTGCCTTTCACTCTGTGGATAAGCGAATCAACTTTTTCAATAGTACTAAAACACAGAATGCAACACCAGCAATCTCGGCCGCTAGCAGGCAGTAAGCGCCTGCGCATTGAATTTCGAAAAGGGTCTATTCATACATTTTAAATTATGAACTAGTTTGAATGGTGGAAATATCTGTGTTGCTGGGTACCACTCACTTCCTGGTCTGGTTGAGAAACTCCTGGATGGCGCGGCTGATGAGCGGTGCGTTTTCAAGCTCGCAGAAGGTGACGGACGGGAAGGGCGTGTTCCAGTCCTTGTAGGAGGTGTCCACGACGAAGCTGATGGCGTTGTGCTGGTAGCTGTCCCACGCAGACAGGATCAGGACGTAGGAGGCACTCCAGGCCAGCAGGACGCACGCCGCCCAGAACAACCTACACACAACAATACGTTTACTCTTCTGCTTCAAGCAACAGGCAACATGACGGATCCGGTTACGGTTGAGCACTGTGACGACGCCAAACAAATTGTGCTTATGTTACCAAGAACAATTCTTTCATGTTCCACCAAATGTCTCCAACCAAACTTTACGAGCTTCTTATTTTGCTGAGCCATTAATTGCCAAAATAATAGAGTTCAGAAAGTTGATATAATATCAAGCAGAGCAGTTTTTAAATAGCAGTCGATAAGTTAGACCTGACAGTTCAGACAGGCTCAAACATAGGCGCCGACTTGAGGCTCGAGCGCACGTTGCAGGTGTAAAAAAGATGAACCTAGTCAATCTCTCAGCGCGTCTAGCAGTTTAGCAAGCGTTCATGCAGCAAGAAGAAGCTCTTCTCTAATTGGTCGATGCACGTTGCAAGGTGTTCAAATCATATTGCGTGTACTAGTAGTAGTAGTAGTAGTAGTAGTAGTAGTAGTAGAAACTTTATTTAGCAATCATGCTATCTTACATAATACATGAAAGAACAACAAAATAATAATGATGATAAAAACAATGTCATATAAGAATAATAATATTAAAACATAGTGGAAAGAGTATTAAAGAATAATTGAATAATAATAATAATAATAATGTGGACCAGATTGGACATAACATGTAACATCATGAATTTTCACATAATAACTAGAATAACAAATAATAATAATTGTGAAACACAATGCTGAAGAGTGACCCTTTAGTACCTTTAGATCTGTATGACTTGAGAGGTCACAGTTCTGACTGTTGGCCTAAAGATTTTTTGGCCTCAAGCGCCATAGGCGCCGACTTCTATAAATTCTGACGGGTGCTCTAATTTTGGAGCGAAATATGTCAGAGCCCTTTGAGGGGTGTGGGGGGTTTACCACCCACCCTGCCCCTTAGGGAAGTTTTTGAAAAATCGTGTTTTTGTACATATTTTATTAGTTTAAGAAGACTTTCATAATAACAAAGACATCATAATGGACTATTTTGAAGTTAATTTGCATGGCTACTCCCTTCCCAAAGCCTCGCAGAGAATTTGTTTAAATATGGTTATTTTCGAAGTAATTATTGCGATCTATATGCAGTTTCGAAGTCTAGAAATTGAATCTCTACGGACATTCTCGAAGCTATCTTTGCGATCTCCCTCAGCAAAGTCCCGCAGGGAATTTGTTTAAATATGGTCATTTTTTAAAGTGATTTCTGCGATTTACAAGCAGTTTAGGAGTCTGGTGATTGATCCATTATGGATATTTCCAACGTTATTTGTAATATTTCAACCATTTTATACATTTTCGAAGTTATTTTCGCGATTTCTCTCAGCAAAATATCTTAGTGTGTTCATTCGTAGGTTAACGATGGCCTATACATATTATTTTAAAGGAGAATAAATTATTGGTGGGGTGCAAATGTCGATTGGTGGAGCGCGCGCCCCACCGTGAACCCCCTTTCAAGTTTTAAAGACGTCTCTGCTTGAGTATTGTAGAAGTTGTCGAAGAGTTAATATAGGAATCTTGAAATAAAAGTACAGAATTACAACAAATAGTAATATTATTTCCCTAGTATTGAGTTTGCCATGCAGAGACTTACCAATACAGCAACGGAATATTACCACTTATATTTCGATTACCGCATTATTTCATGTTTTCACTCCTTTTACTCACTGCGCAATCTGATGGAAATACATCCATCATGAGATCCATCATGAGATCCATCAAAACATTTTGCCAAATAATGATACACATTTTACAAACATTCCAATATTTTTTCACTGTGATATAGATCTATTACTACCGCGCACTTCATCCTTCTTCGTGACTTCTCAATATGAACATCATTCGACAATAATATACCAAAAGAGCAAAGAGTCGGGAGAGACGAAGATTTCATGAATGAAAACTCAAGTTTAATGCTATCCTGAAATTCACGCGGAACGACATGTGCAATATACCTTGTGTTCGAAGCTTTGAATTATAAGAAATATGTGACTTGCAGTAGGTCTACAGTTGAACAAATTGTCAACGCAAGGGTTTATTAGACCTACCCTTAGAGAGTGCCTATAAAATGTTCCAGAAACCAGGATGGTTAACATATGTTCACTATAACAATGACTAATCTATCGGTTCTCTTGAAAAAAAAAAATATTTATGACTCTCTCCCCCCCACCCCCTCCCAGCAATCGAGTAAGATCAGAAAAGGCTCTAAATATGCTTCTTATTTCTTGCTAAATAAATGCTTCTTCAAAACAACAACATTGGCATATTATTGATATTATGGATGTAAAAATAAAACATTAAATTTGCTGGAAATTTAGTGAAACATTCAAATTCGTAATTATAAATACTGGTTAAGCCAAATTTTCGAGGGGTGCGGACGGGTGCTTTGGACCCTGAGCACCCACGGAGTCGGTGCCCCTGTCAAGAGCTTACCTGGATGGTTTCACTCAGATATCAATCTTGTTCTATTTCATGAGTCCTTGAACAAACCGATCGCTGCTCCCCTAGTATTTAATATAGAACTAAACTGCATGCCTAGATGGCAACCCTCAAATATTGGCATCTAAGATGGGGTGAAAATAAACAAACATGCTAGGCTTATAAAAGAGGAATTATTTACTGCTTGCAATGAAAAAATGAGGTAGGCCTATAATACTATTTGTTTGGGGCATACAGACTCCTCACACGATTTTGATTATATACCGGTAGGCCCTATATCAATCATCTAGATGTAAGTTAGATGCAATAAAACTTGCAAATTAGTATAATCAAATCACAATTTGAAATTACATAATTAAACCCCCCTACGGTATCTCCGTTTTCTTGTAATTAAGAGACTATTGCTGACAGCTGTAATCAGCTGAGCCGACGTAAACTCAAAGCTGAGTTCCTAGATTATTCACGAACGGTAGGTTCATGGATTTGAACGGTAAATTGCAGTACTGGTACATGCAATAAGTAGTCATTTTTGATAGTATAGTAATATGTAATGCATGCTGTATGGTAACATGCTAACTCAGTGAGTAACTCGGTCTGTGATCCGGGAGGTGCGGGGTATATGGGACCTAGTTCAATCCCCGCCACCGTCCATCTTCACATGGGTTCTTCTTGGTTTCCCTCTGTAGTCTTGGCTAATGCCGATATGGTTCCTACAATATGGACCACAACCTCATCCTTCCCACTATCCTTCCTATTAACTGAGAAATCTTCATCCCATCATCTCATTATTCATTCACCCAATGCCAATCAACCTGATGTAAATGAATAAAGAATGTTGATCTTGTAATAAGGAGTGAGTTGGATGTCTACCTCTCTGTCCAGTGGCGCTCCTTCTCTGCTATGAAGTGGAGACCGTGAAGAGACGAGTTGACAAAGTAGTCCCGTACCGTCTCCATGCTCTATTGGCTCTCTGCTCCCCTAGTGGTTGCCTCCACCTCCACCTGAAGATAACAACTACAGTATTATTGATTTTGGAAAGGCAAACTTTCATACCAATACTATTTTTCAATTTTTTCAATCCTGACGTGGTTTTTCGTGGTTTCCCACAGTGCTCGAAGTAAATGCTTGGATGAAGTACTAATGGACCAGGACCTTCAATTAGTAGAGTGATGGGCCTAGGTCTAATCAAACCAATTGAGGCCTATCACTCTTTTTTTTCATCACAGCATAATGAAAATTTCACATCTACTGTTAAATGGAAATTGAAGTGAATATTTGAATGTTTGCCTAAGAGACTTGGTTCAAAGTGGAAGACATATACACATTCCTGTATTTGGTTTACTCGTAATACCAATGCTGGTAATGTATGGATATATCACAAAAACGGTTCCTATACTTAATTGTTCCGGACTTTTCTAAACTGAAATACTTTTATCTGCTACGAAAAAGTATAGTCACAAACAGTGCAGTCCTGGTGTCACAGGTCATTGTCGTTTCATTTGAAATTATCAAAATGGGGTGGTATCACTCTTGTGGTGCCTCATCTAAACGATCCTAGCATTCTTTCATCGATATCTTCATGGAGAACAATGATAAGAACAATGTTGAAGTTTCCGTAATTTAAAAAAAAAAAACTGGAGAGAACCGCATCTATTTGTATACCGGTATACATAGAAATAAAAGCCATGTGTCATTGCAGTCAAGAAGAAGTTTGTATACCAACAGAACAAACACAATCATTGTTGTATTTGAATAACTGTGGTGTTTTGAGGGTCAGAGATTCTTCATGATGAGATTGACAATTAGAAACACACCTTTGTAGTGCCCCATCCAAAAATCCGAACGAATGAATATTAGGGTTTTACGGCGCGTCAACGACAGGGTAAACTATCCTAATTTCATCCATAGTCATAGACAATCGAGCTTGTCTGTGTCAAAGCCTTAATTGGGGAACAATCACTTTGTTTAAAGTTTGATGAAAAACAAAATTACCGTACCCATATTTGAAAAAAATTAAATTGAACCAAAGTTCTACAAGGTCGTTATTTACAGTGGTGTATTCGGGCCAGGGCGGTGCCCTGGTACTTCAATTTTGGGGCAGGGCGCGCCCCGGTACCTTTTTCTTGAAAACCATATTTGAAGACATAGGCATATATAGCTAACTTGAACCAGCTGCCTTGTAAACGCACAATGTTAAAAATGATGCATCCTGATAGATGGAATCTGCCAATATTTATTTGCAATGTCAGACTTTGCAATAATTACATATACCCCCCTCCCCCCGCCGAGTTGGGATGGATGGTTGTTTTTCAGTTATCTGGATACTTTTATTTTTACGAATACACCCCTGGTTATTTATAAGCCTAAAGCCAATATATATGCCAATGTATAAAGTATATGCCAATAGGTATGAGAGAGAGCTAATGGAATATAATTCTCTCGAGTTTTGCTAGTCGAACAAATCATGGAAGATCATTATATAGGCCTATGGTACCTGTACTGTAAAGTTATTTCATTGAAAAAGTTTGAATGTTTGAAGAAATTTGAAATTTTCAACTTGTAATCTCAGGTTTAATTGAATTTTAATTTTAATTAAATCATTACCCTGGATCCAAGTATTTGTCAATTACCTGGATCAGCTGGTAGGATGTCCTGAAGGAAGATATTGGACCCGTCTCCAGTCTCCCGGCGCCTGTAACCTGATGCTAAACCCCACGGTACTAAACACGTCGGTCTAGCCATGACACAACTGCCAGTTATTAGCAGCTGGTATCCACGAGGCTCGAACCACCCCTGCTCTAGTGGCGTGGGGTAGGGGGAACGGTCGCTCGGAGCCTTCATCTTTCGTGAACACAAGTATATTGCGACACCATGATTTAGCTTAGCAACAGAATAAATCACGCGAAACATAACCTATAACAATAGCTGATAGCAGGGTGAATAATTGATGTTAATTTCAACAGCGGGAACAAACCATGATGTCGAAGATCGAATCAGCAGTGGCACAATGGCATAACGAGAGGCTTGCACGCGACACTAGGCCTAATTGTTATTGCACTGGCACGTGTGATCGATCATTCATTGTGTGTCACAGGAATACTGGTAGCTGTGATCCCTTGGCGTGGGAATGTTGGGATGACAAGATGTTTTTGGAGCCATGGAGGACGTCGTGATCTGATGTCGGGCGTAGCCTACTCTTCTCCTCGATCTTCCACGACGACCATAAGACTGTTTGCATTAAATTTGTAGTATGTGTGTGACCTGTAATATTTATATCTGACTTTTTATAAACAATGCATTCTTTAATACACACGTAACTGACCAATACAAAACTAAACCACGTGCCATTCTCGTCATCTCACACCCCCCCTCCCCCCTACCGTGTGTCCCATCTGATACTGCCTGCTTCGCATTGGTGTAACTGTGCTTGCGGCAATCTCAGGCGTAAGAGAATCTACCATCCCCATCTTGCTTGCAATCTCATTTTCCGCCATGGACGAACAATGAAGAAATATGTAATTTAATGTCCTCTCAGCCTTTACCAGAGGCTTTGACAAAATTATAACCAATAATAATATCGACCTGCTTACATAGTCACAGAACCTCGCCACTTTTCTCATAAAACTAAATTCAAATATCCGTTTCTTTTTCATAACACCGCTCCATCAGCATGTAAATAACAATTTTTGAATTTGAAAAGTACCACTTTGGTACAGATATTACTATGGAACATCATATTTTGTAGCCTAACAACAGTACAATACAAAGTAAAATCATTATATCACATACAATAGGAATACAAGAAAAAAACATCAATTGATATCATTTTCAGAACAATTGTGTCCACCAGCAAGCTAAACTTACACCTCATCTGCCGCCTGCACTTGTAGTCGCACTTTGGTTTTCCAAATTCTTCAACTATCTCCACACACTTACTACACAATCAGTGTAATTTTGGAGTAAATAGCATACCTAATCAACGCTTTTATTCCGAATATATGAATTGGGGGAAAAGGAAAGAGAGAACAGCAGCTTACCGAGGTTCACAAGTAGATAGGACTACTTATGGTGGTGGTGGTGCAGCCATTGATAGACATAGATGAAAGACGCACAAGATTTTTGACGTTTCGTCTGTTGCCTTTGTCACAGTAGAGTAGGTAATGAAGACTGCTTGTTCCAGTAGGTTAGTGAAGGTGTGGGAGAGAGAGAGAGAGGGGGGGGGGGGAGAAAACAATAAGCTGAAATTAAGGGGGGGGGGTTATTTGCTCATGGAGTGGTTGAATAGTGGGAGGGAAGGAAGAAGCTGATGTAGTGTAAGATTAACAAGTTGAAAATGAGTGTATTGGGGGGGGGGGGGGGGAATTACATGTGGTGAAAGTTATAGCATTTATATCGCCGATAAGTTGAAACATAGAGGAATTAGATGTTTATAGCATGTTTTTTCATAGCATGTTTTACTGTCTTTACAAAAACATGATCAAACAACACGAAATGTTTTGAAACATGAAGAGAACATGAACATGTTTAGAGAAACACGTATTAAAACACTTCTAGATTTCATCGCTTTCATAACAATTGCTATTCTCATGCCTTTACCAATACTTCTCAAACAAATTTGCTTATACGTACTTCTGAATAGAGAGAGCAAAAGACTATCCGTTGTATCAACAAGAAATCCAACCATCAGGTACGTACCAATGAAAAGAATCAATTTTATTCTCACTATCATGAATATCATATAGCAATAAACAACATATTCATGACAATTATTTTCAAGAGAATTCTTGTGTCCAGGTTTCACCCGTCGTACCACTTGTTGGGTGCTGTCCCGATCTTTGTCACGTATTTACTGACCATTCTGCTGAAAGATTCCTCTTCTTTGGATCCCTTGCGCATCCCTTGTTTCTGCTGTAAACATGAAACATAAAACAAACAATAGAGCCACCTGTTGGAAGCAAGTTAAGTACCGTATTGTCCTGAATATAAGCCGAGGGTTTTTCTCGAAATTGCGAGTCCAAAAGTCATCCTCGGCTTATATGCGGATCTCGGCCTAAAATCGGTCAAAAACACGTTTTTTACTAAATATGATTGGGCGCACTACACATGCACACTCTTAACAATGGAATCGACTTGAAACTGCAAAATATTGCACTAAAAACACGTTTAATAAATGTTTTATCACGGAGAAGCATCATTTTCTCATTATCCATCAATTTTATTTGACGCGCAGTAATAAACAAAGGCACGTTCAGCTGTTATCTGCATTGTCTTGTCAGACCCTGACGAGTAAGCGGGCCATATGACGATCGCGCGTCATCGGCACTAGCCGAGTACACACGATCGTGAGGCCCCTCTCAACGGTTTCTCACACGAAGTTGGTCTAGCTTCCTCACGCGCGCAATACGAAATGGACTAAATTCTAACTCGGAAGAGTGATGATTTACGTGGAAAGGAGATAAACCCTTTTTTCAATTGTTGATCTAAAAGTTTGGGGGTCGGCTTATATTCGGGACAATACGGTAGATTGTAATCCATCTCATTACAACTTTCGAATACAAAGTACGGATACATTTACCATCCACAAATTATGAACTACTATTCGTTTTATGCTAAAACTATTCCTAAAGCGACTTGTACTATTGCCTGCACTAGCTATCCTTTTTCAAGGGAACAGGAAAAAAATGCAGGAAAACTATCCATTTAGGAAAATTCAACATTGGTTACAACTTGAAGAATGAATGATAGAAGCGGGAAAACAATGGATACATTGAGTTTTCACCATAACTAGTTCTCTAGTCAGCACAACACCCAGTTTAGGTACATTGTATGGAGAGATACAGCTAGCTTACCTCGAATAGTTCTACACATCAGCTTACCTTGGGTTGTCTCATTGATTCCTTTCTGTTATGTTTCTGCTCCGTCACCTCCTTGTTCGACTTGATCTTCTTCTTGTCTATGCGCACTGCCTGCGCGTGAAGCTTTGCTTGCGTCTTCAGGTTGAACTTGGAGCGCAGGCGCACTTTGCCGGGCTCAGCCGCGACCCCGCCAAACCTTTCTTTGGCGGCAGGCGGCTTGGCGCCATGCAGCTTGGCGGCAGGCGGCGTGACAGTCGCGCGCTGTTTGCTGCGTTTATCCTTGCGAGTCTCCGGCTTGCTGAACGTCTTCTTCTTGGGAGGGGCCTCCGAGCGGTTCACGAACGTCGGGTTCTTGGCGAGACTCTTCTGCACGCGCTGCTCACGGACTTTGTGGATCGCTCGGTTCTCAATGGAAAACGCTACGATCGGTCTCTGGAAATTAATAACAGGTCTACGGTTATGCCCGTCTTTGTTTCCCACACATAGGTCTCAACATCAATAATTTGTCAAGTGTTTTCTCAATACATTGAATGTGCAAGATATAGAATATCTCATTCACATTCAGAATTGTTAGTTAATTTTTATGTGTAATGCAGCATTTTATACCGAACTTCTAGAAAAACACGAGCTGCAAACTCTAGATGAAAACTACGAGATTATCAACGGAAAATTCCACATTCTTTCGGACTCTTTAGTCCGAGGCAGGAAGCTATCCAAATACCACTTACTGTTGATTGTTTTCTACTTGACCAAGGGTTTCTCCAGAGCTCTACTTTTATATTCCAACAATATTTTTGAAATCAATTTTCCCATTCGATCAGGCCGGGCATAAAATTGTAAAAATAAAATCACTTCAGAAAAACTTGAATCTCTATCGTATGACAACATAAATTTGGATTGCCAATCAATATCGATACTTCGAACATTTCGATATCTACGTTTCGATCGATATTGAAATCAATTGATTTGATTTTCGATACTGAAAGTAAATTACATATAGAATAAATAAACATCGGGCTGTTAGTTGTGCGCCAGATTTTCCGACATGTATGTGTTTACATTCTGTCCTTCGTTTCCAGGACTGATCTTTTTATCTGCTGGCACAGTTATTTGTAATGGGGGGAAGGGTGGGGGAGTCTTATAGAGCAGTTGGATGTAGTAGGAAGATGAAGAGTTTTGATAGACATGATCAACCAGTTAGCTTTATATCCTAAAAAAAATCCATAAAAACATCATACTCGTACCACAACGAACGCATGCTGTGTTTTCCAAGTAGAATATAAAATGACTACAACATGTGTGAGGCGTTATAAGCATACAGCTAACCTTTCCCTTGGAGAAGATGTTTGGATTGTTGTTGATGCTCCTCAACGCTTGGAGCGCATCTTCGTGCAAGGAGAACCGGACGAATCCCGTCTCCTTGGACGTCCCGACCCCGTTCAGGTCGCACTTCCTCATGTCACGCATCACCTGCAGCAACCGCGACACTCATTTAAGCACTATATGCACCACGCTGTCAGCGTGTCAATGCACGTACGCGTCCACACACTTTCCAATACGTTGCATTCAATATCTAGACAAGATTACGTCACACTGAATCGGGACTTGTACTGAGTGTTGATTTTTTAGCCGATAGAATAATGTATTGATAAATAATATACTAGTCAGCTGATTGTTCAATTATTATAAGTAAGCCTTTGTATGTTACATTGTGTTTATATTATATCAATTTGGGTGAAAGGAAAAGAAAGAATAGCTTACCGAGATTCACGAGCAGAGATAATTCTTAGTACTTACCTACTCTACTGTGATCAAGGCAACAGCCGAAACGATAAAATCTCGTATGTTCATATATCATCTCTGTTTTCTTCAATGGCTATCTAGTATCTACCATGAGTAGACCTATCTCTACTAATAAATCTCGGTAAGCTGCTGTTCTTTCTTTCCCTTTCACCCAATTCATATATCAAGCCTCAGGCTATTTTCCTATACACACCAAGTTTTTAAATAATATATACTATATGGAGTTGTAGGAATATACGTACAGCATTTACATACAGTTTAGGTAGTTCCTTCTCACGTGAAATGTATCATTTTCTAGCACAGTTGAATTGTTGAAATTTGAAAATTGTTTTAGAAAAACAGGAGCTGAGAACTCTACTACATCAACAACTATGGGATTAGCAACGGAAAGTCCACATTCTTTCGGACTTTTTAGTTTGAGGCAAGAAGCTGTCCGAATACCACTTACGGTACTGTTGATAGTTACTCGAGGGAAAGAGATGACAGTTCTTTTCAACTTGACAATTGATTTCATATTTGACCACACTTATTGGAAACAATTTTTTACAAAACACAGCTGAATCGCTAAAGAAATAGTATACAGTAAACCCTAGTTAATGCCAAATGGAATTAATTCAAGGAATTCTACAGTGGTGAAGCAGTTGAAGGGTCAAAATATTGTTCCCAATTACGGTTTAGCTGGAATTTGGTTAAACAATAATAATTAACACTTAATTGCCTATATCTTCAGCCGGGACAAAATATAAAGAGATAGAATAGGCCTATAATATTTGATGAATCGAAATATCATGAAACATGAAGAAAACCAGAAAACTATATCCGAGCGAAATATTTACATTTTACCGGCACCTACATCTCTAAATACATGTAGTAACATTTCATGCTGTGAACGAATGAAAAGAATACCATACCCTGGCCTCCTGGATGACGGCATTCGTGCCCGCGTGTTTCTGGAACAAGTCGCGCAGTCGAGCGTTGTCGTACGTGGGAGGGAGGTTGTGCACGGCCAGGCGGTTGCGCGCCACGAACATGTTCAGGTTCCGCAGCATCTGGCTCTTCCACTGCTCCAGCTGCAGACGCTTGGCCATGTCCGTGACCGATACACCTATGGCTGCTGGGCTGCCTGCCAGGATCACTGAAAACAACATAACCTCATTCATCAACGTCAGACACGGTCGAGAATAAGAGAGGTCTCGTATCGGGCTATCTCCGTGTGCTGGAAGGCTGATGCCAGCAATGCTGCTAGTTCCACGAAAATTAGTGTGGATTACTTCACTCAAAACCAATTGAATACTCAATTCTTTAGGGCCTACCATTTTTTTGCAAACTCAAACTCGCGATTTTCTCTTAAAGCTCGAACTCGAACTTTACTCAAACATAAATTGTCAAACTCGCACACACCTACTTTTATTCTAATTCTAATTACCTGTATACTGTATTATATGCCCAGCTGCGATTGGCTGGACTTTTTTCAATAAAGGATCTTTCTCTCTGTTTGTTCAATAATGATTGCTATTATTGCTTATTCTTATTTCCATGGAGTTAAACTGTCCGAAATAGTGCGTGCGGTTTTTACCTCCTTCCTTGACGAGGAACAGATTGCGGCTGTCCTTGGAGGCTGACTTGTTGCTCTCCTTGACGGCCAACTTGTTGTTGACCTGGTCCCGTTCCAAGGCCGGAAGCGGGTCCAGGACTTGACCGTGCAGAGTCAGCTCCGTCCCGGCTTGCAGACACTGCTGTGCGCTCTCTGACGTCTGGAACAGGTAGCGTTCAGCAACAGGTCCATCGTACACAATATGCCATATCGCTACAGTTGTAGGAATATAGCGTTTATTTCTAGCTTTGGTAGCATATATTTATATGTGAATAAAGCATTTTGTAGCAAAATACTAAAAACAGGAGCTGTAAACTCTAGAGCAACAACTACGGGATTATGAACGGAAATTACACATTATTTCAAACTTTTTAATCTGAAGCAGGAAGTTGTCCGAATACATCTCATTTTTTCACAAGGAAAAAAGACACAAGGTTTTTTTCATTTGGTTTCTCCAGTTAATTTTATATTTGAACACACTTTTCGAAAATAACATTTTATCCAATCCAGCTCAATATCTTCAAAATCGTTAAAATTTTTGCTGAATACTCTGAAAAAGACATTTAGGCCTATAATGGAAAATGGTGAGATAGAATATGATGTTGAAAGAATTGAAATACTGTACCATGAAACATAAAGAATACCAAAAATATATATTCTTGTGAAATATTTAAATTTGAGTCTATTT
This sequence comes from Brachyptera putata, assembly GCA_907164805.1. Taxonomy (NCBI): domain Eukaryota; kingdom Metazoa; phylum Arthropoda; class Insecta; order Plecoptera; family Taeniopterygidae; genus Brachyptera; species Brachyptera putata. Next base: position 19,061,488 of record OU015468.1, on the reverse strand, counting down.
TATTAATGCTAAATTCCTACATCTCTCTCTACACATCGCCATCAGGAATAGTTATAAATATCGAGTGCCGTTTGATATCCAATCCAAATGATGAAATCAAATATCGATTGAAATTACCAACATTTTTTAATGTTCAAATGATGTATTTTTTAGCTTTCTCTATTAGATATCCAAGAAATAGGCAAAATAACAGTGCAGCTTAATTAGGAAAAATCATAATGCCCTTGCATTCAAAGCTGAAATTTGTTGAAAGCTAGGATAATAAAATTAATAATGCGTAACTCTGCTGCACCATCCATAATGTTAGGTTGATAGCCTAGTGTATGTTGATTTTTATTTAGGTTTTTGTGTAATAATTCAAGTGTACGGTAATTTAGTGTAATAGTTACTCAACTTTCATTTAAACATCTAGGCTTACATATTTAAATGAAAGTTGAGTAACTATTCCACTAAATTCAACAAAAACCTAAATCGAAATCAACCTGTACTAGGCCATCTGGTGCAGCAAAGTTACGCATCGTTATCCTAGCTTTCAACATATTTTAACTTTCCCTGCAAGGGCATCATGATTTTTCAAAATCAAGTTGCACTCTTATTTCGTTTTGCATGTAAACGTTTAGTACAGTACCTATTAATGCTAAATTTCCAACAGAGAGTTGAAAAGAACAGGCATCTTATTCTATAAATTTGTACACGAAATGAAAGATGCACATATTTTTTTTATTCAAACGATTTCGTATACTTTAGCCTGGAGTATCATATGGGCTCTGACACTTTCGTTGTGTTTTCAATTTGTTTACAGTTACAGAATAGAGGCCCAATTGTGGTTTTTGACTACGCAGCTTACCGTGAACTTGACAAACGCCGAGCCCCTGGAATGTTCCGTCATGGGATCGATACAAATCAACGCGTAGTACACTTGACCAAACAGTTCCATGCGTTCTCTCAATTCTTTGTTGGTCGCAGCGAACGGTACATTTTTTATGAACACAGTTCTTCCCTCAGATATATCTCTAGACATAAATTTTGGTTTTTTCTCTACAGGTTCTTCTTCATCATCTTCCATTTCTTCTTCATCATCTTCCATTTCTCCTTCATTATCTTCCATTTTCTCTTCATCACTTTCTCTTTCTTGCCCGTCATCACTATCTCCATCTTGTTCAGATTTCTCCAGCTTCGTGTCACTCTCATCGACCTCTTCTTTCGGTTCTATTTCAAGTTCTACCTTCGGAGCATTCTTGGCTGTATACAACGTCTTTGGTACGGCCCAATCGAGAACAATCGGTCGACCTGCAAAAAAAAAACATGTGATTAGAGTCTACTGACGTAAGTTCACATTCTACCGAAGTCATCACCATTATTAGAATAACAATTGTTTTTTTCAAACAAAAACGTGTGAAGCAACATAAAAATATGTGAATTAATTTCATTTTAGAAAGTAATAAAACATACCTACTTGAACAGAGTAAACGTACTAAAACCAACTAAAACCTATTAAAAAATGAGTAGGCCCTAAGTAACCTACTAAAACCAGGGACTGAGACCGTAACCGTAACCGCAACCGCTAAAAACCCGTATTTTTCGGGCAACCGCAACCGTAACCACAACCTTTATTATTAGTGTGGTACAACCATAACCACAACCACAACCGTTATTATTTTCGGGGCACAACTGCAAACGATAACCTTTATGTTGAGGAGATGACAACCACAACCACAACCAGCAACCTTTATTATATCGGTTATTCGGGTCTCAAAAAGGGCCCAAAAAGGGCTTGAAACGGTTGTCTCATCACATAAACTTAGTCTGAAGGAAAGAAAATACAACTTGTTTTTCAACCTTTAGCCCCTCAAACACAAACTCTTCTATTTCAAGGTTGTTGAGGCCGAACCTTCGAAGAGTGGTGAAAGGGGAGGGGGGGTAGTCGAGAGACAGTATAAGAAAGTACCTCTCAAGATTTTAGTGTCGGATTAGTGCGAGTCAAAGTCATGCCGACGACAATTTTGTGGGAATTCCCAAGTCCAAAACCACTTCCCTGAGAAAAGAATAATATAATAATTGTATTGACACGAGAGATGTATCCACGAACCCTCCGTTTGCTAGTGATGCGGAATAGGAAAGACGGTCGATCGGGACCTTCATCACTCGTGTGTATATGTTTCAACAAATATGAAAAATGTGAGAAAAACATCTACTTGGCATCTTTTTGTCACTCACGCCCGACACGCATTCGGTGTACGCGCGTCTCTGGTGAATGACTTGTGCTAAAAGTTAAAACGTGTGTGAAGGTGATAGGGGTTAGGGCTGAAGCTAACATTTTTTATTTTATACTTTAACTTTTATACTTTTATACTATACCATTTATCTATTCGTATTCAATTAAATTTCGTGTGTGATCACCAAGTATTATTATAATTAATTATCATCATTAAAATTAAATATTAAGTAGCTTTAGAGTTTAGAATGGGTAAAAAAAAGAGTAACCAGATTCGGAAATACTCCAACTACTATACCGTAATGTGGACGAGTCGTCTTGCTCAATGGGAGAATGTGCCGCAAAACTCAAGGTAAGCAGCCGGGATTTGTATAAACTTTCCTTCGTAACAGTAATCGGGACCTTTATAAAGTTTGCTAAATAACCATAACCGGGACCTTTATAAAATTTGCACCATAACCTGGACCGGGACCGTAAATAATTTCACTTAGAGACCTTAACCGAAACCAGGACCTTTATAAAATTTGCTTCGTAACCGGTACCTTTATGAAATTCAGTTCATAACCGTAACCGAGACCTTTATAAAATATGCATCACAACCATAACCGGGACCGTTATTAATTTCACTTCGAGACCTTACCCGAAACCAGGACCTTTATAAAATTTGCTTCGTAACCGGGAACTTTATAAAATTCAGTTCACAACCGTAACCGCAACCGGGACCTTTATACATAAAGGTCTCAGTCCCTGACTAAAACAAAGTAAACTGACTAGAACTAGAAAAAAAAATTAAAAACACGTACGACAATGTAGAAATAATTTCAGACCAAGAAATAGTGAAATACACTTGAAAAAGTTGAATTGACTAAAACTCACTACCGGTAACGGTATAAAATGGCATCGGTGAATGATATATGAGATGATGGGTTGATGAGATGAATCTTATTTTGGATATTGGGAAGGAGAAATATCTTGATAGGCCTCAGATGAGAAGATTAGCAGTACCTTTTCGTTTTCATGTAATGTCTTACTGATTACTTTTCATATGGACTGGATACCAGTACACCAAAAATTCAAGTAGGCTCTACAGTTTTTTATTTCTCCGTATCATTCCTTTTTCATTCTCTCGTGAGTGTTAACAAGAAGTAAAATATATTCCCTGAAAATTCCTATTTTGGGAATATTCCTGTGAAAATTCATGGGAATATTCCCCAAATTATAAATTCCGGAAATCTACACATCACTACGCACCTAGCAATGGCTTCCCGCTGCACTCGATGATGGCCTTGGCTGCGTTCTTCCTGTCGGTGAACTGAACGAAGCCGCAACCCACCATACGTCCGTCAGGTCTCTTCAGTATTGTCACTTCACTCAGACTGCCATAATCGCTCAAGTGTTCACGCAGACTGTCTTCCGTCACCTGGCAACAAGCACATTGTACTGACATTTCAACACGAAACTTTTTTTATACTGAGTTTAACGACGCATTTATTGGCGTTAGTGAATGATGACTCAGACAACGAGACTTGATGAGGTGGAATTTATTTCATGATGTGTTTTTGGATAGTGGGAAGGAGTCGATATAGGCCTGTTGTTATGAGGATCCATCCCAGTATTGACCGGAACGATAGAAGGAAACCATGGAAAACTCATCAGAATGGTCAGCCATGGCAGGAATCGAACCCTGGTCTCCTGAATGACGGCTCAGTGTGCTAGCCACTCGACCACTAGTCTCGGTGTCTTTTTGGGATGGTAATTTAGATTTTGAATGAATGAATTAATCCTACCGTAAATGGTAAATTCCTGATGACAACTCGACCCCTCTTAACTTTGTTCAAAGTTTTGTCTCGTTTTGGTTTTTTCTTCTTCTTAGCTTCTATAACATTGTCACTACTCGTGGCGTTGTCTACTATCGGAATATAATCTACGTTCTCCTTGGCCTTTGTATCTTCTTGTTCTGTCGACTTCTGAACTACGTTACCATCGTCATCGAAATCAACGGTCTGGCTCGTACGGGCGACAATGTAGTGGTCTCGTTGGAGAGCCCAGTCGACCTTGATAGTACGACCTGGTGGCAATAACACTTCACTGTTGCAATTCTATCATTCAGCCAGACTATATACACTGGCTTGAGAAAACTGAAGTGCATTTTATTTTGGCTAGCACAAGCCTAGTAGGCCTAGGACCTACGACACTTGAAAAATAATGTCTTTTTCACTACCGGTAGGGTAATATTTTCATAGTCATTTGGTTTAGGAGGTCTAAATCTATCTTTATATTTTGGCCGGCCTGGTAATAATAAATTCAAGTTTGTCAAATCATATCAATTTATGTAGGCCTACTCTACACAGCGCAAATAGACTGAATTTCAATTTGAGGTATATTGACAGAAGTTGGGACTTGTAAACACAGGCCTACCAATATCTCAGCAAGTGCAACCTACGTACCCTTAAAGTCTTTTCCCGAACAAGTTTGGATGGCACGAGCTGCATGATCTTCATTATTGAACTGAACAAACCCACAGCCAACTGGATTTCCATCAGGTCGCTTGAGCAACTTGACTTCTCGGATAGCGCCAAACTGGGAGAAGTGTTTGAGAACTGCATCCTCTGTTACCTACACAGTAAAATACATTTATTTTTGGTTGTTCTTAGGCTAATGTATGTATGAATAGGCCTAATTATATGCTTAAACCTACAAAAATGTCAGCGTTCAATTAGTTTGAGCTGAAGCTTAGTCACAAATCCTACAAAGCTCAACAACAGTCGAGGCATCAAGTAGGTATATATGGTGGAGGTCCTATTTAATGGGTGAGGTAACAGGGACAAACTTACTGTGAATGGTAAATTTCGAACCACAATTCGCCCTTTTTTATCCAGTGGTTCAATCGTTTTTTTTGTTTTCTTTCCTCGAACGTTTGTGGTTTTTCTTTTGAAGGGCTTGCCTCTGTTTTTGTTTTCACCGGCTAAAAAATAACACATATTAAAACCACATTTATCTGTCAAGACAAAAATAATATGTAAAAGCTAACCTAAAAATTTCAACTTACTCGGAGGCATCCTATAAAAGGCCTAGGCTCCTAGTTGAAAAGCTATTATTTCACAGTTTATTAATGGTCTACGGAATTTCGCACTGCACGAACAAATGAGAGAAGTTGTATCAATGAGCTATCATTTAGCAGTATATTTACACGGAATTGAATAATTCCACCATTTCACGTGTTGATGTGTGTGACCCAAAGATAGTGATAGTCAATAGTCAAAGATCTTTATATATTATACTTCGTATAGTGATAGTGCTGTGACCAGCGAGAAGTAAGCGTTTACGTATCTCGATGCCCGACGTTGCCATGTTTATCTTGCAAAACTACTGGCCGGATAAGTTCACAGTCTGAGGCCATCACAATGTACTAAAAACGACAACAATAATTATAATTTTAAGGGGGTGCCTGAATCTCTACCCCATGGAAAGTCGTCTCTTGTATAAGTCGTCTCTCTGAATGTCTGTTCTCATATATAATTTAATGTATTTATTGAATCTCTACCCCGCGGAAAGTCTGTTCCATGGAGACTCTTCACCTACTGTTATATATTCGAAATCAATTCCTGAAAGTCTGTTCTATGGAGAGTATTTTTGGTGACGACTTTCCATAGAACAGACTTTCAGGAATTGTTTTCGAATATATAACAGCAGGTGAAGAGTCTCCATGGAACAGACTTTCCGCGGGGTAGAGATTCAATAAATACATTAAATTATATCTAAGAATAGACATTCAGAGTGACGACTTATACAAGAGACGACTTTCCATGGGGTAGAGATTCAGCTATCCCATGTTAAAGTCGTAAAAATCTTCTTTCAGAAGAAACCATGATATTTGTATCAAGCACGACACTTGGATATTTTAAATTTGTATTATGCATGGATCATGAATGAACATTATGTTATTGGATGAGCGAAGCAAAGACTCAATTTCACCATACTGTAAAAAAAATGATATTTTTCACGCTCCACAGGTCAAACGAAAGTACAAATTCAGTTGAAACTTGGCATACATCCGTATCATCATCTAGTTTGATATTGTCAAGTTTTGAGGCGCAATCGGTTGCACCACTTCAGAGAAAACTCATTTCAAAGTTTTTAAAAACCCCATAAAAATAACCCAGAGGAGAAAATTCTTCAAAAATATTTCCTTCGAAAGAATTCAAATTTTCACGGAATTTCAATATAATAATGATACACATTATTCCGAACTTTCACTCGAATCGAATCAGCCGTTTTGATGTAACAAAATAAATAATGTAATTTTTTTAAATCGCTCAGAGCTAAAGAAAGCAATTGGATCCAAGCAACAAGTGTCAACAATTAATGAAGAATGATTAAAACAAGGCCTTCTTTATTATTTAAGAAATTAATTAGAATGAGTACCGGTAGAGAATAAAACAGGAGGGCAGTGACGTAATTGCTTGAACTACAAGTTGGATATATAGGCCTATTGCTTTCATTACATTTCATATAATAGTCTAACATTAAGAATACGGAATAATATTATATTACATTTAATATTACATATATAGTCTACGGATAAAATCAACTGAAATGGAAAAAAGAAGATTTTTAACCTGAATATAGACAAAATATCAACTTGATATAACTTTCAAGTTCGGTAGATTGGAAAAAAAAATAATGCATATATATACACATCAATCGATATTAGATTATATTTCTGATGCGATTTTTTTTCAAACATATACTCATCCAATTCAACTCTATTTAGCATTCACAAAATTATTTTTTGACTCTCGTCCTGACTAAACATATGAAAGAATTCAATTTCATTCTTACTAGCTCATCCATCAACGTGTAAACGCATACCGCGTTTTCCTAGTAGTAGTAATACATGGGCCGCTGGAAGTGGGAGTTTTCGTTACGCTCATCTGAAGGTTCAAACATCCATCTTTATATTTTTATCTTTATTATTTTTATATATATATATATATATATATATATATATATATATATATATATATATATCCATTATTAATTGCTGCTGATTCGCCTACTACTAGACAATATTATATTGATTCATTCCAACTTTTGCCATTTTTTTAATTTTTTCGATTATTTGTGATTATTTGATTTTTCTTCGAATTATTTCCTTTTCTTCTTTGAATTGTCACTTTTCCTGTTATTTCTCTTCGACTCTGTTCTCGTGGTTTCAATTTTCTAATATATTTTTTATTCATTTTTTAAATTTGTCATCTTACTTTGCTTTTGCCAGTTTGAAAACAATTTTGTTTTGATATTTTTCTCATATTTTGTGATATTCTTATATTTTACTTTCTTGATGTTTTGACTTCTCAATCAATAATTTCTTCATTTTTTATCAATTGTTCTAGATTTTTCTGCCTCTCATTGACTTTATTTTCATTTTTTTCCACATACCGGTACATTTTCAATAAATTATATCGGAATTGTCATTTTCTGGAGTCTTCATACAGGAACTTTTTCTAGATAGAAAAACAAATCAATTATTTTTTGTTTCCATTTTTAGTAATTTCTCCATTTTTTCCATCTATAGTACGTACGTGTATATCTATATCGAGTTTGTGTAGCTTTTGATTGATTTTAAAGTTGGCATAATCTCACTTGGAATTTAATACTTTGTACTTGTACTACCTCATAGCTAGCTCTCACTGTAGGTTTGTCTAATACCTTCATTTCAGTGAACAAATATAAAAAAAAAAAAAATCCAATATTTGGTGGGTACCATATTGGTTTCACATATCTTTCTAAATATTCATGTATATTTTCCTTATAAAGTGGAATGTGTATATTGCTAGGTATCAAAGTACTCTCTACCCCTCTCCCCCCCCCCCCCCCCCCCCTCCGCAATCAGTCATGTACCCAGCATCTCTCTGGAACTTTCTTCTATCTTATCAGTCATCTCACACCTTGCTCTCAAGCAGAGTCCCAAGGCACTGCAGCAAACCTTCATTCATTACTTCAAACACACTGACACTCTCTGCGTCCCACATTCATTGAACCATAAGGCTTTTAGGCCTATCTATGATTTAATCTGTAGTGATATGTTGTTTACACGGTACCAACAGATAATGCTGTACAACTCATTATTATGAAGTTATTTTATATCATTTAATCATTTATTGATGGTAATAATACTGGCTACCTTTCTACTTCTATAGTCAAACTTTTGGTATTTTGATATTATTATCAATTTGTGAACAAATAAGATAGCATACGCATCAATAAATACAGTGCTCAGAATAATTTGAGAAAACATTGACTTAGAGAAGAGAATGAGATGTGATAATATCGTGTTGGTATATTGGAATGAGATAAGGGCTTTAAGATGTTGACCCACTTGCGTGATGTGACCTTGTGACGTGAGGTCTTCTACAAGCAACTTGTGAAGAAATCTGGTCCATTTCAAGATCTGTGCTTTTATTTGTTACGAGAGCACATTGTGAGATATCAGGTAAACAAATATAGCTATGATTTTCTCTAAGATCTGAACGTCAGGAGAAGAAAGTTATCTTTGATTGTTTATCTTGTTTTAACTTGACAAACCCTAACTGTAGATCTAAAGTCTTCTTGGTTTCTATTTGTGTGTGAGAAATTGTTCAACTGATTTTCCTGTAAGCCTTGTAGATAGAGACTTGAATATCATCCCTAATACAACTCCTTAGCTGTACTTTTCAATAGCAATTTAAATAATCACTCAAAAATTATCTAATTTTGAAGAAAATAAATATGGCATCCTCTCATGTATTAATATTTCATTTTTTTCTGCAAGAATAATATGAGAAATCTGTGAGACGTTATTCATCCAATTTATTCTGTGTTAAATTCAAGGCATTTAAAGTAATACCAATATATGATTTCCAGAAGTTTTACTAATTTTTTAATAAAACATTGATTAAAACGTATACTAATTTGTTGAGCTTGAAGTTTGTCTGCAGAACGATTTGTAGAAGTGTAAGATGAAGTATCTGTACACTTTCTAAAGAGAGAAAAAGAATTAAATTCTAATAATTTGTTCAGTCGTCAATGCTCTCACAGTCACAGTGCTATGTGTTTTATTGTATTAACAATATTTTATATCTAACTATCACGCTTCATCTCCAATTGTATGTTATTTCATGATCCACTGTTTCTGTTAATATGTAATTGTAACGACAAGGTTGGGTGGAAGACCTGCAGTCCAAACCTTGCCCTTTGCTTGTTCCACCTTCTGCAGTCCGAGTGTTTATCCCATGTGGTAACATCTTGTTTTAACCAGTGGCGTAGTACGGTACGATGATACAGGCTTGCAAAATGTATAAATGAGCCCCTCACCCTTTCTCCTTATTTGCCTCAAGTCACAAAAAGCACTCGTATGCCTCTAATTTATTTTAATATGAATATGAATCAAATTTTTGAGGAATTTCTGCTATTTTTATTCATTCTTTAAAACAACGTAGAGTACTACGTATTGCACATAAATTAATTTAATTATTTCATTCACATTGATAGCTATTAAAATTCTTTCCACTCACGCTTTTTGCTATGTAAAAATATCTACAGCATCACCATATAAAACCGTCTTGCTCTCTCGGGTTCAATCGATAATACTGAACCCGCACTGAGTCCCTCCTTTAAAGGCCCCAAAAAATTGAATGTATAAATTAAAAATAATAATTATAGCAAATAACGCCAGTCTCATTCGGCCCCCCAGGGTAAATTTAGCCGTTGGCCCCTGTACCACTGCACCGCCGATATTTACGCCACCAACTAGTCAACAACTGATGTATATACTGAGTTATGATAGCGAAGATCTAAGATGGCGTCGGATGGACGGTTAATCAGATGACGGGATGATGAGATGAAGGTTGGGTAATGGGAAGGATAGTGGGAAGGAAGCGGTCATGGCCGACTTATTGTAGGAAGTATCCCGGCATTAACCTAGACTACAGAGGGAAACCATGAAAAACCCCTGTAAAGATGGTTGGCGGCGGGGATCGAACTGGGTTCATAATTCCCCTCGCCTCCTGGATCACAAGAAAGCGAGGGCTTAACCACCTGTCAACAACTGAACGTGTGTGTTTCAAGTGATGACTGGCATCTTACTGCGGTCGCGCGGCGCCGCGGTGTTCAACTGCGTACGTCACATGAGCAGCGGCGGATACCTGATCGATGACCCCAAGTATTCCTTCTTGAAGGAACTGGGACTTGAGAAAAAAAACGTTGGGGTCTTCAACGGAGAATGGAAGGCGCATGGAGACGTGAGTAAATTTAGTCTCTTAGCTTCTCTCCTAAAATTGGCACATGCAATAAATGATTTGCAAGATGAACGAGATATTTGTATGTAGATGTATTAGCGACTTTCACACCTTGGTTTTGACATATTATAAACATTATATTCTATTTCACTAGTTTTCACTATAAACGTCATTTTCAGAGCATTTAGCTACATTTACCTATTTCGTGAAAGTATTCACGTTTTGAACACTGTGAGCTGTATTGTATGAAAAATTGTTTTCCAAAAATGTGCTCAAATATAAAATTAACCAGAGAAACCAATGTTGTCATCTCATTCCTCAAATAACTATCAACAATAAGTAGTATTCGAAATGCTTTCTGCCTTAGACTAAATAGTTGGAAAGAATGTGGAATTTCCATTGATAATCCCGTAGTTGATGATCTAGAGTTTGCAGCACCTGTTTTTCAAATAGTGCTAGAAAATGCTACATTTCAGATAAAAAAAGACTACCAATACTGAATTTGAATGCTTTATTGCTACAACTCTGATCTTAGTGTATTGTAGAACATTATATAACGTTAGAAGCTGATATTGCAATGATTGTCTTCCGTATGTTTTGTTGAGGTAAGCTGGTTGTATAGCTTGTCGAAGTAAGCTGAATGTGTATTGTCGAGGTAAGCTGGTTTTGTTGCTTGTCGAGGTAAGCTGGTTGTGTTGCTTGTCCAGGTAAGCTGGTTGTATTGCTTGTCGAAGTAAGCTGGTTGTGTATTGCCGAGGTAAGCTAGTTTTATATTCCCGAGGTAAGCTCGTTATGTTGCGTGCAGGTGATCACGTCGTACTGCCCGTCCAACGGCCAGCCGATAGCAGACGTGCAGCAAGGCAACGTGGCAGACTACGACAGCTGCGTGTCAAGGTCGCTGGAAGCGTACGCGATGTGGAGCGAGATGCCGGCCCCGAGGAGGGGAGAGATCGTCAGACAGATAGGAGACGCGCTCAGAGAGAAACTCGTGCCCCTCGGCAAGCTGGTGTCACTCGAGATGGGTGAGGACAACAAACTACTCTACGAGACAACGTCCAGTTCTGTGTTTAAAATGGGCTCAAAAACATATCAAGCTTCACTAAAAGTATTCTAACTATCTATCTAATAGTGATAACACTGGGGGCAGTCCTGGACCGGTCTTTGAACTGCTCGGTCCCCCATAACCGGTCTTTGCAATAAATATAAATATTAGGGCCCAGAATGGAATGGAATGAATGAATCATTATCTCTGCAACCACAAGCAGGCTGATTTATTTACAGATGGTCAACTACTTATGTCCAATTGGAATAATATTCACTCTCAATAAAATTAAATTAAAAAAAATATACGTTGCAATTTTGGTATTTTCACATTTTTTTTTTGGACTTTATGAACCGTCCTACCTGGTCTTTACAAACAGGTACTCGGTCTTAATATCCCAGGACCGATGTCATCACTATCTTATGGTCGTTTGAAACATGTACAGTAAAAATATTGACAAAAAAAAATATTTCAGCCTATTGTTTCTTGTTTTGTTCCAGGCAAGATCCTGACAGAGGGTATTGGGGAGGTGCAGGAGTATATTGACGTTTGTGACTACGCTGTCGGTCTGAGCCGGAGCTACTCCGGGAGCTGGTTCCCGTCGGAACGACCCGGACACGTCCTGTTAGAGAGGTGGAACCCGCTGGGAGTGGTCGGAGTCATCTCCGCGTTCAACTTCCCCATAGCTGTCTACGGCTGGAACTCGGCTCTCGCTATGGTAACACATTCAAGAGCTACCATCTTATACGCCCAGAATTGCGAATAAGAGATAAAATATTCTCTGAATTTTTCCGTCATTCTCATTTGTGATTCTAAAAATGGTTTAGGCCTAATTGGTTGTTATTTTTATAATTATTTTTTTGAAGGAAAATTAGTAGGCCTATTGATAGCACAATTATAATGAGATCTTTAAAGTGAAATACTTGAATTTAAACAATAATCCATCGATGTTATGAATTTGATATAATTGAAGCATCATTCTATTCTCTGGCGCGTCAGTTTATGAGCATTCTCTTGGTATTGTCGTTAAATGCAGACAGAAGAAACAGCTGATTGAACCGTTCCACTCGTCAAACCTCAAAGCAACAAGTTTCAAAGATCTTGTTCTGCAGTTTTTATTCAATATATTGCCGTTATTAGTTGAAGTCATCATACTTCTGTAGTAGACTGACTATTTGGCGTTGTAAGGTATTAGGACTGTTTAATAGCTACAGGTTTGATACTTCAGACTGACTATGTGACATTGTAGTACTGTCAATGTCGTGAGAAGAGTCCTACAGGTTTGGTACTTGCAACAGGTGGTTGGTGATACTGTGCTGTGGAAAGGTGCATCGTCCACTAATCTCGTGGCCGTGGCAACAACCAAGGTGCTGGACCAAGTGCTGCGGGCAAACAACCTCCCGGGGGCAATCTGTGCATTATGCAGTGGAGGTACGATCACAAAGCCATTGAATAATTATTTCACTCATAATTTCCTACGTTCCAGCCTAACGTGATCGGTCTTCAAGTGTAGTACATCGATTTATTTGTATTGTTACAATACATGTTTCTTAATGTATAACTATGTTTCTTTCAACGTATTGGCGATGTAGACACTATATTCAGAATAAGAGCGTTTTACACGGTATTTTTCCCAAATATTATATCAATTGAGGTGTAAAAGGGTGTAGTCAATTGGGTAATGTGGAAAACCAAAATGCAGGCAACAGATGGGGGTAGATTTAAGCTGCTGGTGGACAATACTTTTATGAAAATATCAACTAGGGTGTTTCTCTTGCGTGCTATTGTAGCACCATGGTTTTACTGTTTCCATACTGTTCTTATGCTACAGAACGTTGTTACGCTACAAAACATGATGTTTCAATATACTAGAAGCATGACTAAAGTGCTACTTTTCAAATTCTGAATACGACCAAAGGAAGAGATAGAAGCTATATTTGCATGCCTCTCGTTTTTGTTGACATATGTGGTCCAAATATCCGGTCTAATCTGTTATTTCACATCTAAAATTATTCCTAAAATTTGATGATATTTTCAATTCCAGAAAAGAAAAAATTATCCACTTTTAAATAATAATCCTACTGATAATCAAGTGAATATTTTGTAAGGTAGCAACATTGGCGAGACGATTCCTACAATTCGAAGATGTTTTCAATTACAGACAAGTAAAAAATTGTCTACTTTTAAATAATAATCCCACTAATAATCAAGCGAATATTTTGTAAGGTGGCAACATTGGCGAGATGATGGCTAAAGACAACCGCATCCCGCTGCTGTCGTTCACGGGCAGCACGCCCGTGGGTCGCCGGGTCGGGGTCAACGTCCAGGAGCGGTTCGGCAAGCACCTGTTGGAGCTGGGGGGGAACAACGCTCTGGTCGTGGGGGAGGACGCTGACGTGGACATGGCGGTCAAGTCCAGCGTGTTCGCTTGCGTCGGCACGGCCGGACAGAGGTGCACAACCACACGACGTCTCATCGTTCACACAAAGGTACAACACAACTCACCAATAACTCATAACAATACGTAAAAACTCGCAATACGTAAAAAAGCGCCATTTTGAATATTTTTCACAGGAAGTTGGAAACGTTTAATAAATTCAAACTTGAAGATATAATTTGGGTCAAACATCGAGCAAGTGGGTGAACATCGTTACAACACAACTCACCTTCAAGTCATAACAATACATAAAAACTAAAAAAAACAAAAATCAACATGGACAAAATTAACCAGTATGGATGGTGGAAAGGCAAAATGTCGTAAGTATGAGTGAGATGAATTACTTACGTACTCCCCAGTGTATAATTATTAGATGAGCGTTAGCAAAGACTTCCATCCCACTCTTATGGAGCTTTGTCTGTCCCTTTTTTTCTGTTTGTAAGCACTGCACAGTTCGCACGGTTTGAACGATCGACATGAAACTTTTTCTGTACACGTGGACTTATCTAACTTAGAACTTTTTTTGAGAAACATCATCACAAAGTTTCTAAAAACCCCATTAGATTGGGCTCCATAAAATCTCTCCAAATAGGCCTAACATCACTGAATGCAAACACATAAATGACACACATTAATTTGTATATAATTTGGACCAGATGTTTTGAAGAAAATGATTTTATAAATATTCTTTATTCATGAAATAGATAGAAACAGTAGCAGAAAAATATTGCAGAGATAGATTCACGGCTCCCTAGATTCGATAAAAACTGAATGAAGTATAATTATTTGAATCAAGGTGTTCAGAGTTTTCGATTATTCTTCATATAGATATATCGCTCAACGTACAACGCAAATGCTCAGTTTGCCTAGTGTAATTACATATCTCATTTTTGTGTTGTGTTTGCTAGGTTTACGACCAAGTGGTGAGTGGCCTAAAGAAGGCTTATGCTCAAGTGGTTGGGCGCACAGGGGATCCACTGCATGCAGAGACCTTGATCGGGCCACTGCACACCAAAGCCGCTGTTAAAGAGTACGCTGAAGCAATCAGGGAGGCTGTGGAGCTCGGCGGAAAGATTGAGTTCGGAGGAAAGGTTAGTAACAGAATAGGCCTAACTTGATAAATAGCCAATCTGCTTGTAAGAAGCAGAATCGATAGAAATGATTCTTAATAAATCGATATAAGTAGAGACGCGTTGCAACTATTGAAAGGTTTGAAGAAATACACTTAAGTGTGTTCAGTTGTAACTCTAGTTTTCTAACACTTCTTCATGTTTCAATACATTTGATGATGTTTGATCATATTATTGAAATAGCAACAAAGCGCTACAAACGTCTGATTCGGCTATGTTTCAAGGTATTGGTGAAAGAGTACAAACGCTAAATTCAAAATAACAGCGTTACAGATGTATTTTCTCCAGAACTATATATCAATTGAGGTGTAAAAGGGTGAAGATAGTTGGGCAATTTGGGAAACCAAAGTGCAGCTACAAATGCAGGTGGCAGATGAGGCGTAGGTTTAACCCGCTGGTGGATAAAGTTTCTCTGAAAATATCAATTGGGGTGTTTTTGGTATGCTATTGCCATTGGTATGCTATTTTTGTTATATAATGGTTTTAACGGTCCGTACTATTGTTACCCATAGAACATTATTGTGCTACAAAAAACAATGTTTCAACGTAATAAACGCACCAAAGCGCTACTTTTAAAATTATAAATGCAATGGAAGGAAGAAATAGGAGCGATGTTTACATATATCTATCAACACAAGAAGATACTCATGTCTCTGCTGTCTCCTTAAAGGTAGATATTTATTGACTGCCTGACCTCTGTGTGCTTGTTTCAGGTGTTGGACGGGCCCGGTAACTTCGTGGAACCGACGATCGTGACTGGGTTAGCCCACGACGCGGCGCCGGTCCACCGAGAAACGTTTGCTCCGATCGTCTACGTGCTGCGGGCAGACTCGCTCGACCAGGCCATCAAGTGGAACAACGAGGTGAAGCAGGGCTTGTCTTCCAGTCTGTTTGCCTCTAACCTGCAGGACATATTCAAGGTGAGCATCACCCTTCAGTGTACTAGGAGGCATATACCCCCCAGCTTACTAGGAGGTAAAAACTGGATTTTTTTTTCACGCTACACAGAGTCAAACGAAATACCTAATCCAGATTAAACTTGGCATACACAAGTGTCATCATCTAGATCAATACTGTTTAGTTTTGAGGCGTAATCGTTTGCACCACTTCTGAGAAAACCCATCCCTAATTAAAAAAAAAAAACATAAGAATTACTCAGAAGAAAATTTGGAAGGAATAACTACCTGTACTTCAAATAATTTACATACAATAAATCCCAGAATTTCAATGTTATATTGATACATATTATTCCGGTGTTTCACTAAATTGGATCATCTGTTTCGAAAACAGAATGTTACATCAATCAAATCTATAAAGGAGCCCATTGGTAATTCAATCGTTGAATTATAGTATATGAATTGGGTAGAAGGGAAAGAGAGAACAGCAACTAAATTATAGATGGTTGAAATGAGTAATAAAGGCTATCAAAAAGAAAGGCAGTGACATAATTGTTTTGAACTCAAGGCACATAGCTTCAAATAACATTTCACATAAATATGCCCATATCGCTCATCCAACAACGCACACGTTGCATTCTTCTGGTGGAGTTTTACGGTACTCGGATGTTATTACAGTGGCTCGGCCCCAGCGGCTCCGACTGCGGCATCGTCAACGTGAACATCCCGACCAGCGGGGCGGAGATTGGCGGCGCGTTTGGCGGTGAGAAGGAGACGGGGGGTGGCCGGGAGTCAGGGGCGGACTCATGGAGGCAGTACGTCAGGAGGTCTACAATCACCATCAACCACAGCAAGGAACTACCATTGTCTCAAGGGGTCAAGTTCGAGTAGTGCACGTTAATAAACTTGGAGTTGTTTTATAAGATCTTTGATTGTTGTTATTGTAAAACCTATAATCTCTCCTCAATATCCGTTGAAACTGTGGCGTTAGGACGCTAGCTCGAGTTAGATAGTCGACAAAATGTTCGTTTACTAGTGTTTATTGAACCTCTCAGCTAATACAGTCGTATAATTCGTCGCATACACAACATCTCGCTTGGGTATCGACGGCACGCATATCCACATGCTACCTGATATAGACTTAATGCCATCACTGGCCTGCTTGCAGCCCTCCTTATATACTCTAAAAGCCCACATTTGTGACGTAGGTATACGTCACACGCGTAGTGATGGAAGCTAGCACTGATGGGTGTTAGCGTACCGTCACAAAACACATCGAAAGGTTTCACCGAGATGCAATGAGGGATGCGTTGGTTTGCCGAATTGCCGTTTGCCGAATTCGTCGCTCAACCAATGTTAAATGTACACGATTTATCTAGTTGTGATACAAGGAACCAACTTTGTTCACAAATGGACGTAAAATTACGTTCGATGTCCGCTCGGCTTTATGCAACAGTCTTCTGAAAAGCCAGCATTTGAGGTTTGTAGAAAGTTTGCCGTATAGTTTCAAATTGTACATTAAGTAGAGCATCGATCAGTTGGTTTAAGGGCAGTTCTCATGAAATGGAACAGTGTTGACAGGGGAGTGGAATCACCAACAGAGAGCGGCCGACCAATGCAACTCTTATCGTAAGTTTCACTTTAATGTCAAATTACCTGAAAATATTTGGTGATTGATATAAAGTCTATAAATAATTATATTTATCAAGACGTCTAATACCGATACTATACCTGTACTAATAATTATCAATACACTACAGTACAGTACATGATATAAGATTGGGAAGAAGATGTTATGAAATCAGATTAGAGTACAAGTTAAAGATAAATTACAGTTAGATTGAAGTTGAATTGAAAGAGGAATTTGGGTAATTTTCCAATTAACAATAGAATCAGACAGAAAAACCTGCCAAGTCTTAATGTGTATTAAATCTATCTGTATGTGCTATTACATGCTGACTACATTCTCTGAGTGGTAGATTGCCATCTATTTTCATCCCATTCCTCCCATACTGTATTTCTGCATTCCCTTCATCTTTAAATTTAAAATATGTTTTTTGGCTATGTTTGGAAAATATAGGGAGAACATAAAGAAATGTATTAGAGGTATATACATTCTGAAAAATTTGAATGATAGTAGTTATCGTTTGGCACAAAATTGCACTTTGAAGATGTAACACAACTGTTATTTGTCAGAATACTCTTGAAAAACAAATCAATTTTTTCTTCTCCCGGCAACTGGGTATATAACACATTCTCGGTTTCAAACTTATATTTAATTTCAACCAATGCATCAATCGGAATGAAAAAGGTAGTCAATTTTAACCATTCAGTTTCTGGTTTCTCGTAAAAAATAATAAGCATTTTGGTTTTAGAAACCAACAGTAGTTCTATGGACATATATATTTGCATTGTTCATCTACAGAAGTGCATCGTTCATAAAATCCATTCCATTGCAATAATTGAATTTGAATTGAATTCAAATTGATTCAGTTAAATTTTCGATTACCCCAATTTTTGGAATAATTTAATTCATTTGTAACATAAACATGATTTTAGGTCAGTATTTTCACTGACTGAATTATATTGACTTTGAAAGGTCTAAAAGTAGAATATTGTTTTTAAAAATTTACTGCTCAACTTTCTTTCAATTCTGATCACTTTAAAAAATTCGAAAATAAAACCTTTATTGAATTACTGAAAATAATTCTGCTAGGCCTATCTCTCGTATTCTTCTGTTCATTTACGTGAGTTGTGACAAAATGGTTTATTTTTTGAGGAGAGATATTTTTTGTGATCTGAAAGTTTTTCTCACAGATTTCGAGATCGTGAGTATTTCTGACGATATTCCAACTGAGATTAATGTTTTTTGTGTTCCCTCTGTTTGTTGAAGCACCGTACATATTCCGCTCATTGTTGTGCACTGCTTTATTAGTTTATATCGATTGCAAGGTATAATCAAGTGTTAATGTTACATTTCATTGATCTCTCAAAATTTGTTATTATAAAATTTGACTCATCAGTATTTTCTGCAAAAACTGTCTGTATCTTATTCTTATGTCATATTTGTTAAATTTGTGTCTTGCACTGTATCAGATGATCTTTTATGTCTGTGAAATTCCCCTGACGAAACATTTCACGCTTTGGAGACTGGGAACGCTTCAATATAAAATATCATATACATGCACGGTGGTTATAAGAATAGAGAAATTCACCTTCACTAATTTTTGTCTACGTTCAAAAACCAATGTAAATTAATGAAAAGTTCACATCTCCAAGATAATTGCATGCTCTTTCTTCAATTAATATGACATTCTATTTAAGTGAATTCGATCAGTTTTGAAATAATACGCCAATGAATAAAAAGAATGTGATGAAATCCATTGACGTATTATCTCAAAACTGATTGAATTCACAAAAATAAAATGTCTTAATAATCAAAGAGCACGAAATTATCTTGGAGATGTGAACTTTTCATTCAATTGCACTGGTTCTTGAAAATGGAAAAGAATAGTAAAGGCATTAAGTATACAGTTCTAACCTGTATACTTAATGGTAAAGGCGTGGATTCGAGTCCCGCATAAGACATGGGTTTTTGTAAACGTCCTTTCACCTAGCATCACTTCACCGTTTCATTATCACCCGCTCATTCGTACCCCCATATAACCTAGCTATTGGTGGGTCGTTGTTGGAGGTGTTCGTTAAGAAAAAAAAAAAAAAAAAAAAAACGATTTGTGTAAGCACCGTGCACGCTACCTGACTATATATGAGGTATTTTGGCTGAAAGGACTCCACAACAATGCAGAAGCAACTCTGGTTATTGTTGTTTGACTTATCACTCGGCCATCGCAGCGACTGCTGTTCTTGGTATGGTTACATTTTGTTTGTTCTAGTGTTTGTTTTGTGTTAAGCATCGTCATTGTTTGCCCACCGTACACAAGTCACCATTGAATTAATTTACAAAATGTTTTTCCGCACACAAGAGCACCACGTTCTTACGCGAATTTCTCTTTCTTATTTTTGCAAACAGTATTAAAATTTCATGAGTCTTTATACTAATATTTTATCTCTTGTTGTACTGCACATGTATGTAACTTGATGTATGTGTTTGAGAATAAATTTATATACAAATAAAATAAAATTAAGTACCCTGAGTTTGTATAGTTTCATGCTGGTAGATTGATACCAAGTATCAAGTTTTCGTAGAAGCAGCTTTGTATATATATATATTTTTATCAATAGCGAAACTTGTTAGGAAATCATTGTTTCCCAATTGAGGTTGTTGATGAAAGTAGGATCGTTTGGACGGGGCACCACAAGGGCGATCTTACCACTTCATTTTGATTATTATAAATACAAAACAATTTACTTTAACACCAGGATTGCACTGTCTGTGACCATTCTTTTTCCTTGCGGATCTTTCAGTGTCTCAGATTTCAGAACACATTAAAAGTACAAACCGTTCTTGTGATATAAACGGACATTACCAGCATTGGTATTGAGAGTTTACCAAACCCACGAGGCCACAAATGTTGATATCTTCCACTTTAAACCAAGTCCCTCAGGCAATGTTCACTTCTTGCCATTAACAGCAGGTGCTAAGTTTATCTTCATACAATGAGAATAAAATGTGTAATATATCTAAATTGGCAATCCATTTAGAGGTTGTAAAACTAGAATATCAGCGTGGTATCGCCTCTTTATCGTGCTAGCCTATATAGGCATCAACCATAAATACCGTTCAAGTGTTGAGTACAGATGATTGACGTTGCTTGAGTGAATTGATAGAAAAAGAGCGTGCTGACAATTGTAGGTCAAGACCAAAGATCAGATCGTTTAGTTTGCATGCAATTCAAGCCGAGTTGACAAACTTTCATTCGCTAGAACAATGCTTGTATTTGGCAAATAGCTTTTGGATCGAAGGCCAATCGTTGGAAGGAGGGAGGGGGGGGGGGAGATATTGCTTCTAGAGTTAAGCGAGATAGCCTACTCTACTGGACTTGTATGGCAATTGTACAAGCAACACGTAGATCGGATGGATTGGTTGTTCAACTTGTAGACAACGGTACAATGCAAACACGCTTCAAACACTTAGGAGAAGTAACAATTCACATGTTTGAAAAACTTTTTGAATAATGAAAAAATATTTTTTTTCTGTATTTTGAACACATCATTAAGACCTACTGCAAATTGTAACAAATTTCTTAATTTCTACATAACTCGTATATCAGCCGTTTTTTGATGACAAAAATTAAGCAAATTATCCCAATTTTTCTAATTCGAACCGTATCAGCCGGTTAGAAGAAACAAATATATTATTTTCAGATCATGTTATATATTGTAAGTCTTGCACCACCGTGTGGAGTTTCAACAATGAGACTAATTCCAGGCTTTAGTGACGTCAACCAAGTGACGTCAACCATTGTAGAAAGAGACAGACAACAATGTCCACCAGTTGAAATTGACCAATCAGAATGTTTGGTAGTTCACCAGTTCGCTTTCTTGCTATGGTAACGATTGTTAGAGATTTGTTACTTGACAGAAGTCCCTTGAGAGTAATGAGCGAGACGCTCGTCAGCTAAGCGATTCGCTTGCAACAACATTAAACGCCTTTCAAAGTTGTTTCTAATCGGAAACAGCCCTGAAAAAACACTGAACTTTAAAATACCACAGCTTACATATTATATAGCAGAGATATTTGTGTTTGTTGTTCTGTTAGTAGAAGACCTTCTCTCGTGTAGCCACGCAAGTGTGGATAACCTTTCCCAAACTCGACTGATTTAATTAGCTTCAATTAAATTCAATTATCATTTAATTGACAATATTCCAAGACGAATACCGCCCACCAACCAAAATATCATGTTAAGACTTTGTCACTTGTTAAATGCTTATAAAGACTTAGCTGTGTGCCTGGTCGTAAATTTCATCCTGGACCCTCACAATTGAGCCACTGCAAGTTAACAATTGTTGTTATTGGATGAGCGAAGTGAAGACTCAATTTCACCGTACTTGAAAAAAACTGCAAACATGTTTTTACTTGTTTCTTTCGCGTTCCACAGGTCAAACAATCGAGAGTGAAATACAGTTGAAACTTGGCAGTTGGCACACATAAGTGTCATCATCTAATTCGATACTGTAAAGTTTTGAGACGGAATCGGTTGCAACACTGCTGAGAAAACTCATTTCGAAGTTTTTAAAATGAAAACGAGAATACACAGAGGAGAAATTTTTGAAAAAATATTCCTTTCGAAAAGATTAAAATTGCTATGAAATATTAATAGAATAATGATTCACATAAATTGGATCAGCCAATTTTGTAAAAAT
This sequence comes from Brachyptera putata, assembly GCA_907164805.1. Classification (NCBI taxonomy): domain Eukaryota; kingdom Metazoa; phylum Arthropoda; class Insecta; order Plecoptera; family Taeniopterygidae; genus Brachyptera; species Brachyptera putata. The sequence goes on along the minus strand of OU015468.1, from coordinate 19,039,165 downwards.
AGCCATGTCATTTTGTTCACAATAATCAAAGCTATTGAGATAGCCATTTAAATAATTGAAGAATGATTAAAATGAGTATTGAATAAAACAGGAAGGCAGTAATATAATTATTTTGAACTCGTGGTGCATATAATTTCCATTACATGTCATATAAATATACCTATATCGCTCATCCAACAACGCATATGTTGCGTTGTTCTAGTTCAATAGTTTAAACCTGCCTTCAACATGATGGATCATCCATAAAGATCTCCCATTATTGGGGGAAATTTCATCAGAACACTTTCAAAACGTCACTAAAAAAATCACCCATAACCCTCGGCCAAAAGTTCTTTTTCATACCATTTAAAAAAAAATGAAAAAACAACACGAATGAAATGCGTCGCGATTCGCCATGACTTATTGAACAGTCGTGTTTAGTCTGTTGGAATGAGGCGGTCGTGGCCGACTCACTTGAACGTATGACTTGCGCCCCGGTCACCTGGAAGGCGTGACCCCCCCCCCCCTCTCAGACTACTGTACTGGCGCTGTGTGGAGATCAGTTGTGTGTAGTTACCTGCCGTGTTAACGTGGTCGTTTAACGTGCTCCTACGAGTAAGTTTGCATGTTCTCTTCAAACATCCTGTCAGTGTGAAAACTACACATTCACTTCACTTCTTCTTGCAATATATGCAATGGCAAAATCATACAAACATGATAAATGAAAATGGTGATTAGTTGTGTGAATATATTGGTAAATTCATCATTTCTTGGCAAAATGATAGTTTTTACAGACTGACAGAAAATCGATGTTTAAAGTTGATTTCTAACACAAATTCAAAATAATAATATTTTTCTTTCATTTTCCCCATTATATTGTTTATACTGCAATGAGTATGTCTCAAATCTGATTATTCTAAGTATTAATTATCTTCATTCATAAAAATAAGACTTATAGAATAACAAAACATGGTATAAAAAATGTATATGTAAAGATATATGAAATAGTATAATTTATGTATTATTCCCAAATCCGATGGTCGTGCAAGCGTCTGATGGCAGAAGCTATAACCGTGTGTTAGGTTATACCACCGTGATATAACCGTGATATAATAACCTTATATAACCTTGATATAACCGTGTTCTAACCGTGTACCAGGTTAATAACAACAAGACGAGTTGGTTCGGATGTGCTTGGAGGACATTGTTGTGCAACAATGCGCTTCTTGAGAGAAGGGTGCACAGTTCCACTCTGGAAGTTGCCAGAGACGATCGTGCACATCAGAGGCTCTAATTGATTGCGTTTTATTTGCTAAGATAATATCTGGTTTACTCTTGATCTGTCGTCTTAGCAGAGTGAGCTGCATTCTCAGCATCGGAAGAGGAAATTGCTCTCACTTATTGGAAATTATTTCACTAAACACATTTCAAATAATGTTATTTGAACGAAATGATGCTATATTCTAGGAGTCTATAGGAAAACTATATTAGTTTCATTGCGAGAGAACGAGTACGGCATGAACATGGCGAATAACTTATTATTGCAGGGTTAACAACCCATCATATATAAGTGAATCAATAAAAAACAATGACACCTTTTGACTTATTTATTCATCTATCACCTGAACACATCAATATATCTAACACTTCGGTTATTTTTATGCGGATGTTTGAAATTGCCAACTTCGGAGAAGTGGCGCAACCGATTGTGACCAGAAAGAGAGAACTACGCACAATTGAGTTTGCTGGCCACTGACTGAACTGTCGTTCAGGAGACCGGGGTTCGAATACCGTCATGAAGTGCACTGAACCGTCAGTCAGGGGACCGGGGTTTGATTCCCGTCACGGCGTAGTTCATCTTGAATCGTCTTTCAGGAGACCGGGGTTCGAATCCCGTCATGAAGTGCACTGAACCGTCGGTCAGGAGACCGGGGTTATTTCCCGTCATGTAGTGCAAAGAACCATCGTTCAGGAGACCGGGGTTCGACTCGTGTGTCTTGTTTCCAACAGTTGGTCAAGTTAATCAACTTTACATGTGCAATTAGCCGAGCGGAGTCAATTGAAAGTCAAGGCCGCAAGGGTGTTAGAGTGAGTACTGCACAACGTTGGTCAAAAGGCCAAGGAGAACACGAGCGGGTCGGGGTTCGACTACCTGTGCGATTCGTTCTAAAGAATCATTCCAATATCGGTCGCTAAACAATTTCGGTGTAGAAACAAAAATCCCGACCCATAGCCTTTGGCCAAAAGCATTTATATAAAATTTAAAGAGTAGTAAATAAAGAAGGAAGACGTGGGTATCGAACCCCATTCGCCAAGACCAGAGCTGATAGACTCTGACTTGTAGGCTGTAATTGTTAGTTAGTTCATGAAATGTAGAGATTCGACCGAGGAGACAGTTGTAGGGCACTGGTTCTGCCTTGCTTGGAGCAATTGGAGTTGTACGTATTTGGGTGGAATTCCTTGACCGCTATCGTGCAGCTGGCATGCTAAGAACAACGCTATAGTACTCCTCGCTGAAAAATGAGTGAGCTGACCCATGTTGTTTGGAGAGATTTTTCAATTTTTGTTTGCCCAACCTAATGTTATGGGGTTTTACGAAACTTTAAGATGGTTTTTCTCAAAAATGGTCCAACCGATTTAACCCCAAAAATACACACTTCTAACTTAGTTGGATTACCTACACTCAAACTGTGACCAAGGTACCAGCCGAAACATCAAATCTCTTATGTTCTAATATCATCTCTGTGTTCTTTTCAACGGCTCTCCACCATGAGAGAACCTATCTCTACTCATAAATCTCGGTAAGCTGCTGTTCTTTCTTTCTTTCCCTTTCACTCAATTCATAGGCCTAAGCCTATAAGTTGGATAGTCTGCGTGTACATAGAATAAGTTTCATGCTGATCAGTCAAACCATGCGACCTGCGCAGTGCTTACAAACATAAAAAAAACACACAAAGCTCCAAAAGTGTGGGATGGATGTCTTCGCTATCGCTCATCTAATAATACAAATTTAATTCAATTTGATTAGTAGAAACACTTTCTAGGAAGTGGACGACCCTTGCAAAGGTCGGACTGTAAAGTGCACATTGTTGTGTCAAAGGTCGCCTGTAACAAACCTTCTCAGAACTAGAACATTACATGTAGTGCAGTTGGAAAATTCCGAACCCGGTTCGATCCCCGCCGCCGACCATCTTTACAGGGTCTTTCGTGGTTTCTCTCTGCAGTCTAGGCTAATGCCGGGATGGTTACCACAATATAGGCCACGGCCGCTTCCTTCCCATTACTCAAGAAACCTTCATCTCATCATCCCATCATCCATCCGACGTCAATAGATCTTCGCTATCATTATAGTGCGTCGTTAAACCCATATAAAAAACAACAAGAGCATTTCCTCAGGTCTTGACACGATCTGCATCTTGTTTTGCATCTTGACGCGAGTGCACTTCTCCCGACCTTGACTAGTTTCCTCATTAAACTGCAGCACCGCGCCTCTCTCATTGTCATCATTACCCAATCACTTCCGCTTTGTGGCAAGCGTGTCAAGTAGCAATGTTATAACATTAAGAGTCACTGGGATTGGATTTAGCAGAATATCTGGTTTTTGGTGATCGTTTTTGAACAGTATGAGATTTCAAAATTCTAAAAAAGATTAATGCAGATATCTTCAATAACTTAAAGATGGTTTAAGTAATAACTATTTATCTCACATCGCATAATATTACGTATCCCATCTTGAAGGTATTGAAATATCCGTGTTTCCTCTTTCCTATTCACAAGTTATCACCAAAAAACGGATATTCCGCTAAATCGACCCAAGCCCAACGGTGACCAGTTTCTACCGCTAGCGATAATTGACTGAGCCACCGGGGCGGCGCTATACCAACGGTATTTAGCACGAATTATTTATACTAATGTGCGTTACAGTGAACCTATTTACTTGGGCGTATATATATGATGGTATAGTTACAACACTAATATATTTATTTACCATATTCTAAGAGGTTTTCACACTGTCAGAGTGAGTAAAATGAGAGATAATGCCAGTTATACATCTTGGTGTTTTGTCTTCAACCATGTAAATAGCGGACCGACTTTTTCAACACTACTTCAATTAAACCCAGGTTGAAATTCCGTTGATCTCGGGCGCTAGAAGGCAGTATAGAGTATAGAAGAGTAGAGAAGGCGGTAAGAGCCTGCGCATTAAATTCTGAAAAGGGTATAATTGCATGACGTAACTTGATTTCGTATACGTCGCCGAAGCACTGGAAATATTTAGAAGGCGGTGAATCATCAAGCACGGTGACCATGGTAACAGCCAGGTGGAAAGCCACGGCCGCTTCCTTCTCCCTGTCTGTGGCTCCTTCAAGTGATGTCAAATATGGTGTGACAATAATGCCCTCTTGTTGTCTAATCTTGTTTACCTATTGTTTACTTCTCTAGTAGCTGTGGTTAGTGTTTGTGCGCATGTGCGTAGGACGGGCACTTGATATGACGTGTGGGTTATTCCGTATAAGTCCGGTCAGAACATTTACCTCGTGCTACGTGATTATATGAGAACCACCTTCACCTTACTCCTGCATCAGTTCGATCCGGCAGAACCAACCAGTAATCAGATCAAATAACTAGTTTCAATAATACCAATAATCATTTCTCTTGGTTTATCACATAGCTTGCTTAGCTCAGTCGGCTTTAATGTCACCGCTTTAGAGACAAAGTTACCGTCAAAGTTACCGTTGGACGTGAGTTCGAGTCTCACATGAAGCATGGGGTTTTGTTAATTCATTGGTTGCTTAACGACCCCACCAACAGCTACATTAAACGGGGGTAGCCTACGAATGAGTGGTGTTAATGAAACTATGAATCGATGATATGTGAAAGGAGATTTACAAAAACCCATGCCTTATGGGGGACTCGAACTCACGCCCAACGGTATCTTCAGTTTCTGAAGCAGTGCCTCAGCTGACTGAGCTACCGAGGGAGACTGGGGTTTTGTGAACATCCTTTCAATTATCATCACTTCATAGTTTCATTATCACCTGTTCACTCGTACCCTCATATATAACCATGCAAGCTGTTGATGGAGTCGCACGTTTATCAAACAATAATCAATTATCCGATATTCAAGCTACAACATTAGTTTTCAATGTTTATATCCAACTCTAAAATACATTCAGTGAGATTTGAATGTGTTAGTTACAATGTACATGTATTTTCATCAGCCTCGCGTCATGCTAGCATTACGTAGCGCGTTCAACCTCATCTCCTCAGTAATAAAACATCCGATCGAACAACACGTGAACCGATCAGCAGTCTTCCCTATCTCTCCGCACTGACGGTTGGCAGTGTCGCACCGTCACTCTGCAGCATGACCTTTCCGGTATCTCTTCTCTTGCATGTCCTGCATCCCTGATTGTTCCTGTCGCCTGTACCGTTACATCAGCATCGGGTTCATGTCCAGCGGGCGTTGGGGAAGGCTTTTACAGTTGCTTGAGGAGGGCCTCCTCTTGCTCTACACACCCTGACTTATATCATTGACTAAAGAGATACGAGTTCAATTAAGACACCCCATGTAAGATACTTCGCGAGGTTCAAAACCCTTGTATTATTACCTGAAGTTACTTCAATGATCGCTACACATTCCTAGAGCGCTGCTAGCAGTCACGTTGAAGACTTGGCAGTCAAGCCAGGCAGCAATCCATTTAACCGACGACTGAAGCACAATCGCTGAAACGATTCTGAGCACTCTTAGCGGTGATTGCCGGTACTACAGGGTATGGGGTGTGGGGAGGGTAGAGACAAAGGAAAGGGGATAAGAGTGGGGATGAAGCTTAATTTAACGTTGGGTGAACTGTCTTTGTAACTCTATGCTATATGCAATATCTATGCTTATATGAGATACACTCGAGAGCTCTACACAACTTGGTAAAAACTGTCGAATAAGCCGTAAATCTTATTACCGTATCCTTATATTCTCATTTCCAGCTTCTAGCGCCATGCTTGCCAAGCTGCTGTTGCTCTCCGCTGTCTTCTGGACCACAACAATCTGTCAGAACATCTACTTCCCTGAGGCGAGCAACTCCCCTAACCGAACCCGCACCAAGACTCCGCAGAGGTCGAGCACGATCCAAACCTCCACGCATCAACCGTTGACCACCTACAACAATCGACAATATGCGACAACAGCGAACAACAATCGACCATACCCAACAACAGTGAACAACAATGGACAATATCCAACAGCAGTGAACAACAATGGAGAATACACAACAACACTACACAACAATGGACAATATCAAACAACAGGACATAACAATGGACAATATCAAACAACAGGACACAACAATGGGCAATATCCAACAGTACACAACAATGGACAATATCCAACAACGGCATACAATAATCCAACAACGGTAGATAACAAAAGACAATACAGTACACCAGTGAACAATTTGCAGTATATTCCACCGAGGGCCGATAACAATGGCCCCGCCTTTATCGGCCCGAAGCAAGGTGTGTCGAGTGTTCTGGACAAGATGATCTCTCGAGGAGTGTTACAGATGACGCTACAGATGGACAGGATCATCTCCCCCGATCCGACGCCTGGTGTCGGGGGGGAGAACGTCGTGTTTTCACCGACCAGCATCGCCATGGCTCTGGCGCTGGTGATGTTGGGATCGGGAGGAACGACTCTGAGGGAGGTCTCCCGGGTTCTTGGCCTGGAGGGTGGTCTGGAGCAGAGGAACGCTCTGCACGAGAGGTTCGGAGACCTGCTGGCCAGGTTCGACGACCGGCCGGTGGGTGATGGGGATACGAGGGGAGGTGAAGGGGGTACGAGGACCACGATTGCCACGGCGCTGTTCGTCCAGACGGGGTTCCCGATCAAGAAGGAGTACCTGAGTGTTAGCAGGAATGTTTACAAGAGCGATTTTTTGCATCTGGACTTCGCCAGGAATAATGTGCAAGCGGGAGAAAATATCAATAGGTCAGTTGGTTATTGGAAGTGACTACTCAATTTTCCGTACTGGCAAAAACGAATGTTTTTTTTGTTAGCACACCACTGGTCAAAGTCAAACGAAAGCACACATTTTTATTAAACTTGGTATACACATAATATGTTGTAATCTAACTCGATATTGGGAAATTTTGAGGCGCAATCGGTTGAACCAGTTCTGAGAAAAATATGAAAAGTACAACAAAAATGAGTTTTCTCTTTGCTCATCAAATAATACGTAAGAAACACAGATATTTTGAATATACCTTCAAGATTGTATAAGTAAAAACTATTCAACTTATGTCGCACAATTTTCACAGGGCAGCTGTTTACCTGTGAGATTCCAATGTAGTAAACTTTATTTCACGACATTTTGAAGGTTTCAAAGAAATCTCTGTTCCTACCGTATTATAATTTTGACTTCTCGAACCGTTCTAAAGTTATCACCAAAAAACTGATATTCCGCTAAATCTCAACCCAATAATTATTGTCTAACCCACTCACTGATTTGATTGTGGGCACATTCAGCCAACCTGGTATATGTTATAATAGCAAGGTCACTCGTTGGCTGAGGGACACCGTTAGATAGGCAACCCAACAGTCTCAGCTGTTAGTTGAGGTTCATAGATGTCAGACTTTGAAGTCGTCCTACTAGATAGGCAACCCAGCAATCTCAGCTGTTAGTTGAGTTGCATATATGTCAGAATTTACAGGTCAGTCCGATCACGTAATTTTACTAGAAACACCTAACTCGACTTTCAGCTGATAGCTTCTAGTGAAAAACCAAATTAAAATTAAAGTAGAAAAACGATTTGGGGTGATAAGATCACCCTTGTCGTACCCCGTTCAAATGCTCATTCTTTCATCCGTATTGCCTTAATCGGGGAACAATGATTTTGTATCAAGTTTCGATGTAATTGAAAAAAAAACGCAACACATGCATTGTAGGATGAGCGATAATAAGCATATTTACAGTAAATGTAATAGAAAGCTTGATTATGAACTATACATAACTTATTACATCTTGAGTTCAGATAACCAACTCAGTTGGGTCACGAGGTGATTCCCACCAAAATGTCTAGGGCAGATTCCAATGAAATTCGAATTCTGCCAGTTCCGAGTTATGTAACCACTTCCTTCTCTTCTTCTCTCCTACTATCTTCTTCCTCTTCTTCTCTTACTATGAGTTCTCTATTCTTCCACCATTTCTCTTCATTCTCTTCACTCCATTCCTCCCATCGATTCAATATTCCATTCTCTACTCCCTTCTGCTATCTTCTCTTAGTCTCCCAGTAATTATTATTAATATCAATTATCAAGCGTAATAATCCACATGTTGTGTTGCCCCTGCACAGATGGGTGGACTTCCGAACCAACGGACGCATCAAAGGGTTCCTGAGCGAGCCGCCATCGCCTGTCACCAGGGTGCTGCTAGCCAGCGCGCTCTACTTCAACGGGGAGTGGGAGCACCCGTTCCCCCTGGAGACCACGAAGATGTACGTATCTTACACGCCGTGCTGGAGACCTGGGTTCCACTCCGGGCACTCCCGCCATGGTCGACCGAGCTTTCCCTCACGTCGATCACGCCTTCCGCTACCTTTCACGTCGTCATTCCATCCCCTCATTCATCATTCATGGACGCAGATAGTTTGGTAGTATTGTGAGGCGTTAAACTCAATGTAAATAAATAGCTGAATAATCTAATTGATTATAAACAAGGAACGGAATAATTTTATTGAAATTTCAATTGAGCTTGTGATGTCCATGCAATACTGAGACCTGGTATATAGTGGTAATATAAATAGTGACCTACTAGAAGGGCCAAGTCTGAATATACAATACGCGAGTGCATATAGTCATGAGTTTACAATAATATATTCTCTCTCTCTCTCTCTGTCTGTCAGTCGGCCGTTCTACGTAAGTGAGCCGCTGAACGAGCAGCCCGGCGAGACGATCCAAGTGACGATGATGGCCAACGCCGTCGAGCTACCGTACTACAGCGACGCCACCCTCGGCTGCCAGATCGTCACCCTCCCCTACCGTGGCAGGCAACTCGCCATGCACGTGGTATTACCCAACGAGCGCGGGCTTCTCGGCCTGCACAATCTCAAGACCAAGCTGACCGCCTCCAACCTGGAGTCTCTCGTCGCCAACACGCGACCCACTTCAACCATCGTGTCCCTGCCTCGCATGAAACTGTCGAGCACCGTGAGCCTGAAGCCCGCCCTGCTCGCCATGGGTCTGGAATCCTTGTTCGTGCCCGGCCTGGCGGATCTCAGCGAGCTGGCCTCCCAGGGGAACCTGACGGGGACTCCAGGGCTGTACGCGGACGACGTGCTGCACAAGGTGGAGATCGAGGTGACCGAGACCGGGACCGTAGCGTCTGCCGTCACGGCGCTCAGTATCTCAAGGAGCGGAAGTCACCGCACGGTTAGGATGGATCGGCCGTTCCTGTTCTTCATCAGGCACGAGGTGTCGAGGCTTGTGCTGTTCTGGGGGGCTGTGGTCAGGCCGGCTTGATCCAGTACTCCTGAGGGTGCATTCCTGTACTAGATAAACCCGGTCTGACTTGATCCCGAGATCAAGGTGGATGTTTACGAGCTGTTAATACAGGATAATACTGCTTTTATGATGTTTTATTTGGTATTATCTTTTTTGTATTACTCAATCGGATTAAATCGTACGGGAATGCGCCTCCCAGGCCGTTATTCTATATAACTCTCACGAAATGAAAGCGCGAAGACAGTGTCCCGTTTGATACAACACACTGAAGTCGACCAGAATTATAGTATTAACCATGATTAGCTGCATGCTTAGTGGCGTTAGATAAAGTGTAAGGTTTAGTAGTCCGTTATGTGAGGTTCCAGCAAGCAATTCCGTTATACGTGCGTCGTACTTGGCGTTTAATCAGAACAGTCCAGTGCGTTTGGGTTGTTTGTTGTAGCATCGAATCTGCGTACATCTTGAGAGGATACTAATGGTGTAGCTCAGTTGGGTTATTGAGGAGGACCTTACGCATGAGCGTGAAATTTCAGTGTCAACATAACATATTATAAACGCTCGCACTAACTTTTCGGATGGACATATTGTAGTGAAACTGCTTCGTCACACTGTGCAGAAAAGTATCTTACATAAAATAGATCTACTGTCGATCCATAATAAACACTCACAATATCTTACGTTCTATTTGTATGTAACGATACGCGGTGAGAAAAAAATCAATGGCAAAAAATATCGAGTGTTACTGTTACACACAAGTGATCTTTTCACCTTTGTTATTTTATCATTTGATTCATCAGCATTTTCCACCAAAATGGTCTACATCTTGTTAAGTAATTGTTCATTCTGCACCATTGAAGTTTTATGATCATACATACCTGTGGAATCACCCTGGCGGGAACTTTGTGCCCTGGAGGCTAGGGACGCCCTGAACCATGAACCGACCTTCTCTGCTTAGCGAGGTTCGAAGAGTCTGCAGGAACAACAGGGAAATCAGAGAGGTCAGATGTTAACAAGAATCAAGTTAAGGAGGTGCATGCATGGTGCTTGGAAAAATTAAGAAATTCATCTTTACTATTTTTTTTCTATGTTCACGAACCAGTGGAATTGAATAAAAAGTATATCAACCCGATTTCATGCTCTTCAATTAACATGACACTTTATTTTTGTGAATTCAATTGGCTTGGATATAATACGTCAATGAATACCAAGAACGTGATGAAATTGATTGACGTATTATCTTAAAACTGACTGAATTCACGAAAATAGAATGTCAAGCATTATTCAAAAAGCATACAATTATTTTGGGATAGATATACTTTTTATTCAATTACACTGGTTCGTGAACATGGAAAAAATAATAAAGATGAATTTCTAAATTTGTTTAACCAGCGTGCATGCACCTCCTAAACATCGGATGATCTGGACTCGTGTTTTGATACGCTGTAATCGTGTTTAATATAAACATTCTAGTTTTAGTGTATACTGAAAGTATTAAGTATTAATCATTATATGAATTTTAATAATAAAATCGTTTCAAAATGAAACAAAAATGGTATTTTAATTTACAATAGCTCAGAAATATGACGAGTAGGCCTACTAAGCTTTTATTTTGAAGAACATTTATAATTACTGGGCTTGGCTGACCTATCAATGAGAAGGATAATTCCAAAAAAATTGATCGTTACTAACTAATATTATATTCAAATAACAATATTGAAATTTGTTCATATATCGCTTCGGTCGGGATATTGCTTCACTGATTTTGTTCAAGGTTTTATTAAAATTAGTATTATTCACACAAATTTGTAATAATGTGTATCATTTATGTGTTTACATTCAGTGAGAATTTGATTATATTTGGAGAGATTTTATTTTTGAAAATTCACAAGGCCTATAAGCAACTCAATGTCATAGTCTCTTCAAGATAGAGAGGCCTTGGACCAATATTTTTTCCTAGAACATTTCAAGTATGGGTCGAGTTAGAATTGTAAACAATCGTCACCATTCATCAAAACTATTGACCACATTTAAAAAGTGAAATCCGCTCTTGTATAAGTTAACTGATTTGAGCTATTATTACCGGCGCTTAATCCAATGCTGTGCCAGGGTCAAAGTACCTAGAAATCGTTTAACTAGGAATATAGGTTATCACAACCACCTGATTAGCTGAGGTAAATGGGCCAAGCTAATCGCCTTTATCAGTCAACTCCACCCTCTCCGAACCGAACTATTCTACCAGCCAGTGGTTACTTCGCTATTCTACAAACAACTCACTGGACAAACTTCAAGGAGGTAGAAATAAGTTAGTTTACCAAGTTAAATATCGTATCTTCGAATTCAACCTAAAATAAAACAATACTTTTATTGGTGAATATTTTGAATACAGTGTTCGCGAGAATCAGTAGATTGGTAGAGAACTATAGGTTAGCCTCTATTCATCGGACCATCGGTATATGTCACCACATGCAGACGTTGTTGTTGTGCGAACAACGCGAACATCCTGAATTATCCGTAATGAACCCAATCTAATCAACCTAATCAACCGAACCTATCTAAACTAAACCTAACCTAACCTCAACGAACCAAACAGAACAGACAGCCTAAACTAATCTAAAACCCACTCCCAGTCCGACGAATAGCGACTTAGAAGAGCTCGAATAAGGACCTTCTAGTTGCGCGTGCCATGGAGGTGCAGTTTACCCCCGTCAAGACGCTAGACCCGGACGCTGAGCTGCTGAACTTTGACCTCGCGCGCGGCGATGGCGCCACGCCGTTGGAGGACATCAGCAAGTTCGAGCACAACAAGACGCTGGGTCCGGAAGAGGGTGAGGAGGTGGACCTAGGGGAGGGGGAGGTGGAGGAAGACAAGACGTGCTTCGAGAAGGTGGACGATTACTGCAACAACTATTGTTGTTGCGGCGCGTGCTTCAATTTTGTGGTCAATCTGTTTACGACATGTATTTTTGGATGAGTTCTACAGGAACAACGACTAGAGGTACTAGAAAAAGGCGGCTTGTGCGTGGTGGGATGAACGAGATCTTATATGAAATGTCAAAAGTGGTTCGACTGATAGTGGTTCAAAACTGTACAGTATCGAGTTCGATTTTGTCATGTGTGTATGTCAAGTGTTATCAACCAATTTTCTTTCGTTTGACCTGTGGAACGGAAACAAAAAACTACAGAAGAAAATGTTTTGTTTGCAAGTTTTTTCACAAGGTATTGTAGAAATAAGTCTTTGCTTCACTCTTCCAATAATATGTTCATTTTTTAATCAATATTAAAACCGGAGAAGTCGATTGTTAATTCTGGGAGTCGATTTTGAAGAACAAGATATTTTGTATATTGGAACGATAGGCTATATATAAGGTATAGCAACAATTTAATGTTAAAAGGTACAACAAATGTTCAATTTATATTGTACAGCGAAATAACATATACAATTTCAAATGCATTAAATTTGAAAGTGTTACGATAAGTTTATTGCACGTCGTCATGCATGCAGTAATGTGCATCACCAAAAAAAAGTTTGCACATTCATTCTCCTGACACGTAACTTCCTTGCGCGTCTGTGCCCCTGATCCCTCAACTTCCAGACACCAGCTAGGCCTTCCTTATTCCTGTGCGTTATCACTGACAGCATCACTCTCATCTCAACTGGCATAGCTTTCATCCCTCATCTATGAATATGTGGGAGACTAAATTCTACCTGATCGTAATTATTATATTCAATATAAATATCGTCATTATAGAACATAGAAAGAACGGTAACAAATCAAGTAAATGTAACTGAATATGAAAATGTAACTATAATGTAACAAAATGTAACAAACAAAAAAAAAATATAAGCAACTAAAATAAGAAATGTGTTAATAACTATAATAAGTCATGTAGAGGTGTAAATAAAAATGTTGTAAAATTCAAAATTTGTACTGATCTTTTCAAAATGTCTACAACAATAGAATCTATCAATTTTTGGGGCAAATTATATTTTTAAACAACATTCTTGAAAAAAAAAGGAATGGTTCATCTTGATCCCAACATTAGACCTACTATTTCGAAAGAGTGTAGGTCGTAATGTTTTTTGTATTCCGAAATAGTCAATTATTGATAATACGCTCGCTTATCGTTGTAGATATTGGTGGGTTGCTCTTTATCAATTTTTATATAACACTACAACATAAATATTACTTTCCCATATGTTCGTGACCTGGAAATTAAAGATTTACAAAGACTTGACCATACGCCAGTCGGGTCAAATCACAGCTTCAAAAAGATGTGTAGTGTTTTCCGGTGATTTCTCCCACCTTATGTGTACCCTGTAATCAGGGACTGACTGACGCACGGATTAGAGAAAGAAGGAAACAGGAATTGGTTTGCGGCTTCCACATACGTGATCGCTCTCCTAGCCGTCAGTAGCACAGTTGGCACAGTTGGCACAGTGTCCTGCCGTGCTCTAGGTCCTGCACTAGTGTCCTGCAGAACTAGGTTCCTGTACTAGTGCTGTGATACAACGCTCTAGACGAGTACAGCAAGTGTTGTGACAGAGACAAGTCAGGAATAAGGTAGGCATAGTTAGGCCTGTAGGATGGCTTATACACACGCGCGATGGGACACTGAAAAACGAATACCGGAATAAAGATAGCCGGTCGTGTGACATGGGCTTTTGGGTACTTTTCAATGGAATGTGGATAGGGTTCAGGTAATGTCGGACACACAAACCCATGTCACACAACCGAAGATGCTTTATTCCGGTATTCGCTCTTCAGGCGCCCCCCGCGCGATACTGGAGTGGACTGATATAAGACTGGTCGAGTGGATAGCACACTCGACCGTAATGCAAGAGACCGGGTTTCGATTACCGCTGTGGTCGACCATCCTGAAAGGGGTTATCAAGTTTCGATGTTATTAAAATAAAAATAAAATATAGGCCCGCTAAAGTGGAATCGAAAAGAGATGGATTATCCATTCTGAACTGACCACTGTTAACACAGAGGAGTGTATGCATGCACCGAGAACGATGGTATAAGCTCTTAGCGTCGCTCATATCATCACAGTGCTTATCTCTGTAGTTTCCTGCGGCGACCTGTTCACATTAGGCCTATCTACACGCAGAAGAACGATATATGTATGTATGTGTGTATGTACTACATAATATATATATATATATATATATATATATATATATATTGTCTTATAATCATCAATTTGTGATCAAGAATACGAAATAAAAAAATATTATTATCATTTGTATAAATGAATAATGTAAATATAAGTATCGCTAGTCATGATAATAGCTGACTGTATATGCCTCTAGCGCTGAGCCATGACGACAGAGATAGAGATGACGTCATACGGCGACGGTCCACGTCAGCATCCCATAGACGTCGTGACGCAGCAGCCTCGCGCCGAAGAGGACGTCGTCAGCGCCTCCCAGCACACTCTGTCCGCGAGCGACGTGCCCCTAGACTCGGACAGCCTGAGCGACGTGGCTGTAGGCCCAGCAGGGAAGACCGACGTGGCTGTAGACCCGGCGGGGAAGACCGACGAGGAGCTATACGAGGAGTGGGCCGAGAGACACGTGGGCTGCACGTGGTACAACTGCGCCGAGTGTGGCTTGATAGTCGTGTGCTGCTTCCAGTGCTTCCACTGACCAATCAGGGCACGGGTCACGTGATCCCATTGACTAATCAGAGCGAGTCACGTGTGCGAAACACGTGGTTTGTACAAGTGTTCAGGATGAGGACAGCTGTAAGGATCGACGCATTGGACCGCTAGGTATTTAAGGTCTGTACGTGGAGTGCGTATTAAGCACATTGTGCATTTCGTGTCAGTAGATTTTATTAAGGATGCGTTGCGTCGACCACTCAAGTGACTGCAAGTGTATTTATTTATTTAATATTAATCACAAATGCATACAAATGTATATTAGTGGGTTCCGAATAACTGTCGTCTCTTCTACGGCTGTGTATATCCTTTAACATTGACGATTGTAAGGTTTCGCCTCGTACTCTTCAAATTATTTAAAAGTGTAAACTGTGTAATTTAATTATCCTTAGATACATTTTTGTATCTTTTGAAGTATGTGAATAATGGTTAGATACATGTATCTATTTTGAAGTATGTGAATAATGGTTAGATACATGTATCTATCTTTTGAAGTATGTGAATAATGGTTAGATACATGTATGTATCAATTGAAGTATTTTACTACTAGTTAAATACATGTATGTATCATTTTAAGAATTTTAGTACGAGTTAGATACATGTGCGTATCATTTGAATTATGTAAATACTAATACTATTTGTATCTTGTATCGTTCTAATTATCTGAATATATCGTGTTATGATAGAAGATCATTTTTGTGAGCAATATGACTATGAGCATTTTTCTTTGTGGACGAGCGAAGCGAAGACTCAATTTTACAGTATACTGAACCCTTTTCAACCTTTTTCATTTCTCTCCATTTCTCTTCTAGCTCATCACTACTGTCTCATGTTTCATACACACAATTATGAGCAGTACTCGATACAAAATGTCTGTATAAGATGCACTAGCTGTTGCTAGCAGTACGTTACACCCGAATAAATTTCATCACAAGATGCAGTATCATTTTTATCAATCTTGTGTTTCGAATCTTGATTAAAATACATCTTACCATTGCTTTATATAAATGTATCAACATCCTTCGATAACACGGAATACAAATGTTTTCATGCAGTTGTAGGCAAATGCGGATTCAATGGAGAGACAGTCAATATAACTAAATAAATAGAATATCTATTGTTTATTGCTGTCAGTGAATTTGTATGTAGCGGTAAATGTTATTGTTCTTGGTAGTCGGCTCCCTTCCCTCGTAGTTCCGAACATATTTAGTCGCCGTTGATCACGTAGTGCGTAGTTGTCCGCGCAGCTGACGGATCGAAACTCCCGACCGATAGTGCTGGCAGATGCGAGGGACTGCCGCTCGTGTGCCTGTGACGTACAACATGCGTACGTGCTGTCAGACATACTGTGTCTTGTGTCAGTAAGTCTTCAAGTGTCAAATAAGAAGGTGTGGCTGTCATCCCTTCAAACAGTTGTCCGTGTGGGAAGTGCAAGGATTAGTATAGTGGTGCTCCAGGCTTCAGCTCCAGAAATACATGTAGAGTGTGGTTACAGTTTTACTGTGTATGGCACGAGAATAAATAGTACAGTTCCAGGGGGTATCTCCGGAAATCAAGAGTGTAGCTCCGAAATAAAGAGTTTAGATCTCGGGAATAAAGAGCGTAGATCCAGAAATATAGAGTGTAGCTCCAGTGTTTTTTTGTGTGGCTCGAGAATAATAAGTGTAGCTCCAGGAATAAAGAGTATAGCTCTGGGAATACAGTGAGTAACTCCAGGAATAAAGAGTGTAGCTCCAGTGTTACTGAGTGCGGCTCGAGAGTAAGGAGTGGAAAGAGTGTACCTCCAGGAGCAAGGAGTCAGGAAGAGAAGGACTAAAAGGACGAGGCGAGAACCAAGCAAGGAGCTGGGACACGAAGAGACAGAGAGCCGAGAGGGAGAGATGGGAGGACCGGAGGTGATCGAGATGCCGGACTGCGACGAGGAGGCGATCAAAGCGGGAGCAATAGGCGCGTTGTTGGCGTGCTGCGCCTGCGCGTGGTGCAGCATGGTCGTGGAGTGTCTACACTCGCTGCTATGCTGCTTCTGTTGCCACCCCTGCTTCTAGAAACCACTGAAGCTATGTTATCCGAGACGGGGATTAGTCAACTGTACTTAAAATCAACTGTAATAAAAACCAGCTGACCTAAAAATACGACCAACTAGACTAAAAACCCAACTGAAATAAAAACCAACTGACTTGAACTTCTATTTCTATGAGCAACCTGTTCAGAAGTAAAATTGAGAAGGGTTGGCTCCTCCCCTTCTCAAATTGTTACCACCCATCAAATGTTTTTTAGGCTGTAGTAATGGTTGATGCTAGGTGGGTAAGGTTGTGTTGAATGAATATCTGAAGGGGAGAGTCAAGCCTTCCACTTTAACTAACTTCTGTACAGGTTGCTCAAAAAGTAGAAGTTCAGCTCAGTTGGTTTTTAGGACAGTTAGTTTTTTTAGTGCAGTTGATTTTCAGGAGAGTTGGTTTTTAGTAGGCCTACACTTGATACCTTCTCATCCTAGACTGAACTGTAGAGACTGACGAGACATGAGACTCGTATACAAGACTGAACTGTAGGTGTAGATGTCAACGAGGATGAAATAAATATATATTTTCAACACAAATCTGTTCAATTTCAATAGATTTCATAACCAATATTAATCTCTAATGATAAATGAGTTGATGGGAAGTTAATATGAAGGTTATTTTATTAGTAGATAGTGGGAAAGAATCGTTCGTCTGTCAGGATAGCGGGAATCGAGCCCCGGCCTCCAGAATGATGACTGTTCAGTGAATGTGAACAAATGAAAGATACACATAACAAATTTATATGCAATTCGGAAAACCATTCTGAAGAAAATAATAATAGAGACTTATAAATGAATTATTTTACTTTAATTATTCTTTGAGGTGGTAAGATCACCCTTGTGATGCCCCGTCCAAATGATCTTGTCTTTCATTCACAGCCTTTATTGGGGAATAGTGATTTTGTATCAAGTTTCGATGTTATTAAGAAAATATATGTATATTTTATAGTCAAGTTATATATCCTGC
Source organism: Brachyptera putata (assembly GCA_907164805.1). Lineage (NCBI taxonomy): Eukaryota > Metazoa > Arthropoda > Insecta > Plecoptera > Taeniopterygidae > Brachyptera > Brachyptera putata. Next base: position 19,021,003 of record OU015468.1, on the reverse strand, counting down.
TCATCTTACAAAACGCATTTACTGCGTTTGCCTACTAATAAGCAGCTCGCGATTATCTGTGATAATAAGGAAGAATGAATGGAGTGTAGTTTAAACATAGATTAAGGAGGTTTAAGAAATCATTACTCTATGGTTTAAAGAGCCTTGAATTGTTGAGGTAGTCTCGCTCCGAGCTGATCAAGCAACACACTTTATTACCGACCGAACAGCTGACCGGAGTTGCGTGGATGTGTTATTTAGCAGCACAACGCAACGTGATTCATGTTTACTACCACAAGTCCATGTTTAGTCAATCAGCGGATAGAACTTTCCATCGACTGTATTGTCCCAGGACAATAGCTCGTCACTTACTCAGGTGGGCCAGGATTCACAAACAACCATTTTAGGACTTATTACCAGACAACTAGTTGTAATTTGTGAGTCGCATTTACAAAAATGAGTGTTATTGAATATTTTATCACAGCCGCATAGAAAAGATGTTACTGATTTCAACATTTTTATTATTATTATTATTTGGTTTAACGACGCACTGTTATGACAGCGCACATCTAATGGCGTCGAATGAATGATTAATGAGATGATGGGATGATGAGATAAAGGTTTCTTGAGTAATGGGAAGGATAGTGGGAAGGAAGCGGTCATGGCCGACTTATTGTAGGAACCATCCCGGCATTAGCCTAGACTACAGAGGGAAACCATGACAAACCCCTATACATATGGTCGGCGGCGGGGATCGAACTGGGTTCGAAATTCCCCTCGCCTCCCGGATCACATGAAGCGAGCGCGTTAACTAACCACTGTGCTGCATGTGCCGGTGATGATTTGACATTCCCTTGTAGATAAAAAGAGCGCATGCGTGGGAGTCGATTTAGCGAAACATCAGTTGTTTGGAGATAACTTTCGAACGATATGAGATATCGATATTCTAATACGGAAGCCTTTTAACCAAGACGAAGATACGAAGCCTTTCAAACAATCTAAAACCTACTTCCGGTCAGACGAATGCCCCCTCGAAAGGTTTCGCAGAATATAACAATTAAAAATATAAACTAGTAGGGGCCTATATCAGTAAATTAAAATACACTCCATTTATTTATCACATATCTAATTATAAGGCTTATAGAAAAAGACAAATAATTTGTTTTCATTACAAGTGGTTTCCTGCTTGATGGTGGATCAGGTCGCAGTAGATATTATATTGTAAAATATGTCATTTGTGTACCGATTTCTTAGAAAGAGGGTTAAAGAAATAAACACTACTACTACTACTACTACTAAAACGCGAAGTGGTTATCCGCCGAACCGGAAGTAGGTTTTAAAATTAGTTTTAGCAAAGTTTTAGTTAGATTGGATTAATTTAAGATGTTCATTTGATCAGGTTAGTTGGTTTAGGTTAGTGTGAATGGGTTGCATTATGCATCCAGTATACACTTGCAGTAGATTCTAATGTTTCTGAACGCATCCTTGCAGTGCTGTAGGCTGTACGAGGGAATTCTCTGACGTCACGACCCGAGGCTGCATACCTCTCTGATGACGTCACGGATCCCCTTCCATTGGCTGGCACAACAAGGCTGCTGCTGATTGGTCACAGCGTATTATTATCATTAGATGGAAATGATGTGTACTTTAGCCAACTTCGAGATCGCCAAACGTATAATCACGTTTATAATAATAGCGATTCGACGAATAAGTAAAAAAGGGATTTCCGTGTAACCCAATTGTTGGTGGGTTCATTGGGCATAATTACGAATACTAAGTAAATAATGAATATAGAGAAGATTGATTCATTAATTCATATACGCTTCAAAATACACATTTCTTAAGCGTATACGCCTGACGATTATGCGATGTGAGATAAATAGTTATTACTTACACCATCTTCAAGGTATTAAAAATATAGGCCTATGTGTTTCCTCGTTTTCAGAATTTCGATATCTCATGCCATTTAAAAGTTAAAAAGAAATAATATTCCACTAAATCAACTTCCATGGACTCTTCATTTAACTTGACTTGAATCAATTTGAAAAAATATTGTTGAATGAGTTATTCTTTGGAGTGGTTAGATCGCCCTTCCGAATCGTCCGAATGATCCTATCTTACATCCTCAGCCTCAATTGGGGGTAACTCATATACGATGTAAAATAATGGAGAGTAAATGTGCGTATTTCATGTCTGCCCTTGTACAGGTCTACTCCATGTCCGCCAATAATTCTATTGACAATACACACAATCTCTATACGAGTGTTTTCAACACAATTCATATTTCGAGTAGGCCCATCTGCCCATATATTAATTATAGTTTATATATTAAAAATTATGGTGCATATTTGGGACTTTTTTTTGGGGGGGGGGGTAATGCATATTTGGGACTTTTTGTTGCGTATTAGACGATTTTTTCTGAGCATATCCTAACTGTATCGTATAACTATAGTCACCACCAGTGTTTAGACCTGCATCTTCCTATCGTCTGGTCGGTATCAAGAAGTGTGCGTAAACCGAGGGGTTAACAACTCCTGAAATCAGGTGTACACTTGCCATGAAATCCCATGAAATCCCCTTGAAATCTCTGAAATTCCTGAAATCACCTGAAATTCCTGAAATCACCTGAAATCACCTGAAATCCCTGAAATAATCTGAAATTCCTGAAATCACCTGAAATCCCTGAAATCACCTGAAATCCCTGAAATCACCTGAAATTCCTGAAATCACCTGAAATCACTTGAAATCCCTGAAATCACTTGAAATACCTGAAATCATTTGAAATCACCTGAAATCTTGAAATCTGAAATCAGGTGTACACCAAATTTCCAAGTTGTAAACCCCTCGGTGTAAACTGTGCCCGACATCGTATTTCACACTTATTTCCACACGAAACACAAAATAGATCTGTTTTCTGCTCTTAAATAAACGACAAATGAATGAATTTAGCGTTTTCACATGTACCATAGATTTCAACATGAATATTTCAACGCATATTTCTATAGTGTTATAAAAACCGTTTTAGCTAGACTTGATTTTCACAGATGTAGGCCTACTATGAACACCGTGCAGGGGCGGACTGGGAAGCGCATTCAAGTTCCACATTTCAGGCCACTGATCTGGACCCTCACCTAACAAACCCCTTTGAAAAACACCTTAGGCCCAGATAAGTCCACAGTCCAAGGGACTGGGTCTTCCATGGGTTAGTAATAATATTCACCAGAAGACCTAAATACCATGGCAACACTTACAGTTCTTGCACATCCCGAATGTTGTATACACAAAATCCTATCCCTATTCATGATATGATTGGCTTCGAAATATATCAAGTTTCTGCAGCCTAAAAGACTGTGACTTTTTTATCATCTTGTGTTGTCGTAGTAGTTAGCTCTTCTAGTAAATACTAACCAATATCATAGTCCCATTCCAAGTAGCCAGCTATAGCCCTAGAATGTTATTTCAAATGGTTTTAGTGGGTGGATGGTACACATGATCAATGATCACGAAACTTTCTGACTCATTATACTATTTAGATTGTTTGCGCTTTCTAATAAGGGTATTTGTTTTTCGAGTGTTGGCGGTGTGAATCTGTCCGCCAGCTGACATCTCATCGTCACATGGAAGATTCTAGAAAGCGGTGACCCGACAGGTTGGATTAGTAATTATCTCGAAGACGTAGGTTGATGTATTTTTACATGCCTTGGAGCCCACATCGAATCAGCACACACTCACATCTCGGTGGGGCGTGTCACTCTTATACCTCCGCTAAACTAACTGTGGCAGTAACTGGCAGTTAACATCAACAAATGGCGATGTTTTATATTTATATATAATTATTGGAACCGGAAGTCGGAACTCTTTATATACATGGATGTTAATCAGCACCGGCTTTCTGCGAATACTTTTATTTAGAACGCTACACATATCTAGAAGGCAGTGAATCATAAAGATTGGTTGATTGTGCTCGGTGATCATGGTTACCATCAGAAAACAGCCAATAGTCAATTTTCAGCATTTTTGATTTTTTCTCACCTAAAATTAGATTTTCAATTAGCTTTTCATATATCAAATGGAAGCTTGTGACGACACCTTTTTAGAAAGTCAAGATACCGACTGCGAAGGTAGCTTTCTATAAAAAATGAGTTCAAATGTCAAATTTTAAGTTTTTCCATTATTTTTTAATTAATAAACGAAAATCCACTTTAGTTTTTCAATATGATTAGAAACATGCTTCATAATTTTGTAAAACATACAAAAAATATTGATTTGATATATTTTGACCTTAAATTTGGTCACTTATTCAAATTTATTTAAAAATCGTTATTTAATACTTATTTATATTCGGGTTTAACGACCCACTGATGACTATACGATCTATTGGTGTCGGTGAATGATATATGAGATGATGGGATGATGAGATGAAATGTTATTTTATTATATGTTTTGAATAGTGAGAAGGAATTGGTCCTGGCCTGTTGTTAAGGAACCATCCCAGTATTGACCTGAATGACAGAGGCAAACCACGAAAAAACACCTGTCAAGATGGTCGACCATGGCCCCGGTCACCTGAATGACGGTTCAGTGTATTAACCACTCGGCCACATGTCTCAATGTTTTAAAAAATGTAATTTTCTCCACTTTTCTTATATCTTTTTCATTTTATTATCCTCCTCCTGACTGTTTTGCGGTAAGCTTGAAGCACAACAGCTGTTGACTATGACAGCGTGAATCTAGGGTGATTGCGTAGCAGTCCCAATAACGTGACTTGTCTTGACAGGCTCCTCTAGGAAGAGATCAAGTTCTGGACCCGCAAATGCATGATTCCTCTTTTCTCATTGGAATAAAAATAAAGATCTAATGCACTTGCTGGCAAGAGTTGCTATACAAGCCTGGTTCACACTCAATACATCCAGTGGCGAGAATTTGTATGCAAGTCGGTTTCCAAATGAGACTGAAAGTGTCCAATGGGAATGGTAAGATATGTGGCGTCATAACTCAGTCACCGACCCGGGCTACGATATAATATAGTAGCAGTGAACATAGTATGTCGCTGTGGCGCTATTGTTAGTATCGCTGCTACCCAAGCTCGGGGTCCATCGTTCGACTCACGAAACATAACTTGAAAAAAAAAAAAAAAAAATGTCTTGAATGCAAGGTTATGGTAAGGATTCATTTTTTCCAATTTGACCACATAAACGAAAATATCTACACAAATTCTGTGATTTTTAATTATTGTTTTTAGTACCATTAAAAACCTCCTTGCTTCTAGCTGTGCTTTTAGCCACCGGTTCGGTTCGCATTGCCTGATAAAACACGTGCTATGATAGACAACTATAGATATTACAGCTTTCAGTGGTAGAAGAGATGAGATACCTGCCATGGCAACATGGGATGATGGGATCACGAGATGAAAGGTTTTGTATCACATGTGTTTTTGGTCTTTAGTGGTGGCCTTTCGATAAGGGCAGAGGGAAATCACGATGCACGCAATGTCAGGAAGATCGGGAATCGAACCCTGGTCACATGAATGGCATATACATGTAGAATAAACCTCGTGGGAAAGATATACACGGGGGATGACATTTTCTATTGTTGAGAAAACAAGAGTTAGACAATTTTAGATAACCAAATTATTAATCGCTTTTCCCCAAAGCCTTTTAAGGCTTGACTGTGGTAATAAAAAAATATTGACTTCATATAACATTTAAAAAAACTTATAAGACAAGGTAAGATGCAATAGAATTTACAAGTTTGTCATCAATGATATGAGTATAATTGATACACCCTAAATCACATGTATTGGTGTCTACGATCAGCTGTGTCTCTCAACTGACAGCACTAACGACAGAATGTTTCGAGACGTCAATATGAGGGATACTTGCAAACCACACTGTACCTTATTGGTTCGAAGTTTATCGTTTCAACTGATCGACACACTCGGCCGTTCAAGCTAAGAGATACGAGAGACGGTCGGTCGAAACAGAACCAAGTACAGAGGTGTAAATAGTAAATCCTCGAGTTATATTATCACAACGATCGATAGTCCCTCTAGCTATCAAAATTACGGATCGTCCGTTCCGACCTTCAATGAATACCATTATAACATGTAGGCGGTTGTTTTTGTTGTGGGACGAACACACAACTCAACAAACGAATATCCGTCCCCCCTATCCCCTAGCACTGACAACCACCCGTCTCGAACCGTCAACACTCAAACCACAACCGAATCTAGTTTCCATGTGTGGTGTTTTCAGCGCGATCGATATTTCGCTTGTGCTACGTCACCATCAGAGGGCGTCTTCCCCTCCGTCGCTCCCCCCCTCTACCCCTCCTACGAGTCGCTATTTAAATGTTCACATATACACCGGCTGCATTCGTTTCACGCATTCATTGAGTCGCCAGCCACCGAAGTGTTAGTGTTGCTACGTGATACTACTTGTTACGTCATTAAGGTTAGCTGCTATCACGATACAGTGCCCGTTTAGTGCTCGTCCAGTGCCCGTTTAGTGCCCGTTTAGTGCTCGCTATAAGACATGGCTGAAGGAGGTATCAAGCGTACGATCCCCGTCAAGCTGGGAGACTTCAGCGTGATCGACACCGAGTTTAGCAACATTCGAGAGAAGTTTGACGTCGAGATGAGGAAGATGGAGGATGAGATGACGAGATTCAGGTCCGAGCTGATGAATAGGGAGTCCAATTTCTTCACGAAGAGCACCACCAGGTGAGAGGAACAGCTGATAAGGGAAGGGGGGGGGGGGGATATTGTCATGGAGTGCATCGCGACACATTTCATTGGTGTTTTTTTTCTGTTATTTTGAATTTAATGAAGGTTTTCGGCCAAGGGTTATGACTTATTGAAAGTGTTCTGATGCACTTTGATCAGAAACGGCATATCTGTATGGGTACCTTTATGCATTAATCCATCAAGAAGAAGGGAGTTTTGTACTAATTAATAAAACAATTGTTAATGTGCTGTTTGGTTTCATTCAATACATCTTGAATGGATTCTTAGATTCTCCTAGATTCTTAAAAGAGTGAATAATGTTTGACATAATTATTAAGTAGAATAATTACCTGACTCAATTAACTCAATCGAATATATGTATATATCTTTATATATATAATTAATATATTAATTGCCTGTGTTACTTGTCCCCGTTTCCTAGCACCTTTCTGTTGGTCCTGTTCTAAAATCTTCCTACCTCTGATACGTACACTGCGCGAGACATGAGTCTAGAAATAGAAGGTGACATCGCGATCACGTAACAAGTGAAGTGTTTTACAGCGTTTTCCTCCGATTCTACAACTTATCCTCTAAATAGCCATTAAAACTGGATGATAATTGCTATTGCCATGCTAATTATTGCTAATCAAGGTGTAATACGCTGCTGGTGCTAGTTTCACATCGCTCGAAATAGCTTGATTACGTCATCGCGTCTCGAACACTCGCTCGTGAGAGACGGGCGTGAGATGACAGCATCCAATCATCTGCCTTGATGACGTCATCGTCTGGCCTTGCAACAATGCTCATTGGAATCGTGTCCCCGCAGTGTTACATGCTCTAGACAACCCTCTAGCGAACACCACAGTTCTACTCCACTTATATATTGGGTTCAAAGACGGACTGTACTGACGACTAAGATCTGTTGGCGTCGGTGAATGATATACCTATGAGATGATGGAAAAGGTTTTATTATTGGGTGTTTTTGGCTTAGTACGAAAGAGTCGGTCGTGGCCTGTTGTTGAGGAACCTTCCCAGTATCAACCCGACAACCTGAACGACAGAGAGAAACCACGATGCACAGGATGGTCGACCGTGCCGGGAATCGCACCCCGGTCTCCTGAATGTCGGCTCAGTGTGCTAGCCACTGGTCCTTCTAGTCTTCATCTGAACCACCCTCATCTGAACCACTGTCTAACTACATTTGAACTGCTGAGCCAAGTAAAGTCCTACTGCTGAGCTGAGGTCCTGAGCTGAACCACTGTCTAGCTACCTGTGAACTCCTGAGCCAAGTAAAGTCCTACTGCTGAGCTGAAGCCCTCACCTGAACCACTGTCTAGCTACCTGTGAACTCCTGAGCCATGTCAAGTCCTACTGCTATGAGCTGAGGTCCTGAGCTAGTACTCCTGAGCCAATTTACTGAGCATGAGACTATTGATTGTATTGACGGAGTGCTAGCGTGACGTCTGAGGTCTGTCCACGTGACCGGGAGTGCAGTGCTACCTGCAAGCGAGCAACACGCGACGTGTGCAACGCGTTGAATGCTACTTGGACATGATCGAGATCACCCTGGTACTCGAGCAGGGGGTGGGAGGAGGCAATTGTTGGATGAGCCCATAGCGAAGACATATTTCCCTCATCGACCAAAATCACGCTCCGTTTTTTTTTTTTTTTTTTTTTTTTAATTTGTGCGCGGCATACAAGTAACCAATTGACTCGAAAATTTTGTGAATTTCATCCTAGAAAAGACTGGAATTATTTTTGAGCAAATTCTGTTCAACAGAGCTTTTAGAAAAAACTCGGGAACTTTGGAAAATCTTCATAAGAGTAGCACAGAGAAGCATACGCTGCGTTTCAATATTATTGTGTTGCTCACACATTGAACAGCTTCAAGTTAATTGACCTATATTTCAACCATTCTTTGTTATCAATCGATAGTCCGTACAAGAATAGATAATGCAATATCCGTATCCATTTCGTTGAACTGCTTCCAAGGAATCGGATAAAACAACTTGAAGTAACAATGACGAAATGCCCGTGACAACCACATCCTCGAAGTCTGTTCCATAGCAACACGGTTATTTCCGTCCCGGTAAATCCCGTCAACCAGTGACAACGTGACAGAACTTTTCGGACGGGTGACATGAGTCTCACTGTACTTAGTGTCATTCATTCAACTGCATACAATACTACAGAGCTATACATATTATATCGTCAAAAAAATTATCGATTCAAAATTGACGCATTGAATAATGTGTATATTATTCATGTATTCAATTTCCATGGAAATTTGAAATGATTCGAAAAAAGTATTTATTCTGATAGGGGTTTTCCAATCTTCGATATTATTTATCTCAGTTGTGGTTCAACCGATTGCGTCTCAATACTATTCAGTATCGAGTTAGATGATTGCAATGTGCATGCCAACTTGCCAAGGTGAATCGAACATTTTTCTTCCATACGACCTGTGAATAAGCGCGAACAAAATGTTTCTTTCGAGTCCTGAAGAATGTCCTGTTCGCTCCTCTCGTCCAAGTAGCTAGTACCAGCGCGTGAGCAGCTCCACGTGTCTGCTGTTCCAGACGCCGCGGTGCACCGGTGCAACCGTCGCGACGCCACCGACGTTCTGACGCGTCGAGTCAATGTCCTCGTTCACTTCCTGAGCAACACACTATTCACATGTCACGCTGACTGCTTGCTTCATGATGGGACGACCTGGCGGTTGCAGGGGGTAATTGCCCCCCCCCTCTCCCCCCCCCCCCCCCCCCCCCACACACACGCTCTATATGCCCCAACACATTCACAGCTCACTTGCGATCATCAGAATTCAGAATACCGCCGTAACTTGGGTTGAACATGATTTTGTGGTCAAAGAATAAAAAAGCAATTAAAATGTTGCGAAGTTAAATTCACTTGGATATCCAAAAACACATGGCACATTTGTAGCATCGCCAGATATTCGTTCAGCCTTACATTCAATTACCTGTTCATTATTAAAATATACTCCAGTTTTCTCCCTTCTATCTTATAACACCGGCTTACTTGACCTATATAGGTAGTAAAACAGAATCAATATAGTAATATCAATAGAATAAAAAAGAATCCCATCTTCAGGTCTCATGCACCCCTTGCCCTGCAGGCCTCATTCACCCCTTACCCTCCAGGCTCGCTCTAGAGATGTCTGGCCTCAGTCATCCCTTATTGCACCTCAATCATTTGCGACTGAAACGTATCAGCATAGCTCATATTTACCAGTAGGCTAACACTCAGGGTTCAGATTGATAATGTATTTCTTGACCGAAAAAATCAATCGATTGATTCGATTATCCGTTCGGCGTAACTGTCGCAGGGGCACTGTCAGTGCCTGAGCGTGAGCAGCTCCCATAGGGGACGCTGAAGAGCGAATACCGGAATAAAGATATTCGGTCGTGTGACATAGGCTTCGGAGTACTTTTCAATAAGGTTGGACACTCAAATCCATGTCACACAACCAAGTATGCTTTATTCCAGTATGCGCTCCTCCCATAGCCTCACATGTCTGCTGCCGAAACGAGGTTTTCTTTCCACATTGTCGTTTACAACAATGTAAGCCGTCTCTGGGCCTCTTTGTGACGCGTTAACTTCTCAGGTTTCAACTTGGTGCGGTGGTACTAAAATAGTTCTCTGCCGTTGTTGGTCCGTCTCCAAGTCATGCTGTCTCTCTGTCTCTCTCTCTCTCTCTCTCTCACTCTCTCGTGGGTTTAGGCTAACAAGACAACACCACGGTCAGTTGGTACAAGCACATTGATGTGCCCACGCAACTTGGATTATAGTGGGATTAATCGTGGGGTATTAATTCGAGATCGCACAATTGGATCAATTCAACAAAGATTTAAAAAATAACCCTTTTTTTGATAATTCGGTCCAGTTTTTCAATGGCTCGCTAAAAATTCACAACTGACAACTTGTTAGCTCCCATGGTTACATGTTTTTTTTATGGGCGTGAGCGGAGACTTCCATAAAGTCCATTGAATGAATGAATATTTGGGTTTTACGGCGCGTCGAAATCTAGGTCATTTTGCGTATAGATGTATCGTTCTCTGTTATTTCATTTTTTTTGGAACGCGTAGGCCTAAAGTATACAAAAAGGAATATAGTATCGATTATAATCAGTTGTTAAGCCTAACGAATTTTTTTGACGGACTTTCGAAAAATTCCGAGCCTTAAACGAACACAAAATTTGGTAATTGCACTTTGTTTGAAAAGTTTTGTGTTGTAATATATATAAAATGACTAAAGCCGAATTCCTGTATCCTGTTGCAGGGTATATGATGACATGGAGGGGAGGGTTGGGCAGAAAGGGCAACGCGTATGAATGTGGTGTATAGGGGAGAGGAGGGAAGGGTTGAAGCGTGTCTGTCGTAAAACAGTGCATGATCGGAATAAGCCAATTGAAACACGCGCATTCGAGGAAAAGTCACTTTAGGATCAACGTCCTTTGTAACAAAATAGCAGTTGTGTTTGTCTATCTTTTATTCCCGCTGTACTTCGAGGAGATAGAGGACAGGCTCGTATTTATAGCACGAACATGTTCGAGGGAAACGAGATACATGAGCGAGCAAGGTGCTTATAAAAAGAGAGAAATTCATCTTTACTATTTTTTTCTATGTTCACGAACCAGTGTAGTTGAATGAAAAGCTTACAATTCCAAGATAATTTCATGCTCTTTAATCAATATGACATTTTGTTTTCGTGAATTCAATCAGTTTCAAGGTAATACGTCAATCAATACCAAGAATGTGATAAAATTCATTGACGTAGACCTAATATCTTAGAACTGATTGAATTCACAAAAAATGAATGACATATTAATTAAAGAGCTATAGATATAGAGATTATCTTGGAGTTGTAATCTTTTCATTCAACTTTTCTGGTTCGTTAACATAGAAAAAAATGATGAATTTCTCCATTTTTATAAGCACCGTGCATACACCCCCTTAATGTGAAATGCAGACAACCTTAGTTTGGGTTTGGGTTTGTTTGGGTTAGGTTAGGGTGATTAAGTTAGTTAGATTTGGTTAGTTAAGGTTAGTTTAGGCTGCGCGCAACAACAACAACAACGCCCGCAGTGGTGACATATAGCCCGATGGTACGATGAATAGCGGCTGCCATTCTTCTTGCAACTCAATCTGAAACAGTGTTACGTATCTTTCTTCCACTCCTAACACGTCCCTGTACTAACTGCACTAACTGTACTAACTGTACTAACTACTAACTTTGCAGCCGACACTCGCACACGTCCGAGTCCAAATCGTCCTCGACGTGGAAAGAAGGAGCTTCACTTCCTACCAAGTCGGATGGCACCACTCAGTTCTCAAGGTTCTGGCTTAGCTCCTCCAACCGACTAACTCCACACTGCATGCCAAAACTGATACTCTGTAGAACCGCACGTTCAGCCAGGACATTTGACCTGGCCCACACCGTAACATAACATATAAACGATCGTAGTGGCTTTCAGTCTGAAAGTGAAACTGCTTCACTCAGTGAATAATATAAAATACGGTCGACCCGTATAAACATTCATAATAGGTACGTGTTATTTCTATATAACGGTACGCTATGAGGTGAGAATCAGTGACAAAAATATCGATTGTTTTACTATTAAATACAAGTGATGTTTCATTCTTCGTTATAACATTAGAGTCATTAGTATTTCCGACAAATATTGTCTGCATCTTGTGATGAATCTTTTAATTTTGTATCTTGCACTGTTAAAATTTTATGATCATCTGTGAAATACTCTGGCGGAAACTGGGGACTTGTTTTGCCTTCGTGAGACAAAGTCCAAACATACGTTCCAATCAAGTATTTAGTCTTCATTTCAGACAAGAATATTGAAGTGTTTGTTGTCAACAATGAAAGTAACAACAAACAATAATGTAGAAATGTCTCAATTGCTCCCTCATACAAAAAATCAAACGAAATCTATATCTATTTGCTTGTTAGTTTTGTGATCAACAACCGCCAGTATAATGTCGATGTGCTTGTTACGTCACGCCAGCATGTATTCATCTTGTACTTGTTATCGCACTGCATGCGTACACTTGTCATTAGCACCTGGCCACCAGGCAATCATGCCTCTCTTCACACTCTCATGTTTCTTACCTAACTCATACCTAGAGTCGTATTCAATCAGGTCTAGACTTTATATACAGCTGCATTTCAACACTATGTCTTGTAGCCACACAGAACAACCACAGGGACGTTGTTAGGGGGTTCAATCGACATTTGCACCCCACCAATAATGTATCCTTCTTTAAAAAAATGTATATGTTGACCTAAAAATAAACACCAATACAATATTCTGCTGGGAGAAATCGCGAAAATAACTTCAAAAATGTTCATAATGGTTCAATTATTGAAGATAACTTCGAAAATATCCATAATTATTCAATTATTTGACTCCAAAATAGCTTGTAAATCTCAAAAATCACTTGAAAAATGGAAATTTTACAAAAAAATCCAGTGTCCAGCTGGGCGGTCATTTTATTTATGTAACCTGCGCCCCCCAATACAGAAATGTTGACGATGTCCCTGAACAACCGATCACCCGTCTTATAGCCACGAAATACGAATCTCATCTACCAATCAAATCATTGTCAACTCTTTTCACTGCAGCTTCGTATGCTTTTGACAGTACGTGTTTGTAGGCGTCACATTCATTGACCCTCATAATATCACAGGTGTACAAATAAAACAGTGATATTTGTGTTTGTTCTGTTGGTAAACAACACCTCTTCTTACAGGCTTGTGTCAAGTGACAATCGTTACCATAGCAACACAGCGCACGGGTTCTGATTGATGGTCTCTTGCAACAATGGGTGACGTCACTTGACAGAAGCCTGTATAAGAATTACAGTTTGCTTGTAGAGAGCCTGAAAGAGAGTGGCCTTTTGGCCGTACAGTAACTTTTCTTGCAAGAACATGGTCGCCACGATAATGAATGATCGATTTATCTGATTTTGAAATAAGTATGAGTTAGAGTAAGTAATAAGAAGTCTTAGAGCCAGTTTTACGAATCATATACCGGGTATTACTCTGGTTATAATCTTTATATGAGAGATAGTGAAAACAAATAGCACGGGTAACCGTGGCGATAGCAACTTGAAACTGCCAGTTGGCCCAACGTCGGTAATTCAGGCACTCTAATCTATGAGTATACTAATCCGCTAACATGACCTATCCAATATCTGCGTGCAGATCAAGTTTCTGGAAATAAATAAATACTTTACTTTACTTTAACTGTTATATAGTTGAATACGAAAATAACATGGGTAATTGTAACCAATGGTGTATCAATACCTATCAATTCGTAAAAGTGGGCCTTAATTGGCCGCAGCCCCCACGACTTGTTTAAACATCCCTTGTCTCGCGTCTAATTGTTCGTAGTGCTCCCATTACTTACAGCACCTCCTCGACGACGACCAGCGACTCCTCGAACGCGGGCGGCGCTCCCCGCGGCGAGGTTCGAACCTGGCTGGACGGGCTCAACTCGCCTCTGATCCAGGACGAGGGCGAGAACAAGATGCTGAAGCTGAGGTTCGACGTCAGCCAATACGCGCCCGAGGAGATCGTCGTCAAGACAGTCGACAACAAGCTACTGGTGAGCGGGAAACAAACACATCTCTCGAGTCGAGTTACCGAAATTTCAGCGTTCTGACGATAACTTAGGAACGGTATGAGATTTCAAAATTCTGAAACGGGGGAAACAAAGATGGATGGTATAAGTTAAAACTGTCCAAATTATATCGCATAATTGTTACAGGTATGCAGCTTGAAAAAACATTTTTTTCAACTTTACACATGCGAAAATATTAGGGTCCAAGATTTGTATTCTAGTTCAACTATTTTGAAGGCGTATTTTGAGGCTGTTGGTGGGGTCATTAAGCAGCATTGAAAAAAGGGTATTAAAATCATCTATGTTTCTATTTTATTGAAATTTTGAAGTCTCATACAGTTCAAAAGTTACCACCAAGAAACAGTAAATTCTCTAACTCGACTCTCAGTGATTTGCGTGAGGATATAGCTTGTAGGCCAGGGTTACTCACTGATTTGGGCTTCACTCAAATTTCCCTTGCAATAATTCATTAATATTTGAAATATTGGTCGAGGCAGCCTTCTCAGGACCTGTTCGGATCGAGAGCTGTTTTTACCATTCTTGGTTGTGATACGTCAAACTCGGGCTGGAAGTTAATTAAGTTGCTTTTTTGCTTTCACATCACAGCCTTCTGCAATCACTGACTTGTTAAGAGAGAATGTCATCTTGAAGGCTGTGCTGTTGGCAAACAACAATGTAATTCGAATTGTCGTTGAACTTTTGAAAATAGAACATACGGTCATCATTACTGACGTATTAGAAATAAATACCACCACGTATTAGAATTATGATATATCATACCATTCAAAAGTTACCGTAAAAAAACTGATATTTCGCTTAATCGACTCCCTTGCGAGTGTAACAACTATATATCGACAGGTGTGACTTATTTTTCGGTTACCTATAGCTCGCCTAGATCTGAATGCAACTTCAGATACCGTGATTTAAGAATTCCAAAGTCCCCTAATAAACAGCCCACTTTGTTGGATGTAATGTATTGTTGCGTCAAGAGAACGAAGAAATATTGTGGGCGCTCGTTTGGGTTAGTGACTGTGTCATAGACCAAAGAATGCTTGAATCACGTCTTGCGAACATTCTGGCAATTGAGTATAAACTTTGAAAAGTCTGAAAGACTGAAGATTATAAATAACTTGATGTTCCCTCATCTGACATTATGAGCACTCGACGAGACCCGAGTTATTTCTGACACCTTGATTCGCGCTCACTATAGACCTAGATCCAAATAGTCACTTGCTAACGGCAAGCAATTGAATAATATTGTACAATTTTATTTTAAATTATTAATGCAATTTTTTCTATTATTATTATTATATGGCCTAGTGTTGTCTTTGAAGGCTTGAAATTGAAAGTTTTGGAGATAAAAACCGCAGCTACACAAAGAGATAGGCCTGGCATTGCCGAGAATACAAGTGAAAATGATGATACGCGTTATCTTTTGATAGAAATTGCAACTTGTATAAATAACTAGTATAGATCTGTACAGTCGTTTCTTATTTCTAAAAAAATATTGGTAGAACTAAAAAATGTCAATAACACAAAAAAAGTTAATTAAATGCAGAAGAATAACAATTTTTGAATAGTTTTTTATCGACTGAGTTTTTGTCCATCGTGAAACTTTTTTTTAAATCAAGACTGAAGGAATTATGTGTCACATCATCTTGCTGACTTGACGATGTTCTGGTTGGCTCTCCTCAACTCTCAAGTGTATAAATACAGGCTGATTTCCACACCTCCATCTGTTTACCTCGTTCCTTGACCCGTTGTTAGCACAACGCAATCGTCAGCTCTGACGTAACACGATCTGAAGCCATCTTCCAACCATGGAGATGTTTCAAATTCAAAATAATAGACAACAAGTGAGCTGAAATCTAATCCACATATGGTCTCTATAGTCTAATGAAATTAAATTATAAACGAATAAGAAACATCATATTGTCAAAAATAATTTACCGGTGTACAATTGATACTCAGTTTTTCATTTTTCAAGATCTACATTAAATTAATTGTTTAAAATTAATGCCTTCTAAGGTTCGGTATTATTAATTCCAGTTAGTCTGATAGTTGAATGAAACAAAATAGCAATTGTAACCATGGTGATAACTGCCAGTTAGAACTACTTCCACGTCGGTGATTCGGGCGAACTAAGTTAATAAGAATTAGACATAACTTTTGTATTTATTGTCAACATTCTCAATCAGCCCAATGAAACGTGTTACTATATTACTATATCGGCCAACTATATCAGTAGATCGAGGTGTATGATATATCTCGGCAGAAGTGTCCTAGAAGTCGGTAGCTTCGAGAATGGCATTACATATTCACTCGATTTAGATGATTCAGAATTCAGATAATATTGAAGTTGTATAAAACAAGTAACAATAATCGGTTCACAATGAGTCGGTGGATGGAGATTACATCCATAGCAACAACACAACCTTCTGTTGCTGTGAAGTGGTTCAAGACCGCTTCCGGTATATACTGATGATACCCGAGTGTTGGCCAACACAATGCCGACCGGCAGTGGATTCAACCAATGTGATACGCGCATTTAGGGGGCGCTGAAGAGCGTATACCGGAATCAAGTCAACTCGGTCTTGTGACATGGGCTTCGGGGTACTTTTCAATGGATGGTTGTAAAATGTAAACCGAATTGGTTGTGTTCCGGTATACGCTCTTCAGGCGCCCCGCATTAAGTATACCAGAAAACTGTCATGGCAAACGGTCCTATCTAGCTTTGCAGGACCTATCCTATACTTGTACCCACGCGAGTAGACGCTATATATAGGTACCGTCAGCACAAGGGGTGGTTCACCCCTCCGTGGATACAAGTATACCTTCTTCAGCTGCAGTTTGTTTAGCCACCAGGTCCGACCGAGTATTTCTTAACCATTGATTAAGTTTAACCACTGTTATGCTGTATGCTAAAACAATATTTGGAATGTCTGAGCTCTGGATGGTGTCTTCAGCACACGGAACTATATGAGAAAGTCGATTGATTTGTAATTGTGAAACAAAACGATGTGTATAAAAAAACGGTCGAGAAGTTGATTATTTCGGAGAATTGCTATATTTTATACTTAGTTTGATTTCTCTAGTCTATCACCCGTCTCCATAGAAACACCATTTAGATACTAAATAGTTACTCGATTGATATTTCCATAATGAAGCTAAAGCTGGCTAGAACATAAATCGGTTCCTTCAGCTGAAGATGTGCAATGTAATTAGTGTGCGTTCGCTAATCCGAGCTGTCGGTCGAGCGGCGTGACGTGAACCAAGTCCCGCGCGTAGGTAGATCCTCTCGCTGCTACAGCACCAAATAAGGCGAGCTGTGCGATCGTCAATCGACCTTGGTGCAAGCCACGGCCACCTGAACCACATGCATGCAGGCATGAGTGACGTCACGCATTGTTAGACAATGTCACAGGTCACTGTGTTGCTATGGTTACCATTGCTTGTTACTTGACAGAAGCCGATGTTTAAGAGACTTTATCATAATATAAAGGTATAGCGAATCCCATACTAATAATATAGCAGACATTTGTGGTTTCTCGCGGTCAAATCAGAGCCAACGGTCTCATTTGCCTGTCGCGATTTAGCGGATTCCCTTGTAAACTAGATGTAGATAAGAGTGGCTATGGTATCGGTGACATTGTTGTACTTACAAAATCTATCATTGTCGAGCAGACAGAAGAAAAAAGCCACCGTAAGGAAGGACGAATGAGTGCATACTGCATACAAACTTTTTTTTGGATGTAATGTTTCCAAATGACTGCACCTGAATCATAGCAATTTACCATCAAGAACCAGTAGAACAAACACGAAGAAAAAGCTTGTAATATTCAAATAAATAAACTAGGAGTTATGGCACATCATGATTCATGAGACAGTTAGTTTCAGAGCGGATCTGTTGTCGGAGTGCTCAAATGCGTATTCTTATGGTTAGGTGACATCATGGTCACCGAGTTTATGATCACCCAAACTTTATAACTCGCTGTCATCAAGACATTATTTGCGGTTCCAAGTATTTTTTTATTGTATAAGATTTTTTCAAAACGGTTGAAGAGTGGCATTCTTATCAAGTGTCAAGTTGAGATCGTACAGGCTGTGGTTTTCTCTATAGAAATAAGACACTCTATGACTTGATCATCCATCCTCGTCTCCAACCAAGGTCTACGATTCACTTCCCTTTCACTCAGATGCTTCCAAGGGTCAAATGGGATTCATTAGTTCAATGAAGCCATCTAATAGGCTTCACATCCACGTCTATAGGTCCACACCATAGAATTATGGAATGATCGTCACAAATACTAGTTTCAAGCTCAAGAGCCGCCCTCGGTAGTTAACTCAACTGAGGCACAGTTTCAGAAACTGAAATCACCTTTGGCATGGGTTCGAGTCCCGCATAAAGCATGAGTTTTTGTAAACATCCTTCGTGTAACCTAGCTGTTGATGGAGTCGTTAAGTTAACAATAAGTATCATCATACGCTCAAGAAACGAGTGCCCTTCTAGATCTGTAATATAATCTAGTGTAGCTCATATGTAATAGTGCAATGCGAGTTGAATGACAGGTTTTCGCTGTAACGCTCATCTTACAAAGCATTTGTGTACCTGCTATAATGTATGTGATTATTGAATTATGGTGGGTTAGGTCTAGGTTTGCTAGGTTTTGTAGGTCCAATTAATTTTCAGCACTCCTTCCCTATATACTCAGCCACGATACGGGAGGACGCTTTCCCCCCATCCCTCCCCCTTATCACCGGTACGCCACTCCGCATGAACGCATTGGATGTGCTACGTCCTGTGTTTCTATCGTAGGAAACGTCAGTTATTTTCACGTAAAAACTTCCGATTTCGTCAGATAACAGTCTGTAGTTGTGCTGGAGTAGCGAGAGTAGAGAGATGTAATGTTTGATCGCAAGGATTCTTCGGGCTCACAGATCAGCGTCGGTCGGTCAGTCAGCTGGTATCAAAGAGACGCTTGTTTTGAAGCAGTATAGACGCAATGGTACATTAGACGCGTGGTATTTCAAATATCTGGTACGCGTGTAACTGCCAGAAACTGACCCCAGTGCACGTTCACAGACCGCCACACTCCCACATTATTCGCTCAATTACACTCACTTGGATTTGATTGAATTTTTCATTGCATTTTTGTGTTGCAGGTCCATGCCAAGCACGAGGAAAAGTCCGACAGCAAGTCCGTGTACCGCGAGTACAACAGAGAGTTCATGTTGCCCAAAGGCACCAACCCCGAGAGCATCAAGTCGTCGCTTAGCAAAGACGGCGTTCTCACGGTGGAAGCGCCGTTACCCGCCATCGAGGGGGAGAAGATGATTCCCATTGCGCAACATTAGAACACGTCACCACACAAGGCACAACAAAATGGCTGCTACAACGAGGGTTTAAGATAATTCGTATAATAATTGTAATTTATTTTATAATCTAAAAGATTTTTAAGAAAAATTTATATATGTATATATATATATATATATATATATATATATATATATATATATATATATATATATATATATATATATATGCATATATATATATATATACATATATATATGTCAAACAGTCAAAAAATACTCAAAAATTGAATATCTTTTGAAGGTATGAAAATATTCCTTTGGTTATACTCATTTTGTTAATGCATGCTTTTTATAAGGCGTTGAATGTATGGAACTGAGCTTTATTAGCAAAACCAAGCTTCTGAATAATAACTCGGAAATATAAATTATTTTTACATTTTAGAGTTGACATTAATTGTGTTATTAAATACTCATATATTTTGAGACATTTTCACTGTTAGAACATTGATAGATCACAGCTTACTTTATGTGCGTGACAATAGCACAGCCTTTCAATGTTGCTTGACTTGTACAACAATGGTTCCACACTCATTGTTGCTTCTACACTCTGTTTCCACAAGACTATGGTTGCTATAGCAACTGATGTTTGCACTTTTAATGTTGAAAGAATTATATTTATAGATTTCTTGTTTGTTTTAGGTTATATTTACTTTATTGTTGTACTTATAGCTCTTATGCAATAATTTATTTGTTTGTACTACGAGGTACTACTATAGGTCTACACATGCAATGTAATATTGAACTAAACATGATGTAAAATGCACCAAATCAGAACTGATTGTTGAAAACACGAATAAAAACGAGATATTATTGCAGATTGGGATGAGTTTATTTTTAAAAATGTTATTGTTCTTCGAAGAGTTTTTCAATTTTATTTCAATCTCAGTTTTATTTGTTTTCTTTGCTTTAGGGGATAGGCCGAGGGATAGGCTACAAACTTGTGCATGTGACCAAGTTCTTCATCATGAAATGAATTGCCAATAGTGCAATGAAAAAGATGATACCGGTACTGTTTATTATTTCACCAACGGACATTGGCCGCATAATTGCTAAAACATTATAAATAAGAAAAACTCTCTTTCTAGATATGTGCTTTCCCGTTAGATATGTAGTTATAAAACTTATCTCTCCATGCCAAATTACTTTTCAATACCTGTCTGGACCTAGGAGGATTTAATATTAAATCCTCCTAGGTCTGGACTCGACTGCTGGATCTTTTTACAGTGTCTTATATACCCAGCTGTTATTTAGCCTTTATTTCAGCGCTGTATAATCACATCTTTCTCCACTGTGTTTGTCTTTTGTCTATATTTAACTAGCCGATCTCGCGTTTTACCCTTGGATCTATGTAATATAATATAATCACTTACAACCCATCGCGTCCACTCACTCAGATTGGACGTGTTGTGAACAAAGTGAGAGAGATGGAGAGAAGAGAGAGGTTATATTTCGACTTTGATGATAATTGAATAATTGCAGATGATTGTGCGATGAAGCTACCCGTTAATAGGCGTGCCTCTTCTTTATAGGAGTAAGGGAGACAGGTTATGTTGTGTAGATTTTTGTTTTTAAATAATACCTATTGAAATAAAGAATTTAAACTGCTTTCCATATTTCTTCAAAAGCGATGGAATTACTTAAGTTGATACCTATAGGCCTATATGAATCTTTTTTTGACACTCTGAGGTAATTATTATCAAATTTATACTAATATTGCCAAAGTTTGAATGGCATCAGTGCGGCCCTCCGTAACTCAGTCAACCAAGGAGGCACCGCTTTAGCAACTGAATCACCATTCAGCGAAGGTTCGAGTTTTGTAAACGTCGTTTCACTTATTATCACTCCATGATTTCATTATCATCTGCCCATTCGTACCCCCAAATATCGAATAATCTAACTGTGGGTGGGGGCGTAGAGCAAACAACATTAATTCATTCAATGTCTAATGTCATTATTTCCGAGACAGAAACATTGCTAATAGCACTAGGCCTACTAGTTAACCTTATACCCACGAACGAAGAAGTGTACATTTCCAATATGAAGACGGCTGCGGTCATTTCTACAAATACGTGCTATTTAAAAAAAATATTTTCATTCAAAGAATTGATTGCCATTTAAATAATATCATTTTTGGCTTATATTACATATAGGCCTAGACACAGTGACTACATACCGGTATCCAATTGCACAAACACTTTCCTTCAGTATTCCTGATTTGTATGCCTCGACTATTTTTCGTTCTGACTATACTCGGATTGGTTGAAATATCACTGGTAACAAGAGTGGTCTATTGCATGAGAATCTTTTACCACAGTGTTATAAAAGGTGCTCATTTTGTGGACCGTCGACATCCTTTTTTCCTGGATGCAACTGTAGTTGTTAGCTTGACGCCGCCACTGTTTGACTTGGCACTAATGTAAGAGATCTAAGAATAACCGCAAGACTTGCAGCTTGTGACTTGGCACACTGCTTGGATATCTTTATACATTGTTCCGAAACGACGTAAACACGCTGGCTGTTGGGAGAACACTTCACTCCAAAAAGGCGCCTTACAACTAGCTGACGAAACTCATTGTCGCGAGAAACAGACAAAAATGTACCCATTGCATTCTTTGTTCGTTCCTAATATCCACCCATTACCGTGACTGACTAGGACTAGGACTACATCTCACACACACACACTCACACATTCATGTCATCAGCAACCTTTTTCTTTATTTCCATTGTTGTGCTCATGAGTCATGAGATGGGTTGCAAAACATGTCAATTTTTTGCAGTCCAATTTACCGTGACTTTATTATTATCTTGCGTTGCCATGGTATTTAGAATTAGCTCGTCTAGTATTCAATGAACAATCAAAGTCCTAGCATGGATACAACTCCATGGTCCTAGTCTCTTGAAACCAGTTAGGTCTATGGACATTATTTTAAATTGCTGTCATGGTAAGGGTTATGTATTGCTCGACCATATTTTGTTGGTTGAAAAAAGCTCATTAGCAGCAATCAACGAGATACTAATTTGTATTATGTGAACATGTATACCAGCGCTGAAACGACTGATTGTTCTACAAGTTACCAACGAAATACGCTAGTTTCAACATTTAATCTCGACAGCTACGCCAACTATTCACAAACCTACTCGGTTTATGAGTAGGCCTATAGAAAATTGTCCCTTTGCAGAGCTTACCTTACGTCATCTGTGAAGAAAGTGACACTTCAACCAGATGAAAATCTGGTGTTTCAATAAAATCAACCGCTTAATAGAATATAAACAGATAAACACAGAGTTTAATAATAAAGGAAAAAATCTGAACATCTTCCTTGAATCGTTTTGCACAGAATTTACATCTTGTTCATTTGAACTTTGAAATCCCGGGCCGCTATGGCTGTACGATACGATATGGAGCGCTCTGTTGCATTCCTACGCGGTAAAATCTATCCGTCAGTGAAATCAATGTTTTCATTTGATTTGATTTTATAGTCATATTCCTCAGTGTTCGTCACGTTAATTGCAGTATTGCGTAAAGGTGACTATACTCTATTGTACTACTTATTGCTATTTTATAATACAAACCACATCTTAGTGAGCGAAAATGTGAACGATAATTTGAGAAACCGCCACAGATCAGTAGAAACCGCATGGAACTGCAGGGCCAGGGGTACCAACGTCCAAAAATAAAGTTATTGCGCGCCTTGTTGAACTTGAATCGTTCTGGTTCTCGCTTGGTAACTCTAACCTAAAAAATTATTATCTAATCTGCTAAGAATTACTCAAATATGTTCAGTTCTAAGGTGAGACCCAATTTCTGACGTATAAATTACGATTGAACATTTTATCTCTGACGTGTAATCATTTAAAATAAAATACAAGTTTTGCTAGTTATATTTAATTGAACATTGAGACCAGTTTAATTTGTTCTTTTCATTTGACTTTTGTTTGGTAAATTATGAAATTAATGTAAAATTATTTATTTGCATTATACTTGTATGAAGACGAAAGCATGAAGTGCAGATTTCTGTTGTTTTCTCACAGCTGTGTACCACTATTGCGCGTCAACTGAGTCGACCAACTAGAAATGTCAACTGTACGCTACAGAGATCATTCACACAAGAATCCGAACCATCTGGAAAACATGAAAAAAGTTTGTTACCTATATTGTGTAGCCTACCTATTGTAGCGCTTATCTAGTAGACCCAGATTTATATTCCTGTTGTAGTAATTCTTGAATTTGTTTGCATTCTTACTTTGACATCTTTCACTGTTTGTCATTTGTATGTTTTTACCTATTCAAAATATTTGCATTGATTATATTTGTTATGGTTGTTGATTAAAAATGTGTACTTTTCTTCCAGCTTTAAATGAAGTAACGTTATTGGGTAGAGCTGGAGGCGAGCCTCAGAAACGAGGAACGGAAGAACATCCCGTAGTCATCTTTTCTCTTGCAACGCACACCAACTACAAATACGACTCTGGTTAGTTCATTACGTAGTATCAGTAGCCATTGATCATTTGTTGCACGATCAAATGATTGAAAACTAGTGAGTGCGTAATTTATTTTGAACTAGAGACAATTGCAACTCGATGGTGTAGTCCGTAGCTGCTGTAACCTACAGCTTACCTTGATTATACATAAGATGTGATCTTGTGCATTGCTCTGCCAGTTGCAATGGATTTAAACAGCTGTTGGCAAATATTGATGATATATAACCTGCTCATTCGTACCCCCGTATAACCTAGCTGTTGGTGCGCTCGTTGAGCAGCATTAAAATTTGAAAAATATAGACATGAATGCCAATGAAGGGCTTACCACCACTCGTAAAACCATTAATCTTGTACTCGTAGCTCCACTAGCTCTTACTTGATTACGGGACAGGTTCATCTGAAAGGACTAAAACACCGCCAAATTCTTTGAGCTCCACTAACCTTGTACTCGTACTGTGCCGTGGGTTTCAGGAGAGTATACACAGCGTACCGACTGGCACCGTATCTGTGTCTTCAAGCCGTCGCTGCGTGATGCCGTGTACAGCTACCTGAAGAAGGGCCAACGAGTCTACGTGTCGGGCCGGCTCACGTACGGCGAGGTCAAGGACGACCAAGGCAATCCGCGCACAACGACGGCCATCGTAGCAGACGACGTTATATTCTTCCAGGCAAACGCAGCCAATCAGACGTCTTAGCTTTAGCTCTTTATGTTCCCTTCATCGCTGACTTGCCGACGATATAGCGATCGTATAGTAGTAGTTGAAGGAAGGGTAGAACAAATATATGATTATGTAGAATTATTCAAAAGTTTCTAAGTGCGTGTCTGATAGCTGTTGATTCGTCTTTATAATTGTGATTATCAGTGGGCCCATCTTCTATGTTTTGAATACCAGGCCTGTAAATAATATAATTAGTAGGCCCAATTTGAAATCATTATATAAGTATCACCTATGAATCGTATTACCGTGAAGGACATCGCAACCCTTGAAACGAAATTTCAATTAATAATGACGACATTTAATTATCTAATTTTTAGAGGAAACTAGAAATGAAAAATTAACTGTCACGATTATCACAGCATCTAGACACGTCCTAAGAATGAATCTCCGGCGGTGATTTCCGATATCACTGCGTGCCTTTCATGTGGTATTATATTTGTTTATCATTTTTTCGATGGAACGAAGTTTTGCTGAAAGCTCTTGGGTGTTATTAAATGACAATGAATCTCCTCGTTAACGAGCTTTACACTTGCTATCACTCAATATTCAATAATATGCCATTATTTTATTTGACGTACCCAAAGCCATAACCGTTTGGCTTTGGAAAAACAAGATTTTTATCAAACTGTACTTGTGAATTTTCTGAAGAATGTTCTTACTTTTTTTATGAGTGATTTGTTATACCGTAATAATTCTAATTTGGGGTCATTTGAATATAATTATAGATTACAGATCTTCAAAAGTGACTGGTTTTGACATTTGTGTGATCATGGTACAATTACTAAGCATTACTGTTACTTCTCGGACACATTCTATTGTTCCTAGTGTAGGCCTAGTCTTCGACTGCTGACGATGAGATAAACCCTACCTCAACTGACTGTAGTTACCAAGTATGTCCGTATAATAAAAAGGGGGCTGTTCGATTTTCAGTCGATAACATATTTCAGAACATTAAGATAAAGTTGGATTACACTCATTCTAGTAATTCAAGAAATCCTAAACAATGGCCGATAGTAAAATTGTAAATATAATAAACGTTGAATATGTATAAATGTTCAACCTGTTTTTCAAGCAATATAATGTCGAAACATTTGGAAGTTTGAAGCTGAATGCAAGTTTTTATCTATTCAAGGTAAACTTTCACGCAGATTTTTTCAACAAGAAAAGGAAATCCAACGGAATATTTTTGCTTGTAAACAGATAATTTCCCGACACAATCATAGACAACCGTACTAGTTGCCGCTGCTCTTGTGAAATTATTCATTTTGAACATAACATCTTAAACTCGTTATAGAGCTCTGCATATTCTTACTTGGAATTGACTCCTATTCCGATACAGTCTGTCATTCTGCATGGGACCAGGAGAATAATCCATGCAGGGATATGTGTAATTGGCTGTGTGGTAAAAAACCTTTGCACTGAAAATGATATGTTAATGGATTTGAACTTGCATCCACTCTGTAGGCTCAATGCTTTTGCAAGGTTTGATACTTTCTGAACAATGTTAGACTGCCTAGGTAGCCCTACTATTTTTTTTACGAATACACAGTTGTACTTCCTAATGGCATTGTAAGGACATGAGTTGACTACTGGAATTAAATGTGTAATATTCTCGTGCCACTCACGTCGTAATTAAAAAAAGCGTACAAGTAATAATTATGATTTTTATTAATATAAACACATTTGTACATCATTTTCACAAACATGAGATCTTGTTCTATATCATTGCCTGATTTGTTCAATAAAAATAACAATAAAATGTCACACATCATAATAATTAGTATCTCGTCTGTGAAGTGAGTATCCTCCAGTATTACCAACATTTCCAAGCTGCCCATCAAATATCCCCAACACTTTCCGGCTGCGGGGAGTTTTTAGTGTTTTTTATTTTATCGTTAGGAATAGGATACAAACTCCAGTAGGGTTAATCGTAAACCCAAGAAAATATTACATTTAAACCGATTGCCAACAGACGATGAATCGTTTCTGCTCTACGTGTTGATCGTAGAACAAGTCCAAGATTCTCGCACAGACCAGCCGTTTCATTTCTTCAACGAAATGTAGATTAGTCTGATCGGTAAGAGAACGTTAGTACAAGCTCTACGCAGCGTTATAGAATAAAATTACTGTACATTTCAAATAAACTACTATACACCATTTCTTAAAATCTATTTGAACCAAAGCTAGCTATTTACTAAATAATGTCATAGAGTGTTGTCTATTTACAAGCTTCAGGGCACGCATCTAGAGATCACAGGGGCTATGGTGACAGACGAGCAATAATGGCTTGTAACCAATAGCAAACTCTCGTGCTGACGGACACTGATTCACCCGTCATTCCAAATCGACACACAACATTTTTAAATTACAAAATATTCAGAAGTGTATACTTTTCTCCTGGAAATATGTGAAAGTTTGTTGGTTTTAGTATGCTGTCTGCCTAGTCGTCCTAATATTATACAGGCTATTGAAATAAATTAGAATTCAACTTGAAATCTAGATATAACTCTATAAAAATGTAATATATTTGCCTAGTCTAGGCTATGTAATACATATACATGTATATATATATATATGAATATTAAAAGCAAAAGAGTGAGACTGAAGCGTTGAAGTAAGTAATGCCAACTTGTTTGGGTGTAGAACTAAAGAACCGGGTGGAATGTTTTGTTCCGTTATGTTTGCTACGCTGTAAAACCACTAGTACCGACATTACACAATAAAGTAGCACCTTGGAGGATAAGATATAATTGGGAGAGGGGAAGAATTCTAACTGCAATCAATATCACTAGATCCCATTGTTAACATGAGATATTATTGGCACAAAAAGTTCGATTCATACCGAGACACCGGTAATAATTCATACCGTGAAGACGTTTGTTATACCAAACACTTAGTGAATCCTTCTATAGGTTCGCAAGTCGAGGGGATATGGCAGCAGTTGATAGTCGTGTCGTTGGTCCGCACATATCCCCGTCTAAACACCGGATCTCACCGGTTCGTATCACACTTGTGGCCAGTTCGACTCGTGAGCCGAGGAACTCCAGTTCATATACACGTATGGCAGTAACGACGCTGTTCAACAACCAGATCAGCCAACACACGCCCGTTGGTTGATACACGTGTATAAAATGGTTGATAAACAAATCAAAGAGTCGAAATAGTAAAAACGGGGAAAATAAATTGTATACAATCCAAAAGTTTCTTCCTATTCAACATAAAATACATTTGAAAGAACATTTTAACAAGGGGTGAAAGTTGTAGGTAGACTCTACGTCAAGGCACTGCCGCGGTTAGCTGAGTGGGCTCGTCTCACTGACTGGTTTCCCCTTCCCCCGCCTGCTTGACGTGGCCCACGCTCAGGTCGGTGGGAAGGTGGTCCATGGACAGATCGGTCGGGAGGAGATCGTCATGGCTACCGTCGATGTCCGGCTCCACCTTGATGGTGACGGCTTGGGGGTGGGGGTGGTGGTGCGGCGGCTGCTGCGTCATGTGGGGGTGAGGGGGGCGGGAGGGGCTCATCTGCTGGCGGAGGAGGGACATGTTCTTGATGCTCTTCAGCTCGCTTGGGTTGCGCAGGAATCTGGACACGAGAAACATCAAACATCAGTCAAACATTGAACATACATGAATACGTAGTTGTTCAAGCTTCACCCGTCAAACCTTGAAATTTTGCTTTTAACCTTGTGGATAAGCAGACCGACTTTTTAAGAATGATAAAATTGTCTTCATGTTTGGGTTACAGTAATATCAACCATACAATAATGATGAACCCGCCCATTTACAATGAGGGGTCTGGCGGGATGGCCCCCCCAGCTAATACAGATAGAAAAAATTAATTGGGGGATAGATTTGGAGTATTTTACGCGTTTTGGTAAGCATTGTACGAGCATTTTACACGTTTTGTTAATGATACATTTTTCATTTCACCAGAACTAGAAATAGGTGAGTGTTTACTCCCTAGAAAAGTTGGATAAGCTGGGCTTACGTGGGCTTAGCCACAAATGAACCACTGGAGCCTCTACTATATAACCTTGTTCAAAAACTGTTTTAAACACCACTAAAATAACCAGAACGGAATTCTGTGTATCTGGTACGCTACAAGGCATTAAGAGAAGGCGTTGGGGACTCACTGATAGCAATGGCGTTCCCCCTGGACCTTGCGCAGTATGTTGACCCGGTAGTAGTATCGTAGCGCCCTCGACATCTTGTCGTAGTTCATCGACAAGTGGTTCTTCTGGATGCCCCACAGCTTGGCCAGTCCAGCGGGGTCAACGATCTTGAACACCCCCGTGTCCCGGTTCTTCCACGCGATGTAGTTCGTGTAACGTTGCTGCGGGTCGTTGAGGAGCTGCTGGAGGAAGTCCCACAGGAGCCGGCCGTCTGTTGGGGAGACGACGAGATTAGAACAGAACTGATAGGTCTCTTATCGTGTCTCAACTCAGCTCTCAGTCTTGTTCCATTTCATGAGTAATGTCCTTGGACTAACCGATCGCCGCGATTCCTAATGAGCAATTTGGTACAATACAGCCTGCCCTTCAACTATAGAGCCGAGCCGACATAGACGTAATTTTTTAAACACAGTCAGTTCCTTCCATCACTATTACACTACTAATCACCAAACTGATAACAGATCACCAATATAATCACCAATTTTTTTGGGTGTCAAGATCGCCCTTACGGTGCCCCGAACAAACGATCTCATCCATAACCTTAATTGGGGAACAATGATTTTGTATCAAGTTTCAATGTTATTAAAAAAAAAAAAAAAAAAATTATGATCAGTATTTCCATAGATTTGGTCACAAAATGGGATATATTTTCAACATTTGTCAGCAGGGAGTCAAGATAACACCGCAAGAGACCGGCAAACCGGCATAATCTCAACATATCTTGAACTGAATGTATACTATTTGTAGTAATATAAGTGAGATTGTGTTATGACGTACTTGTGTTGGGTTCGGGCGTGTCGGCCGGGAAGAACTCGCGCGCCGCCTGTGGCCTAGACGCGGGGGGCGTGTGGACGTTAGGGGTGAGGGGGGGACTGGCCCCGCTGGCCTCCTGGTAAGACTCGGAGTCCGAGTCCGACTGGTTGCTGCCGCTGTGGTACGAGCTGATGTGGTGGTCCCCGTTCTGCGGGCTGCCGGCTGATAACAAACAACACGTTTAGACTCATCGCATCATCAATCTAGTGACGATTTCAGAACGTAAGTTTAATCAACATTCTCTACTGGAGTAAATCTAGATTCCTACTATGGAAGCTGACACGTCCACGGCGATTGCGGTGCATAGGCTGTGAACGTACATGTGCTTTCTTACACTTTCTAATCCTTTGCATTTAATATCTTGACTGCATTACGTCATATTGACACGAGACTAATACTTACATCTAGGAGATATATTGATGCTATTTATCAACGATAGAATACGCTAACATATTGAAAAATGATATAATACAGCCAACTGTCATCCTAAAACCTCATTCTAGGCTACATGTGTCAAATTGACGAGATCCTGAACGCTAAATAACAGTGACATTGGCAAATTTATTGTCTTTGTATCAACTACAACAATACATCAATAGAATGAAACCATTTGTTTTCGCTATAAATGGTATGAAAAACAATTATCTGTGCAGTGAAAATGACCCGACCTGGGAGTTAGTGGCTATTAGTGACGTGTTACCTGATTGGCTGTCTGTGGAGGGGGCGGGGCTGAGCGTGACGGAGTTGCCCTGGTTGATGAGGTGCGCGAGGCTTGGCGTGTGGAAGTCGGACCAGCCGGGGGGGTAGCGGCTGGCGCTCTGGTAGCTGGGAGGAGCGGGCAGCGCCAGGTAGTGGTGGCGGGACGAGGGGCTGGGGGGCAGGCAGCGCTGGGCGTCCCGCGTCAGCAGCTGTAGCACGTTGTGTAGCACGTCGCCGGCGCCAGGGCACCGTTCCGCGAGGTCGCTCTTGTTCAGCAGACACACGGCTTTACCTGAACACAAATACATACGCTCGTTTTGTGGGTAGGTACGAATATTTGTATATTTAAAGTACACCACAAACCTAAAACTAGGTTTTAGCAAATCATGATGATCATTAATACCTTAATTTTTTATAAAACTTTAAATCATAATATCAATTTCATAAACTATAACAATTAATTTGTCCTCTAGGATCCGACCCTTTTTCCGAGTCGTGACGGAGACATTACTCAATTCGGTTCAAGTTTCTTTAGAGAATCAGTAATACCTACGTCATGACTTATAGTCTCTGGAGGACCAAAAACTTGATTCCAATTTCTGAAATTGACCTTCTAGTTTTCTCTAAAATTAGAGAGATAAATACTGTCAATATTCATTCAAATTTAATTTCAGGGTTTTTATGTCCTTTACTATTCAAATGTATAATTGTATATAGTAATTAATATCGTGCCCGACTTATACTAACTAATACAATAAAGGAATGTTGGCTATCCTCCTGCCGGGCTCATCAGAACTTGGCTCATCAGCCTGGTTTCCATGGTTGTATTATTATATGCATAGGCCTACCTTATAAATCTAATAATAATTGTATTATTTAGTCTCAGCCTTATTTCTCAGTCTGTGTTTTAATATTAGTTTGTCACTGTCATAGGTTACATGTATAAATGGACACCAGGCTAAATCTCGCTAAATAAAGTTGTTCATAATAATTTGAGAACTTCAATGATTGCCATATGAGAATGGTTTTATTGTAGACAATTACGTTTTGTAATCGTCAAACTATCGTTGAAATATCCACCTGGCTTTGGCTAATATTTTCAACTACCGGTACTTATTTTTTACAATTTTCTGAAACAGTATTAGTACCAGTAGGCCTATTAGGCCTACTTTTCTCTGATTAAATTTGAATATTACACCGTGTATCTATGTTTTCAAACACAGTGTCAATATTTGTCTGAACTTACCGTTCATTTGAAACATGTCCATGTCTACGTTAGGAAGGTCAAACTCTCGTTCGCACCACCGTAGAAACGTGGCAACATCGTCTCGCGACCAGACTCGTGGGTCCGTGGCTGTAAACAGGCAACACAGAGGTCATTAGGTCACGCCGAATACGTTCACTCCACCGAGTATACGGCACATCTTGGAAACATATGATGTGTACAGAGGCAAAGTTTCCAGTATTGATTGCTATCAAGGTAAGCTGCAGGTTTCACCCCCAATACCTTACATCTGACGTATAAAATTCTATTCTACCACATTCCCTCCTATAATGTTATATAATATTTCAATAGTTATATTGTTTATGAATGCATATAAAATGTAACATAATTGTTATGATAATAATTCACACTAATATAATATTGAAAACCCAAATAACCAAATATTGTTGTTGACTTTCATTATTATTATCTTTATTTTTCCATTTTATAGATTTTTTTTGCTAACAGATATTGTTAGCGGATTGTCAAATCAGTTCAATTTGATTAATTATCTCCTTTGGGGTGGTAAGATCGCCCTTGTGGTGCCCCGTCTGAACGATCCTGCCTTGTCAACCTTAGCCTCAATCAACGAAGAACGAATTTGAAACAATGTCTCAAAGTTGATGAAAAAACAAAGAGAAACCAAAAAATACAGTTATATTAATTACAAAAGTGAAAATTATTACAAAATCATATTGTCGTAAGTTTATATTTGACCTGAAAGAAAGGCGATTCTTCCGATTCCCCTTTGTAAGCGTTGTTCTAGCTGTCTTACCTAGGCTCTGAGGCAAGTGCGTCTTGTCCAGCAGCGGAGACATGGGCGACTGGGGGTTGGGGAAGCCCAGCGGATAACGCCACAGCAGGTCGGACGGACTGAACGGTAGTGACAGCGGCATGCGCTCCATGGCAGAGGCGGGCGCCAGGGATAGCGGGGGCAGCAGTTTCATGTCACGCTGAAAACAACAAATAACATCACGTTAGATACGCAATAGGACACCAATATTTTAACAACATCAGCAACATATTAGCAACAAAATAAAATAAATAAAATAAATAAAAAAATATATATATATAAATATTATATTTTCCCAAGAAATTCGTATCATTAGTTTATCATGGTACATTTTAGGGCTTATTATTATTTTGTTTATTTGTGTTTGTTTTGGCAACATTTCGCCAAATGTTTGTTTTTCGAGCTAGCCCGCACACAAGAGCTCATTATATACTCTTATGCGGGTTTCTCTCTACTTATCAACTTTGTTTTCATATTTGTCTGTGTAGTTATAGGCCTAATATGTATTGTTGAGACAGTAAAAATGTGTATTAATTGAATTGTTAGATCTTTGTTCCGATAAGACCACGAGCGACCGTCTTCTGGACGCCCGGTTGTGTCGATTAACCAGGAATCTCTTGGTTGTAACATCGACTTCCTCAACCGATTGGCTGTCTCGCCTATCCCCTTACACGGCCGCTCGCGTGTTCTGAGCAGCTCGTGTTTCCGGGTGGCTCGGAGCCCACGCGCTACATGCAGTACCGGTGCGAGAGGACACCCGACCGACCGTCATGCCGGGGGGCAATTGTCCCTGGAGTGTTTCACCTTGGTCGGGTTTGACCTTCGCGACGTCAGGGAAGTCAAACGTCCGTACAACAAACCGTTTCTGTTCCGTGTGCAATTATTGGATGTGATTATTGGTAGGCTTCCGATAGGAAATGTCATAAAACAAGATATCGTCTTGACAAAAACATTTATGAGACTAAAATGTAATGTTTTTCTAATCCATTCCTCATTCATTTGACTGATTTGGGAAGCAGTTGCAGTTCCGTATTTCCGTTCTATTTTCTAACTGTCCTGTTCGGGAACGAGAATTGCCTGCGTTTATGCAGCTTCTTGAGCTCTATGTGGTCTGCTCTGCCTGGATAATCTGGATTGTCCAGTGTCTCCCCTATTCCTTTCCTCCCCTCCCCAATAAGCTCTGGACAGATTGCAGATCTACCAAACTCTCGTCTCTACTCTCTGTTTCACACTTGCAACTACACCGTAACCCCACAAGAGACGAGCATTGCTGCTTCTTCACTTCGGACAACGTTAGTCACCAGCCAAAGTAGAAACTGAATATTTCATGTATTTATTTATTTAAACCGGTTTAGCGATGCACTGTACTGACGACTGAGATCTATTGACGTCAATGAGATGAAGGGGTTATGAAATGAAAGGTTATTTTATTATGTGTTTTTGGATAGTGGGAAGAACTCAATCGTAACGGGCTGTCAAGTAACCATCCCAATCCCAGTATCAACCTGAACGACAGAGAAACCACGAAAAACCTCTTTGTCAGGATGGTCGACCATGACAAAAATCGAACACCGGTCTCCTGAAAGACGGCTCGGTGTGCTAGTCACTAGACCACTCGTCTCAGAAATATACTGGCAACAATAGGACATGTTCCTCGTACGGACTCTCTGCTGTTGCAATGTCTTTTCCTCGTGAAGTATTCAATTAATCGAACATCGAGGCATCGTTATATCCCAGATACTGCACGCTACTAAGATAGTGCCTGCCAGCGTACTTACGGGGGTGCGTGCACGGTGCTCGAGAAATTCGAGAAATTTATCTTTACTATTTTTTTCCATTTTCAAAAACCAGTGTAATTGAATGAAAAGTTCACATCTCCAAGATAATTCTATACTCTTTTGACATTTTATTTTTGTGAATTCGAGCAGTTTTGAGATAATACGTCAATGAATTTCATCACATTCTTTTTATTCATTGACGTATTGACTCAACTGAAATAGAATATCATATTAATTAAAGACCATAAAATTATCTTGGAGATGTGAACTTTTCATTCAATTATACTGGTTTTGGAACATGAAAAAAATTAGTCAATGTGAATTTCTCTATTTTTATAAGCACCGTGCCCGATGATCGTCCATTAGTTGGAGCGGTAGTCAAGTAAAGCCAGTGCTCATGTCCTGTTATGTATCGTGTCCTAAAGGGCATCTGTGTAACTGTGTACTGGTGCAGTCGACATGCTGCTAGGGAGGAAGTCGAGAGCCAAGTACCGTACTCGACTCTCAACCGCACGTTATGCCAGATTATGCCGTAACAAACGCTCGCATAGCAGGACACCTCAATAGCCAAGGCACATTATACAACAATTAAAAATACGTTTTCTAGCGGAGTTATACATTCATAGGAATAAAAAAATAAAAAAAATTGTGTTATTCCATTTGGCTCACTTCGTCAGTGAAATGCATGTATAATTATTATGTTTTTCAATACTATATGTATTTATACCAATACTGGGAATGTCCGGAAGAACGGTTAAATCCTTATAATGTGTCCCGGACTTTTGGAAACCGAAATCTGCGGTGAAAAAGTCTGGTTACATTTCTGGTGTCAAAGTTAATTATTTTCAATTTTAAAATAGTGCAGAGATAATTATTTACATTGTTCACAAGACTGCCTGGAATTCTTGAAATAACCAAGAGGCACGCTTCTAAACGGTCTTATTAACTCATCGTTTGCCTTGAAACAATGATTGTACACCAAGAATTCCAGGTTGATATTAAAAGAAAAATCTTATATCCATATTAAGTGTCATATTTATTTGTATGACGTTTCCTATATCATGTAAATAAGTTCAAGGAAAAAACAATAGTTATTGTTATGAGCGTTGCGAGAAGACAGCCTGTTTGACAGCCACCCCCTTGTCATGCGTGTAGGAGGTGTTGCCTACACGGCTGGGTGTATCACACCGTGGTAATGTATTCACAAGATGACGATGACGTCACCCATGTGAGAGGTCAACAGCCTCAGCAAGGTCATCTTATCTGTGGTCCAGCAGCTAACTGTACGAAGTCGTAGCAGAAGAAATCGAGTGTCGATAACAAGCGAACTGGCAACACTCGATGCAAGGAACATTGCTTTAGTTCAATTTCCTCGTCTTCTTCTTTCCATATCATTATTATCGAACAACTTGAGAGGGGAAATAATTGCCATTTTATTGATCACTTTGCAATTTTATTGGTTCCGTAATTATCATAATCTCTTTCCGTAAACAAATTTGTTATATCTACGTTTCATTTTTTGGTGTTAGGCTACTTTATAATTTCTACATTGTTTGCAATTGCAAGTAATCAACCTGATAAGTTTCATTCTTTTTGAACTTATTTATAAATTTTGCAGCGAAAAGGCGTTGTCATAGACACCGCAGTCCTGTGTCAAATAATTGTTTTACTTGAATATTCAAATAATAATTCAGTGGTGGGTGAATAAATAAGTTTTACATATAAATTAAAAAATGGACAAGTTTAATAAATAATTTGTATTATATTTTCTGAATAATATAATATTATAATGTATCACTCATTGTTAACACTAATTTAACGTTTAATTGTTTATAATTTCAAATAAATAAAATTGGGTGATAAGATCGACCTTGTGGTGCTCACTTAAAACGACCCTACTTTCATCCATAGCCTCATTTGGGGAACACAAATTTTGTATCAAGTTTCGAAATTCATAACAAAAAAAATAGAAAAAATCAAATTATGGTCTGTGAATTATGATATACCATATGTTTGAAGAAGGAGGCAAGATAGCATCACGCAAGATAAGACCAAGCCAACTTCTAGATGCGAGATAATTGCAGTGTCATATCTCTTATCTCGACTCTTCTGACACCAGTTAAATCAACCACTTGACAGTGGGTTTTCCTAGAGGAGATTAAACGCACATATCAATCAATATAGGTTCGATAAAAACGAAAACAACAAAATTAGCAAGGCTGCTAATTATTTTCATCTTGAGAATTAAATGATGGGGGAGAGATCAAGGAAGGAGGCTTGGGTTTGGTAAGAGGGTGCTGTTGTTGACAGAGGTAAAACTCTCAGTCTTAGCTTGGCCTTGAATACACAATCATTAAAATCTTCAGGATTTCAAAATTATCTGTATGCAGTTTGTATCCGATGTATATTCACAAACAGTCACATATTTGACAGACCTAATACACTGTTATAGCCCATTGTATCAACTGATGATCAAGTATTTAGCGGAATATCATTTTTTGGTGATAACTCTCAAACGATATGATATATCGAAATTCTATTGAAGAGGAATGGTTCACTTTGAAGTACATTCCAGTTCCATTTCATTTACAAATGAAGCCCTGGGTGGACTCATAACATCCTGTGATGACAGCTCAAACACCTGACACTATCTGTCATACTTGTATTCATTGACTCGCAACGTATTATGACAAGCACACTCATCCCTCGCCACTTGGAACAATATAGATATGTTTTATCAACATCCAAATCTGCTATACAATCATTGTTTTCTAATCAAGCTTGAGGATGAGTTGTTGGGACAGTTTAGAAGCGGCACTTCTAGGTAGTTTCAACACTCCGAGGCTCTCTTAGTCACCAATATAAATAATAAGACTATTTTAAATGAAAACAATCAACTTTGACACCTGGACAGCGCTGTCTGTGACCATACTTCTTCGCCGCAGATAAAATCGTTTCCGTCTCCAACAGTCCGGAACACATTATAAGTATAAACCGTTTCTGTGATATATCCAGATATTACCAGCTTTGATATTGAGAGTGAATGTTGATATCTTCCACTTTGAACCAAGTCTCTTATATATGCTATAATAAATCCAAACCCAGGGGGGGCACTAAATGTATTGTAACCCAACCTGTTTATAGGCCTACTAGGAGGCCATCGAAGAGAGCACCGTCAATCCGACACACACACACATTCTACCTGTTTGAAGCCGGCAACAATAGTACTAGCTGTGTCTGGACCAGAACAAGACTATACAGGTCTAGGCCTCTTGTCTGTTGCAGATAGGGAAGGAGGCGGTCGTGAGCTAATACAAACCAACCATCCCAGTATTCACTTGAGAGGATAGTCGGCGATGACGGGGATCGAACCCCGATCTCCGGAGGTAAGGTACAGAGACCAAGCGACTAGGTAAGAGGCAGAGCGACATAATAGACGGGTCTATGTGCAACAATACTGTAGGTAGCAAGGAGAAACTACTCGACCGTCATCTCTTACCTGTCGGGAGAAACTAACCGAACAATCAAATACCTTTACACATTCAACACTTCCTTTCAGACGTTTTCTTGGCCGTTTTTCTTTTCTTTTTCTATTTCATCTTTAGCTAAAACTCCGCCCACCGACCCTCGACCACATTCTCGAGCCGGAACCACCGGTCACATGCCGGGACATCCGGTCGTGGTGCCCGGGGCAAACAGGAGATGACGGCCGCTGTTCGGTACAGCCGATCGACGGGAAGGAATCTGACCCCAGGAAGTCACGTAGTTATTTGGGGGTACGAAGGTTCAGTTGGACAGTATTCAGTCAGCCAACCTAACAGCGACGATGAATCACATCACCTGGGCTTGCAAACAGACCGGCTCTTATGTTCACACATCAGTCACAAGATCGACAGCCACTGTCATCGGAACATCGGTCTACGTCACCACATGAGGACGTTGTTGTTGTTGTTATTGTTGCGCAGCCCAAACTGGCCCGAATTATCCAATCCAACCGACTTGGTGCCGGAATTATCAACCTGGCGGAAGTTCTAACTGAGAATTCGAAGTTCTTATCACCATGGTCACCATTACCATTTGTTTTCTCCAACTCTTAGATGAAGCCTATTATATAACTGGGCTGGTCATACCAAGCCTAAATAAACCTAACCTATCCAAAGTAGCCTAACCAGAGAATTCTAAACTAATGCAATCTAAATTAAAACCAATCTTAAACTTACTTCCGGTCGGACGAATAGCCACTTGGAAGAAGATTGGTAAATAAATCACACAATCAACAAACAATCTCAGAGAAGTTGTTGCATCCGTTCAATTGCTCTTCTGAATTACAATCTAGTGCACAGTAATTACTATACCAGCACAGCGTTGTAATAAAACCACGATCGCCTCCTTCCCCCTCTCCATCCGCGACTTGCAATCGAGCAGAGTTATTTGATGAGTTTGACAATCTCCATCGTTTCCGGTATTATAAACGTTGGCCTTTTCATCCGTGAACTAACCAAGAATACAAGCGATGAGGGGAAGGCGATGTTCTTTCTGCTCACAACACATCCATAAACCTTGATTTCGTGCGCCGTCACCTTCAATCACATATGTTGAGTCTTGCAAATTTACATTCACAACAAAACAAATCACTTCTTTCAATTATTTTCGTTCAAAATTATTCGTTCATTTGATGTAAAAAAACTAAATTCAGTACACATTTTTTGGGAAGATTTTAATCACACATGTTGAGTATTGCAAGTTCACACTCACAACAACAAAAATCACTAATTTTCATTTATTTCCTCCGAAATGATTCGTTCATTTGACGGTAGATTTCTTTTTTTTCAGATTATTGCCAGACTGGGTTTCTCCAAATTTCAAAATGTTTTTAGCAAAAACTTGACCAACTTTGCCCCAGACAATACATATGTCTAGCTATTTGTATGCGGGACAATCGGTGTTCTTCTATTGGTCTGTGAAGAGAACTCTACTACAGCAACCGAGTCACATGACCTTGAATTGTGTGGCATTACGTTCAGCCATTACATTTGTATTTTAATTTTGTAATTATATTTTCATTATCACAGCTCAGTTACGTTGAGTTTGTTTCTGCAATAAAGTCTGGTCCAGTGGCCGTTAGTTTCACGTGTTTCATAGAATTCGAGCCAACTGCGGAAGTTCGTGCTGGAGAGAGAGAGAGAGAGAGAAGGGCAGAGAGAGAGAGGGAGAGAGAGAGAGAGAGAGAGAGAGAGAGAGAGAGAGAGAGAGAGAGAGAACAGAGAGAATGGCAGAGAGAGAGAGAGAGAGAAAGAGAAGAGAGAAGGACAGAGAGAGGAGAGAGAGAAGGACAGAGAGAGAGAGAGACGAGAAAGAAGGAGAGGAGGGATACAGTTGACTTGCAAGATGCACATATGTACATGAGAGCAATATTCAGTTAGTTCCTATAACCCGCGCATGCGCAGTGTCAAGACAACGGTTATTTGAAAGGCACTCGAAGTCCGGAAGTCGGCTAGCAAAACGAAACAAGGAAACTGCTATAAAAGAACTGTTTTGTAAAGAAGATACAATTACGAATAATTACCAGAACATGAAGCAAAAGATGACAGCTACACCTAACTACTGGCTATTGCGGTACACATAACAGACATGGGCAAAGTATTACAGTAACAAAAAAGCCAAATTATTCGACAATATCCAGCAGAATACATTGACATTCAAGTGATCAACATAGAAATATATATGGTATTTTCGAAATACATCTTTGAACATATTCATTTCTAAATGGAGTATCGAGCTTTAAATTGAACAATCTGATACTAAATTAATTTTGCTTCAATAGTTGTAGTAACACTTAGTTTTTAATTCAGAAAATATCAATTTATTATCTCTAAATTAGGCACAAATTTATTACCGCTGCGTAGAGAGTATTTTGGAATGAAATAGATAAGTCGTCGGAATCCATGTATGTTTGAAGCTCATTGTACCAAGACGTCAGATCGCGAACAAGCTGCCTTTAAAGAGTGACGTCACAGCACGTGTTATCATGCAACAGGTCGCCACACTCTTCACGCAAATCACCCTCCCTTATACACAAATATCTACCAATATCATTGTCAGTCACTCATTATACGGGCTAGAGTGTTGGAGAGCACAAGAGAGACGATTTACTGAAATATCGTCTGATTGGTGATGACTTTTAGAAGATACACGATCCAAATGATAATAGAGGATTCAATATTCATTACTTTCAATACTTTCAATTCAATACTTTCAACTGAAGACGATACGCTTGAAAACTAGTTCACTTATATCGCATAATTTACACAGAGAAACTAGAGAGAAGAGCTATGTAGAGGTCAGTAGAGAGGAGAGAGAGAAAATAGTTAAAGAGAGGAACTATGTAGATACGAACTATGTAGACAGGAAGATCGTGGAGGAGAAAGAGGAAACTGGAGAGAGGAGATATGGAAAGGAACTATGTAGAAATAAGTGAGGTAGCTAGAGAGTAACTATCTGTAGAGAGGAGAGAGAGGAAGGTACATATAGGAAATATGCAGTGAGGAGAGAAATGAACTATGTATAGAGAGGAACTATGTAGAGAGGACCTATGAAGACAGGAAGATCGTAGAGGAGAGAGGAAACTGGAGAGAGGAGATATGTAGAGGAACTATGTAGAAATAAGTGAGGTAGCTAGAGAGTAGCTATCTGTAGAGGAGAGAGAGGAAGGTACATAGGAAATATGCAGTGAGGAGAGAAATGAACTATGTAGAGAGGAACTATGTAGACAGGAAGATCGTAGAGGAGAGAGAGGAAACTGGAGAGAGGAGATATGGAAAGGAACTATGTAGAAATAAGTGAGGTAGCTAGAGAGTAACTATCTGTAGAGAGGAGAGAGAGGAAGGTACATAGGAAATATGCAGTGAGGAGAGGAACTATGCAGAGAGGAGAGAGAGGAACTGAGTAGAGAGGAAGACCGTAGAGAAGAGAGAGAGGTCAGATACACGCAAGGAGGCTGCGTAGGTTGCTTGTCAACAGGGGTGTAGCGAGTACATATCTTTTCACAGGTTTCATATGGGAGTCAATTTACTCTTCTCCACTTTCTCAAACGCCGACTCGAAGTCAGTACAAAAAGAATAGCGCTTTTACTTCGGAAGTTTCAACAGTTTACAAATGAGGAAAACTGTCTTCCTTCTCGACTTCAAGTATAAGTTATAAACCAGAGGAGATATAATTTGTTACCTATGAAGTGACAACAGAATGCGCCTCATAAATACGGCCCATAAAAGTTCAACTGTCGACAATGTTACATGCATAATCAACGTCATTGTTGAGAAGCGCACGCAACTGTTTACCACCAACACTTTTGACACTTTTTCTTTCGCTTTTTCCCGTATATTATATGTAAACGTACACCAGTCTGTAATTCTGTAAGCAGAAGAGGTTGGTACAGGTAACACGGACGCGCGGTTCATTATATCCCGGTAATTCACGTGAAATAACTGCTGTGGTTAATGCACTGACCCGTCATTCAGGAGACCGGGGTTCGATTCGCGCCATAGTCAACGATCAACGGTTTTCGTGGTTCCCTCTGTCATTCAGCTCAATACTGGTATGGTTCCTTGACAACAGGCCACGCCCGACTCCTTCTCACTATCCAAAAACACCTAATAAAGTAACCTTTCATCTCATCATCATCCTTCATACATCATTCACCGACGCCAATAGATCGTAGTCATTAAATCCGCGTCGTTAAATCCAATATAAATAAATTCACATGACATAGTGATAAGTTCGACATAACACGTATAACGTAGCGAGAGGTTGGACGTTTTGTCCACCCTTGCTGGCCAAGCAATCACACCAATTGAAGCCCTAGTTGTTGCCAATGAAGACTTCCTGCTCGCTGATAGCTGCATGTGACGTCACGACCGATAGATATCGCATGACTAGTGAAGGGCGTGGTTTATTGATGGGCCACACAGATCGGTGCAACTTTAGATTCCCCGGTGGGCATTTCGAAATTACCCCCGAATGAGAAGCCTGTTTGATTGGATGTTATACGTTTTATGCTTTGTATTATCACTCGCAGTGCTGGGAAAACTGACATTACTACTAGCGATACCAGAATATTATTAATATAGGCCTATATATATATTGGGTTAGGCGACACACTGTAATGATAGCCAAGACCTATTGGCGTCGGATAGATGAGTAATGAGACGAAGGTTTCTTGGGTAATTGTAAGGATAGTGGGAAGGAAGCAGCCATAGCCTACATTGTGGGAACCATCCCGGTATTATAGCCTCCACTACAGAGGGCCGACGCCATTAGATCTGCGTTATAACAGTGCGTCGTTAAACCCAATATAAATACATACTACAGAGGGAAACCACGGAAAAAACCTGTAAAGACGGACGGCGGCGAGGATCGGACCGGGTTCGAAATTCCTACTACCGATACCTGGAAGTATTACTATACGGTACCCATATATTAGGGTTAGGTTGGATGGGTAATAACCTCGAAACAAAACGGCTGTCGAAATATGGCGATTATTTTTGTGTTTGTGGACCCGTATCAATCTCCCTATTGGTGTAGAAATCGGACTCATGGTTTCTCCGACGAGATTCTATCCCCTGCTTGTTAGTCATGGCCCCGGTTCGCGGTGTATTCGATTGGACGTTTATGCGGTGGATGTATAGCGAGTGAGGAAACCGGGTTGAAGAATGCAACATAATAAGAACTTCCTACTTCGCCTCGCGGTCTCCCGAGTCGGAAATAGCTCAGTTCAACGGAGCCAAATTGTTCGAGTATAATTAGTACATCTCTCGGAAAACAAACACCCAGCTTCACACTGTTTGGGTCAACTCGGTCGCAAGTTCACTTGATTCAGACGCGAGTCGGTGAAGAAGGGGTTATTTTGTCGACTAACTATACGAGGAGTTAACAACTCTTGAAATCGGATGTACACTTGCCATGAAATCCGATGTACACTTGCCATGAAATCCCTGACATTTCTTGAAATTCCTGAAATCCTTTGAAATGGATTAAATCTCTTGAAATGCCTGAAATCTTTTGAAATTCCTGAAATCTCTTGAAATCACCTGAAATCAGGTGTAGGCCTACACCAAATTTGCGTGTTGTAGACCCCTCGACTAACTCGAACCAGCCATCTGCACAAGAATCATGGTATGGCCTAGCAACCAACCCCCGTGGGGGGGAGGGGGGGGAGCCAAAGAAGTTGGAAGATCTTCGGGCACTTGACTGTCGACAAGTACACGTGTGAGGCGATGTGCTCGTCAGTAAACAAGTGTAACTGAATAATTCTATTCTGATTTTAGTGTTTTCTTGAGTCGTCTTACAGCATCTTGACAGCATATTTCAGGGAAGCTATTAGTTTTGCTTGACAGTAATGCTCCTTCCACCGAATACTCTGCATTTAGTGCAGCTTCAAGGTAATTATCAGGTAACTCAGATCAGGTAATCACAAACTCAGATGACTGGCCGAAACAAAGTTAAGACGGTAAATCAGGTTTTAAGCAACAAGTGCATCTGCCACAAGTCTATTATTAGACACATTCCGGACAAGAATTTTCCGAAAACTGATTTGAATGATTTACTGATTTTAACGTCATTGAAATTTACATAATAAATTTGTACAATCAATCACGACGTCACTAAGTAGCTAGTCGTGGTTAACGCTATGGAAACTTGAAACAGGAAGATCAGCCAGATCCGTGTACCCAACCAACAGTGAGCAATTAGGGGACGCGTATAAAAATAGAGAATACCATCTTTACCATTTTTTCTATGTTTCTATGGTCTATGTTTTTTCTATTGAATACGAAATATATCAACCCCAAGAGGTAATTTTATGCTCTTCAAATATTATGACATTCTATGTTTGTGAATTCAATCAGTTTTAAGATAATACCATTCTATGATGATACGTCAATGA
Source organism: Brachyptera putata (assembly GCA_907164805.1). Classification (NCBI taxonomy): domain Eukaryota; kingdom Metazoa; phylum Arthropoda; class Insecta; order Plecoptera; family Taeniopterygidae; genus Brachyptera; species Brachyptera putata. The sequence goes on along the minus strand of OU015468.1, from coordinate 18,976,610 downwards.
ATTTCATCATATTTTTGGTATTCATAGACGTATTATCTTAAAACTGAATGAATTCACAAAAATTGAATGTCATATTAATTAAAGAGGATTAAATTATCATGGGGTTGATATAGGCCTACTTATTCAATTACACTGGTTCGCGAACATAGAACTAAGTATAAAGATGAATTTCTCTAGCACCACGCATGCACCCCCTCGACGCTATCGAACCTCGATTCAGGAAAATCAAGCTTCCAACAATAGCAATATTAAACGAGTGCAATTGTTGAGGTGACGCCGCTAAGTGAGTTACGTGAATCTGATCGTAACGAATAGAAAGGCCGGTCTGCACGTAACAACTCCACGACCCGTTGACGTAACAACCTCTCATCTTCAGCCAGACTCATCTGTTGCGCCAGAACCCGGCAACTGGGTCACGCAGCCTGACGGCTCGGTCGTCCGTCCCGCCAGAAGAGTACCGTGGGCGGTCGGGCGTCTTGGGCCGGCGGAAGACGGGAGCGGGCGAAAGGGAAAGTTAGAGTCGACTTGTTTGGTATTGTATAATATGTAATACACCCACTCCGTGTGCAAGTAGGCCTACACCGGGACCTATTGCCATTTAGCTGCTGGATAATGCGAGAAAAACGCTACAAGTGGTGGTATCACGTGGGCAACTAGACATCAGACAGTGTATACTGTAATCTGCTCTATGGCTTGGATGATAACTCTTATCACCAATAAATATATTCTATCGTAATATTCTAGTTTATAACAATAACAGTAATATATTTCAATTTTCATTTTTTGATTTTACATATTGTAGAATATTTGACATGGCGTTTATATATTTTATATACTGAAAACAAATTTACGTTTAGGTGCCGCATAATAACTGTTAATAGAGATGTATCATGTAGGCCTAGACCAGTATGGGGCTCGTAAACAACTAGTTCTTTTCTGTCTTTTGGAACGATGGGAAAGAGTCGGTTGTGGCCTGCTGTTAAAGAACCCTCCCAGTATTAGATAGGTAAACCACGGCAAACAGGATGGTCGACCGTGGCGGGAATCGAGTCCCGGTCTCTCGAGTGACGGTTCAGAGCGCTAGCTATACTCGCCCAATGAAAGGAGATGTAGGTTCTAGTCACATAAGCAACAAACTGGTGAACTATCGACGATTGACCAAAGTCAAACGTACCACTTTAAACAAAGAGTTTTGTCAATTGACAGAAGCCCACACCTCACTTCACTTGTCGTTCGAAGTAACAAGTGTTCGCTATGCATAATTCCAGCGCACAGTAATTGTCCTAGTCTGGTTGTCTTGGCCATTGCTCTGTTGATTGAAGCCGAGAGCGTTATGGTGGTCCACTGAAGTATCAACTCATGCAGATTGTTTTTTCGGGTTACACCGATAGCGTGTTCATTTTATCACCCATCCTCCAATTTTATGCGGAATAATTTGGTGTACATAATTAGAAGTGTCAATCATATTTTATTCAATAAATCTGTTAAATTCCGGAATTTGGGAAGTGTATCAACACATTTCGAATCATCCGACAATATTTTATTCAAAGATGTATCCATGGACAACTGTCGTCTGATAGATGAATATTTATTACAATCAATAAGAATGTGTTTCACAGTGACAATTTCATTGCATGTATCGCATATTTTTCGGCTAGGACTGGATTTAGTTTAGGGCAAAGTGCTGCCGGGTCAGCTAGAGGTCATGACGAGTCATATTATGACATGTCGACTTCTGCTGGGGACTGGGGTCTCCCTAAGAGCCGTCGAGAAGAAGCGAAACAGACCAACTGTATCCTGGAGCATCTAGCGCTGCCCGAGAGAGAGAGAGAGAGAGAGAGCTAGTATGTAAACCGGAAGTGGTAGTTAGCTGGTATCACGTCACATCAGATCTAACAAACACGTGTTCAATGCACAGCCACTTGGCAGTCGTTTAGCAGCTAATTCACGACAATTGTCGACATATGCACCACATTCAGTATCACAGTACTGAGCACTACACGACACGTCCGTGGCTTGCCACTGTGGCCTGGGGATAGTTCCCACAATACATGCCACGGCAGCTTCCTTCACACAAACAGATCTTTCTATCATTACAGCGCGTCGTTATACACGATACAATATTTGATAAATCAATTCCTTTGTGAAGAACGAAACTGGACAAGGCTTGAATAGCAATTGAAACTAATAACTATACATCAATACGATACAAATGTCGTTGTCCTACCGAGAGAGAGAAAGAGAGAGCGATACAGAAAAAGAGAGAGAAAGAGCGATACAGAAAGGGATAGCGCGAGAGAAGATAGCTAGAGAAATAGCGATAGAGAGAGCGCGATATAAGGAGAGAGGAAGAGAGAGAGAGAGAGAGAGAGAGAGAGAGAGAGAAAGAGCGATAGAAAGAGAGAGATAGCCACCACACGCTATCAGTAGTGACGAGTCCGGACTTCCTATCTGACACACGGGTTATCAGTCCACAAGCCTTATCTGACAGGCCACACTACCTATTGCACACAACACTACAGCAATCATAACACGTATTGCCATGTTTAGCCAATCGAGGTTATACTACTTATGTAATTAATGGCTTCCATTCAACAGTATTTTCAAGCTCTTATCGCCCAGTTATTATTCGCTTGCCAATATGACTATTTCCAGTTTTAGATGTTAATAATAATAAAAGTAAATTGGAAATAGTTGGAAATTTCTATTTTTCCACACGATTTGACATAACAATTATAGCAAATATATGTCAATTAATTTATATGCTCAAGATCATTTTTAATACCGAGATACCTTATTCATCATTCACCGACTCCAATACATCTTAGACAACAGTGGGCCTGCGGTCCGTTCCAATATAAATAACTTTGAGTAAGGCTTGCTTACAATTACGAAGCTATAAGGTCGAGGCAACAACGCCACTGTACGGTCTGCTATCTAAACGCCACTGCACAATCTGCTATCAGGGATATTGCACCCAAGCGATAAGAACCCACGTAGAGTAGAGATATGTATCTATAATCCACGTCAATCAAGTACTACCTAGGCCTATACGTCCAGATCTTACTTCCTCTGAACATCTGTTAATGACCACACTTTGTTGTTGCCATGCACTTTAATGGTTTCCTCAACAAATCTGCACGAGCTATTTACAATTAGATAACTTGTTGATGAACAATTTACATAAGAAAAATTAGTAGGGGTGTGCGAGACTACTTTATTTCGAGTCCCGAGTCTCCGCCAGAATCGGACTCGTAGAAGTGATTTTGGACGCGATTTTCGAGTCCATTCGAGTCTTTGAATCTGTCACCGATTCTGACATTTATTCTTGATACTCATTAGCTGCTTTTCAATCAGTGATCTCATTGGCTGGTGAGCTTAGAAGGCTATGGCAACTTTCAAGTAAATAATAAAACAATGAGTATAATTCAAGAACCAATATGCTCTTCAGTATTCTTTTATTTATTCCTTTCCTCTAGTGATTACTCTAACTACTAACTTGCACATTGTGATATTTCGAAGTTGAAGTTTTGTGCTGATAGTGCCTGAAACCGTCTCAATGATTATTATGTTTCAAATAGAATCAAGACTCGGATCGGACTCGATAATTTTATGAAGAATCGGACTCGAATCAAACCTGGACTCGCATACCCCTAATAATATGTGTTCCCGACTCACTTTCCGTAATATGAACAGTGAAAATTAATTGGAAACTCGATGCTGTTATGAGTAAACCTACGCTTGTACTAAAATTCGACAAATATTATCTGTATCCTATGACGTAGCCCCTACTTGTTGATTTCTGATCTTAGGCCTACACTGCGAATGTTTCATGATCATTCTCAACTGGACAGCCGCTATTCATCGGACCAATGGTTTATGTCACCACATGGACGTTGTTGTTTTTGTTGTTGCGCGCAGCCTAAACTAAACTAAATCACCCAATCTAACCAACTTGGTCAACCTAACCTAACCAAACATCCTAAACTGATTTAATCTAAACTAAACCCGATCTAAACCCTACTTCCGGCCCGCCGAATAGCCACTTGGCGATGGAACGGCATGCACTCGGCGGGTCGGGTCAGCCTCAGAGCGGTCAGCACTGTCGGGACCAGGAAGAGAGTGCAACTGTGTGGTGCAGGAAGTATACCAGGCGCCGTTATCTCACCTCGACACGCAAACAGTTAGACTTGAGTGAGGCTCATTGGACGACCGGGGGTTCGTGAGCTGTTGCATTGGACTGTGCTGTGGCAATAAATCATTCTGATTTCTGAAGGAAATTACGGGCTTTTAATTATATCTGTCCTTGCTCTTGCTCTCTCTCTTTCCCTCTATGAAAATATGTATTGTGTGTGTAAGTTCTACATATCGTATAGTCCCCTACTACACAAGTGATTTTTTAATTATATACATAATTATAATGAATGCACTGTTCGATTTTTACTTACAATGTTGCAAAAATTAAAAAAACGTTCTCTTCTTTTAATAATTTCAATTGAGATGGCGGTAGTAATTTGTTATTGAAAATGTGATGTCTCGTAGAAAATTTGACCTATTGATTATGAAAATATGAAAATTGTAAGCTAACGTCTCTCTCGACCCAACAATGACCTGATAAGAGCTGATTGTTGTTAAGATTCAACAGACACTAGATTACAATGCACAACATCAAGACGGCAGTGCATTCAAAAACGTCTTTTCACTGTTGAATTAATTTTAATACATTGTAGAACCGGTTGATTTAGTAAACTCGACTCATAAATATGAACGTATTGTTTACTATTGGTGCATTTGCAAATATAATATGTGGTGCATTGCTTACTGTTGCGTCTGTCGGTGATTGCTACCGTTCAATGCGAGTGTTCTAAACTCAAGATGGCGGATATTGTGGCCACAGCATCAACACTGGACCGGTAACGGGATCTCAGATTTATGTTCACTTGGATTATGGCAAAATGTAAGTGTGAAGATTTTCACTCCAACGATTAGAATAAATATTTAGTAAAAGTATGTAAATACTATGGGATGTATGTATACGAACGCTCGGCCTATATTTGCAGTCGCTTGATGTACACAGTGTCATCTTCTAACCCGATACTGTATAGTTTAGAGGCGCAATCAGTTGAATCACTTTGGTGAAACAACAATTCGATTTTTTTTTAAACCCACAAGATGAAATTTTGAAAATATATTCCCCTCGAATAAATGCACATTGTCACGGGATTCATACATGAAAATAATACACATTATTCCAAAATTGTACATAATAGCTACATCGAATCAGCTGTTTTGTAGACAATGATTAAAATAAAGTGTTAATCAAAAAAATCAAAAAGTGTAATTAATCAAAAACTACAGATCAGAAGGTAATACCAATTAATTCGTTATATCAATTCAATAAGCAACAAGTAGAACATAGAGGACGTGCACGAATGGTTTTAGAAACAAGATTTGTGTACATAGGCCTATAGCTTTCCATTACAATTCACATAAATAAGCCTCTATCACTCATCCCAGAACACATTATGCTGCATTTGAAACTGTCTAGTCAGTGTCCACCAAGCATCACATAAGACCGTTACGAACACCTAGGAAACATCAATATGTTACATAATTCAGGGTTGAGCGAGCAGGCTTTGTGCGTGTCACACAGTGAGAACCGCTATGTCACACTGTGTCACGCGCGCACGGCATGGTAACACACTGGGATCGAACCCCAGTCTCCAACGAATTCCACACATATACTGGTAATAAAGAGGTACCAACATGAAATACTAAACAGTTCAGACAGTTTGACAAAATCTACGTTTTGTGACTGAGACGGTGGCCGAGCGGTTAATACACTAAACCGTCATTCAGGAGAACGGGGTTCGATTCCCGCCATGGTCAACTAGCCTAACAGGGGTTTCCGTGTTTTCCCTCTGTCGTTCATGTCAATACTGGGATGGTTCCCTAACAACAGGCTACGACCGACTTCTTCCCAACTATCCAAAAACACCTAATAGAAACACCTTTCATTTCACCATCACATCATCTCATATATTATTCACCGACGCCAATAGATCGTAGTCATCAGTATAGTGTGTCGTTAAAACGAATATAAATAAATACATTTTGTTATTATTATTTGTCGAGCTCAGCTGTGAGTGCTTTGCCTGCTCGACGCTACCAGCTGGCGGATGACGTCACTCCTCTGACGTCACGCCTCCGAGCGACCGTGCACCCTATCCCACAGCACTAGCGAGCGGACGGTTCGAGTCTAACACTTGGCAGAACTTGACTAGCCTTACATGGTTAACAAATTACTGAACCAAATAATTACCCTTGGTTACTACTGCTATTTGCCTACTTTTGTCAATCTAACTGTTTAGTAATAGTTAAATGTAAAAACGTAATTGTGTGAAGTTTTTATTGCTATTGCTGGACGCTCAACCAAGAACACTTTCTTGGGGGATAGTGTAAGCTACAATTTCTATTCAAGGGGGATGAACCCCCCTATATCAAACTGTTTAGTAATAGTTGAGTAAAAACGTAATTTTGAGAAGTTGTATTGCTATTGCTGATGGGAGCTCAATCAAAAACACTATTTTGGGGGATAGTGTAAACTACACTTTCTGTTCAAGGGGGATGACCCCCCCCCCCCCATTCCTCCTCCATTTCTCTTGCCGTTTGTCATATCCTATAATCCCAGCCAACAGATGACAACAGGTGATTCGCATCTCGCTAGATAAGCCACCGAGCACGTCATTCATTGGATACCTGATAATTATCAGTCAGCGTGGCAACAACAACAACAACAACGCTTGAGTATGAAGCCCATCGATCACGAGTCTTGTTGTCGATGCTTGCATATGTCGTGTTTTCCTTCAATTTACACACGACGGCTTGGTCGCCCGTCTTCTCGTATCAAAGAGTATACTGACAGTTGGCTGCCTCGAGACTTCATCCATTGGTATTGTTGTATCATTGGTATTGGTATAATGAACAGGAAAGGGATGAACAAGAGACGGATGAACAAGACAGGGTTGAACAAGCGAGGGATGAATGTAAAACAAGACCCAAGTTACAGCGAAATGTTCAGGATTTCGGTAGGATCAATATCATCTTGATCGTGTAACACTATATTAACTCTCTAAAACGCGTAAAAGATGGAAATGCGTTTTCACGTACTGTGCTGAGACGGGTTGGGGGGGAGGAAGGTGTGACATCCTGAAGGGGTTATTTGAACTGTTCCTCTGCCTTGAAAGTGAATAATATGGGACCACTACTTCATTTCGAGGGGTTAACAACTCCTGAAATCAGGTGTACACTTGACATGAAATCCCCTTGAAATCACCTGAAATCACTTGAAGTCACCTGAAACCTGAAATTTTCGAGTTGTAAACCCCTCGTTTCATTTCAAGCCATCTCTTTAGTCTATGACATTACCAAATACCTACAATAAAATAACCCTCTATTTCATTCAGTCTCATTCATCATTCACATACGCCAATAGATCGTCATCCCAGATCGCCAGTCGTCATTAGAGTGCATCGCTAAGCCCAACACACAAGTACCCTGCTAAGCCTACAAGACTGACTACAACAATGTCGTGTTGCTATGGTAATTATTGTTAGTTTGACCTTTGACCTGCCAGTAACTATCGGATATCCGACTGCTGAGCCGATAACAATCGACCTGTCACGTGACACTACCTCTCTCTCTCTCACACACACACTTACGTGTCAAACAATCCATCAGGGAAATGATATAACTCACGCTATAGAGAAATACCGTATTGCATTAACCTTTTTCGAGATCTCAAATTTCAGATTTGAAGGATGTTGAATATTTGAAACTGAGATTCTCTGATAGGCAAGCACTATAAAACCAAGAGCAGGTTTTAACAAATTGTGACTGTTGGATCAAGCAAAAATTAGCGAGTTGACTTGTTATCACCCTTGGTTACGTATGTTTTACTGATCCCTTAATTAATAAATTAACTAATTAATACGTAACTATCAGTTGATAAAACTGGCTGTTACAATAAAGCCTTAATCATTGATATTTTATAAATGTATACGCCTACACAATTAATAAAATAAAGCGAAACGAATGAAATAATAAAATTGTAGTTGAAATGACGTAATCTAAATCTCGGATGAAACGGCATGTTTTAAAGGTTTAGCTCGTGGCCTGATTTTACTACTTATATTACATAATAAGTAATAACCAAGTCACGTGTAGTGATGTAACCAATCAGATAGTAGGTACTGTCAGGCAGTCACAGGTGGCAGCCGCTATCATCGGGCGGTGTCACCACATGCGGACGTTGTTGTTATTGTTGTGCGCAGCCTGAACTTTTAAAAAAAAATAACATCGAAACTTGATACAAAATCATCGTTCCCCAATTGAGGCTATGGATAAAAGTAGGATCGTTCGGACGGGGCACCACAAAGACGATCTCTTACTACCCCATTTTTATTATTTCGAATTCAAAATAAAAATGAACTCTGACACCAGTACTGCAATGCCTGTGACCATACTTTTTCGCCTCAGATAAAAGTATTTCAGTGTCCCAAAACGTATTATAACTAAGTATAAAATGTTTTTGTGACATATCCGGACATTACCAGCATTGGTACACGAATGTTGATATCTTCAACTTTGAACCAATTGTCTCTTAGGCAGTATTCACTTCTTCCAATAACGACCAAACCAATCTAACTATAACCTAATAAACTCAACTCATCCAAAGAAACATTCTAAACTAGAGTTTGACCTAATCCAAACCCTACTTCCGATGCTACGAATAGCCACTCCGATGAGCTCTGAGCTTTAGCTCTGATCTGTCACACAGTCTTGTCTCAGAGGTAGCTAGTGTATTACACCGGACATCGCTTGATAACACACAGGAAACTAACTTGACTGACAATCACGACAATGTATCGTCGCTATCCGAGGGCATCTGGCCGTTTACCTAATAAACCAGTTCTAGGCAGCGTTTACTCGGAATAGTGTTCATCGCATGAAGGATCCAATATAACTAGGCCTAAACGATATGTGATTGGGAGGAAGAAACACGTTGTTGTTGTTTTTATTGATATGTTAAAGGAAAAGATGTACAAATTCCACACTAGAGCCCATAAAGCTCTCATAACTTGGAGACGTGTTATGTGGAATAGTCCCACATTGATCGCATGCAAGAACATCGAATTGTCAAAATGTTTAGGGGCGAATTTCCAAGAGGTCACACACAGAATTGTGGGAAGACCGAACGGAGATGGCGGAAGGCTTAGGACGCTGTGTGAGAGGTTTACGTTATAGGGGGAAGTAGGCAATATCAACTATAGAAGAGTCAGAGACAAACCAAGGTTTACAAACTATATAAACCTTGGAGACAACTACATAAACCAACTGTTCGGAAATCATTTCGTCAAACTCAATCATCACATTTCAGTTGACAACTTTTGAATGCATAAGAAACAGTTATCTTTGATGGAAACTATTATACAACTGCCTCGTATAAAGCTATATGCGTACCATTTAAAGGTATAAGAAGTACTGCGATAAAATACCAATGTGCCGCTCATAACACAGTGCCTCTGATCGAATTCGATTGTTGTCATCATACAAGAAAGTACCACAAGCAATGCTGGGTGGTAGAGTCTATCGAGAATAGAACGACTAAAGAGTTGAACCCATCATCTGATTGTTGTGGTATCAAATACAACAATAGTTTCACTAGCATCATCCCAACCTATTTGTTCAATCTTCCGTGTGGCATTGTTGCAATAAGTGGACAACAATGTGTTCTCCGATAACAACTTCAGTGCGCTTTGGCCAAGATATTCTGGGCTCTATGATAATCCGACAAACATGACAGTGTTACCGATATGTTGCCTATGTTGTTTGGCATGTTATGCTTCCCTTGTCTGTGCTAGTGTATGAATCTGTCTCTCCGGTCTCGGGACACTTCTGTCCTGTGACGTCACGCATTGTTGCAACAAGTGGACAACAATGATTACCAATCACATCGCAGTGGTAACACTCGTTCGTCACTTGAATAAACTGATGTAGGCCCATCTCATTGTTATACGATGTAAAAGATTGTCGTACAGCGCATCGCGACCAATTCTCGTATTTTTATCTTGACATTGGTATTTTAATATGGTTTAAAATTATCTTGAACATGATGGATTATGCATAAAGGTAGCCAGCCATCAAGATCTACCACTTCTGGTAAAAATGTATTAAATAGCTTTCAGTGGGTGGCTGGAAGAAAATCTCGCCCCTAACTCTTGAACGAAAAGCCTGTATGAATAAATATTCAAAAAGGGAGAAAACAAAACAATGAAATTGGTCGTGATGCGCTCTATGAGAACATTACCAGTTTGTTATTTTCAATAAATCTAGGGTTAGGCAGGCCTGTTTCCTCCTCACAGAGGCCAAAAGAACTGGGAAACTAGCACAGAGGGTGACTGGCCAATTGTCTCTTTAAGCGGGTAGCGTGGGGGGAGATTAATTATTGAATAAGATCCGATGAAAGAAAGACGAGTCATGGTTTTTGGCTAAGAGTGTACTTGATCACATTCTTCAATCTTCTGCGCCTCGAGTTTACCTGGTTTACGACCAGCCTCTTGGTCCACAGTGAAACAGAGAGAGAGGAGAGAAACACTAACCAGCAACCCTTACGAAAAGAGTGAGACTCAAGGGCCAACGACTAATTAAAAATTAAAGAAATAACTCAGTGTCTGAAATCTGAAGTTAGTCGCTTCAAAAAATTCAAAGTGTAAGAAATAATTAATTCCCTAATAGCAATCGCTGGTTAGTAAGGGTGAATACTCACAAAAATTGGTTCATCTACAAATGATGCAAGTGAAACATGCTTCTAAGTCATGTTATACAAGCGGCAACAATTGAGATATGTTGACGGAAAGGCATACGAATCGTGATCTTAATTACTGATTGTTACACAGGTCTTTTGTAACACATTTATGGTGATCATGCATAACCAATTATATTATTACACTGTTAATTACCTTGATGCATGGCAGGAATGATGAATAAAACCAAATGGGAACTCCAAATAAAGGTTATGTAAACAAAACGGTAGGTCCACAAGTATTTCGATGAAAATCAAATCACAGTGTCAAAATCGAAGCACTAAAATATTAACACCTGTTAAAAGTGGTAATAATTATTCACTGTAACACGACTTTTCAACACAATCCATATGGCACTTGAAGTAACTGAACGTATCTAATTAATACTTGTAAAGGTGTGAATAATCACCACATAAATACAGACAGACACTAGGTACGTTCTCTCACTCACACACGCTCACTTGCACGCAACCTGTCCGCTCGCAGCCGGCGTTCGAAGTGATTCGAACTCGACGAAAACAAAACACAGTGCAACTTTGTAGTTCGCAATACCACCGCCAACTCTCAACTACTCTCCATTTCAACCAGATACTACTCATTAATTCTTATCTCTTGAACGAATCACGTACCAATAAATATATTTATTTCATCAGATCTGTAATAGATATTACTTTATTTTGAAATTACTTTCCTATTTTCTCGCGAAAACCAGCGTAATTTAATGTAATGTTATTCTCGACTGGTGAAGAACTAAGAAGGCAAGTCAAGTGAACAGCGCCAGTGTGTAACTCTCCCCTCCCCCGCCCCCTTCTGACGGATATCCGTCTGTACCCCCCACCACCTTCCCCTCTCGCGACCTCACAAAGCAGGAAGCCCCGCGGAGTACAGTCACAAGTAAAGCAAAGCGATGTTGCACTGATTGCAGTCGTCGCAGCGGGACGAGTGTATTTATGAGCAGTGTAGTACGCGCGCGTCATAAGTCGGAAGTGAGCTAAGAGGCTATTTTTAAAGATGGCGCACTACGGGAAGAAGGAGGGGAAGGTGGCCTATTATTACACTAATCCGGGTAAAGGAGGAAGTTAGACACGACTTAACTATGCCGTGACGTACACATCACTTGAGATGGTATTTACAATGTTGTCGGTTGGGGTTATAAAAAAAGACAACAAATGTTATTAATTATGTTGACGATCCATTTCCCCACACAAATGATTATTAATTCTATCATCATAAGTTTTATATTCACAGTTTATACTTATAATATGTTCCGGACTTTTGTAAACTGACGTTAAAAACCTGATTCATACAGTAACAAGACAATTAAGAAATTAATTTCAAACTGATACTTTTTGAAAATAACTGGTAATATTGTCATGTAGCGTAGGGCCTATCACTACCAATTTTTATTTTTCTCCTGTAATTGGTGTTTGCTAGTAGATCTTGTTAAGGTGTATTGAATGAAGCCACTGCACATCAAGAATTGTTATTATTTAATGGTTTAAAACTCCCTTGAACATGAGGGTAGGCCCCTACTCATAAATATCTGCCATTTCTGGTACAAGTGCATCAACACACTTTCAACGGGACGCAGAAATATGAAAAAACTTATCCATAACCCTTGGTCGAAAAGCCCTTATATAATAATTTTGAAAAAATGAACAAACACAAATGAAATTTGTCGTGATGCGTTCCATGACGATATTACAATTTTAATTAAATATACTAATGTGAACTATAAATTCTCTGTTAAGAATTGTTTGGTCTTGCTCAAATGTTGAACTGATAGAAGTCGGAACTATAAATGCGGTTTTCCGGCGACGGAATTATTCACGAGACGAGGAAATTAACAAATCCACGGGAAACAAGGATTTTTACTAATGGGTTTTCAAAGCCTGTGACGGATCTAAAACTAAACTTGATGTATCATCATGAAATTATTCATAAACTTTCTTCGGGATTTTTTTCGTTATAGATTCATCATGATTCTCCATGATTTTCTTCATGATTCTTCATAAACTTAGTACAAGTTCGTTGTCACCTAATCATGGCTGGAAAGGGAGGGGGGTGCGATCTTATATCACCCCACAGGGTATGACTTATTCCAATGGAACTTATTTGAAGGGAACCTATACCCCCAGTGTAACTTGCTCAGTGTCAACGTGACATATAAACGATCCTGGTGCCGCCCCGGTGGCTAAGTCATCCATCGCTAGCGGCAGAAACTGATGTCACCGTTGGGCGTGGGTTCGAGTCCCGCATAATGCATGGGTTTTTGTAAACGTCCTTTCACTTATCATCACTTCATCGTTTCATTACCATCCGCTCATTCCTAACCCCGTATAACCTAGCTGTTGGTGGGGTTGTTAAGCAACATTGAAAAAAAACTTTCCTGGTAGCTATCGTCTGAACATATTATTGTAGTGAAACTATTTCACTATTTCACACCATTCAGAGAAGTATCTTATCAAATACTGACGATCCATAATATCCATCACAATATGTTACGGTACGTGTTATTTTTATGGAGCAAAATGAGGCGCTTGAGGTAAAAATCGCTGGCAAAAATATCGAATGTTACTGTTACGCACAGCTGATCTTTGCACTTTTGTTATTTGTTAATGTTGCTTAACGACTCCACCAACAGCTAGGTTATACGGGGGTACGAATGAGCGGATGATAATGAAACGATGAAGTGATGATAGGTGAAAGGACGTTTACAAAAACCCATGCTTTATGCGGGACTCGAACCCACGCCCAACGGTGACTTCAGTTTCTACCGCTAGCGATAATTGACTTGGCCACCGGGGCGGCCGTTTGTTATTATAACATTTGAGTTAATGGCATTTTCAACAAATATTGTCTGCATCTTATGATGTATTTTTGGAGTTCTATAACTTTATTCTAACTGTGAAATCACCCTGGTGGGAACTATTGCCCTATGGAGACTGGGGGCGCCTCAGAAAACTAGTAATGGTAAACTAATTATTTCTGGGAAAACGATCGATCCAGTCGTTTTGAGCTGAGAAAACTAAACAAAATCATATTTGCTTTCCTCTCTGTTATTGACGCTTTCATCCCGCAGTGGAAATCAGGCTTACGAATAGCACCCTCCAACCTGCGTGTCTAGCAATGTGTGGGGTGGCAACAGTTGAAGGTCACCTGCCACATGGCTTCAAGCAGCAGACGTGGCATGTATCACAGGGGAGCCGAGGTGTCAGCTTACAGACTTGCTGGTGGATTCCACCACAAGCTAAGCTACACACTAGGACGGGGGGAAAACGACATTGTTGTAAACTCATGATGATGATGATTATTGTTTCTTTAACTACCCCCCTAACAGCTAGGTTATACGGGGCTACGAATGAGCAGATGATTATGAAACTAGGCAGTGGTGATGAGTGAAAGGACGTTTACAAAAACCCATACCTTATGCGGGATTCGAACTCACACCCAACGGGTACTTCAGTGTTTTAAGCTTGCCTCAGCTGACTGAGCTAACGAGGGCGGCTTCGCTCATCTCTTAAGCTCATGATGCCGGTGGATAGCTTGCTAAACCGTCATTCAGCTGTCCGGGGTTCGAGTCCAGCATCTGTCTCCCTGCAACTATACTGCATGGGAAGCTTCTTCAACAAGAGGCCGCTACCAACTCCTTCTCACTAGACAGAAATACCTAATAAAATGATTCATCTTCCCACCACCTCATTAATAATGCATCTGACGCCAATATATCTTAGTTATCATTACAGTGCGTCGTTGAAAACGATATAAATTTTTGAAAGGAATCTATCCAGCCACCTTGCTTCTGTATCTGGTATGTTTGTATTATGCCCGCCAGAAGATTGTTCCAAACGACCGTCCTTCCTATCCCAGAACACAAGCGCGCGGGTGGTTCGCGCCTTCTTCTCGCGTGGCTCAACACATCCGCTTATAGGGGAGAGCAGGTTGACACTCGGAACCCCTGACCGACGTGGGTAAACATGGGGAGGAACGGTTGATCGAACAGAGATGTGAGAAGATAGGGATGACGCTCCAGACTCGAAGGTTTTGAAGGAATGTCTGGTAAAAAGAGGAGAACAATTTTACAGGGTTAAGTGCAACCCTATTCCCTCTAGAGTCTTCTCAGGAATGTTGTTAAGATATTGTCAGCTGTGCTCCTGTTTCTGCTGGCTCTGGACCCTTGCACTATAATCACTAACTGCTGTTAAACCACTAACTGATGTTAGCAACGTAATGTGAACGCAGTTAGTACTGACATCAAATACTATAACCATAGATTAAGCTATGCTATAACTTCGTTCTGTAAACGCAGTTAGCGCTTGACATCAGTTATTGGTAACAGCAGTTAGTGAACATGGTGTGAACATGGTATTACCGCGAATGCCACATAAAGTAACGTTCTAGGCTTAGCTAGCTCCAAAGACTTGGAACTTTGATTGGTTCCTATTTACTAATAGAGCTATAGGCCTAAGTACCATGGCAACATATCTAGTTCTTGTGTATTTCCATTGTTGTTAGAACAAAATCCTAGTCCTGCTTAAGAGATGGGCTAAAAATAGGTCACATTTTTCGATCTAAGAGACCGTGATTCTGTTATCATCTTGTATTGTCATGGGATTTAGCTCTCCTAGGGAACGTTGTCCAATCAAAGTCCTTAGTCTATTGGAGCTAGCCTCGTGGTGCCCCGTCCAACCGATCCTATATACCCTTACCTTCCCAGCTTTAATTTGGGAACAAAGACTTTGAGTCACATATTAAATGTTGCCAACATTTCTTCCACGGGCTAGATTCTACTCGAGGAATGAGACCCTCTGCCTGCGACATCATGTGTCATGGGTGCTTGAGAGGGTGTGAGAGAGAGAGAGAGAGAGAGAGCACATGTCCCGACCCATATGTTATAAAGATCAGCGAGTACATGTGAGTTGTGACGACTGAAACAGAGATAGCTGCAGTTTGTAAAAGAGAGAGAGAGAGAGAGAGAGAGAGAGAGAGAGAGAGAGAGAGAGAGAGAGAGAGAGAGAGAGAGAGAGAGAGAGAGAGAGAGAGAGAGAGAGAGAGAGAGAGAGAGAGAGAGAGAGAGTGTGAGAGAGAGAGAACCTGTCAAACAAAGTGTAAACCTGCACATTTTGTGTGTCCTAGAACTAAAACGCCCGGATGTCTCGAACTGCCAAGTGTTTGGAAATAAAACTTTTAATATTTGAAAGCTTCGTTCTAAAACGCCGCTTTTGAAAGCTTTGTTCATTAGATTTCCGCTTTATTCGACCACATCTTTGTCGTTACATCACATGATTATTACATGTAATCATTACATGTGATCATTACCCGTTACATATGATCGTTAAATATTACCAAATAAAAGTCGTTAGTCCTTTGGAGCTAGCTATAGGCATAGGATGTTATTTTAGGGGGCAGTCGTGGTAATGGTCCAGGTCAGTAAAGATCAACTGACACTGCCCCCCCCCCCCCCCCCGGCATTTTCATTTATTTAAGTTTATATAGTGCCTACTGTAATTATGACTTACTATTGGCGTCAGTGGATAATGAATGAGATAATGGGAAGATGAGATGAAAGGTTATTTTATTAGGTGTTTTTGTTGGGATGGTTGTTAGTAGTTTGTCGTAGAGAGAAACACGAAAAACCTCTGTCAGAATGGTCGACCATGACGGGACTCCGTTTTCGAACTTGCAATACTTTTCACTATCGTGAATGGTTTGAGAAAACTTCACTGAAGTGCTGATAAGGGATCTTGTCAATTTTTTAAATTTCAAAACTTCATGATTTAATCATTTTAATTAATTCAAATAATCGCATCAGTACAGTGCGTCGTTTGATGGGGCGCGCACCCCATCTTGGACCCCCAACAACGTCCTGATTGCTTGGTTCTTGGTCATAAGCTATACTTGACAACAGTTCCTCACAACAATGAAACAGAAGTACGAGATCAACAAGTTTCTATCAGCCAATCAAATCACTCGTCTGATTACACGTTATGTCAAGGCCACTAGAATGCTGATAGCGAACCGAATGAGCGCAAGAGAAGGATACTTGAAGAGCACAATCTGATCGAGTGGGACAACGAGATAGTTGCCTGAGCCGTGCTGGTGACTGTGAAACATGAGATTCACCTTACGAGGTTTCAAGTTGTAACTGTATTGCATATAATTATAGGGCCCTACATTGATTTTTAGAAAACGATGTCGAACGCATTTTAGCCTTATATTGACCAACGGTGAAAAATCTGAATATCTCATAAAAATAAGCTAAAATAATAATTCTATATATATATATATATATATATATATATATATATATATACTCGTAGTCGTATCCAGAAAAGAAAGTATGATCTACCAAAAGAAATAACACAAATGTCACCGATGAATTTGTACAACTGCGCCATTTTTGAGGTACCCATTATGATTTTTTAGGACGAGATTTACGTTAAGCAACACAACTACATCTTGCGAAAATGTTGAATGCCTCAAGTGCTAAAACGATTATGTAATTTATTTTCTTCATCATCGAATAGGCCTATATCTTGATGCAAAACCATTTGCTTTAAAACTTTGCTTCTATTTTTTCTTGTCATTGAAATTAGATTTTAAAAGTAGCTCTTTGGTGCATCTATTATTTTGAAACATCGTGTGTTGTAGGACAACAACGTTCTGTAGCATAACGAACAGTACGTTACAAGTAAAACCATTATAAAATTGATATGCTGATATCTCAATTGACTGATATGTTAGAATCAAAAAAAAAAAAAAATAATAATGCCTCATCTGCCACTTGCATTTTCCACATTTCCCAACTAACTTCACCCTTTCAAGTGATATAATTTTGGAGAAAATAGCATCAATAATACTTCAATTCCAAATTTTCCGTTTATATCGCCAATACATTGAAACATATCAGAATCAGACTTTGTACCGCTTTGTGCCTTTACAAAACCATGATCAAATAACATCAAATGTATCGAAACATGATATAATATTAGAAAAACAAGCACTTTTAGCTTTCCTCGCTTTTATATCTATCGCTATTTGTGCATGTCTCTAGTAATGCATGATGCCATACACACCTTATTCCTGTTGCAAGCTGCGGCCGCTGGTTTATGTTAATGGGAAGCTACCGTGCAGACACTGCGAAGGTCGAGCACAATACCACGGGGGCGGTGTTTTCGGGGGGCACAGGGGGAGCGGGGGGGTTGGGGTCTCACCTGAAAGGACTGTAATTACATAGGACGCGATCTTGTTGAATAGCCCTGGCCAGGAGGAACATGATCCCAGGCCGTCGTCAATAGTATATGAGCTAAGAAGAAGAAGAAGAAGAAGAAGAAGAAGAAGGAGGAGGAGGAGGAGTAGCAATAAAAGAACCCACAAACGGCTGTCTTTAGGATTATTAACGGTAAAAAGTAGTCCTGAAAGGAACGTCTTCGAAGGGAAGAAAGCATTCCGCTTTGATATAATAGATTTGAAAGGTCGATCATCATAAAAACGAGAAACCTTTTGGATGGAGGATTCTGGTTTAATCGAGAGATGGTGAGTTTATGCAGCGGGCGATAAACAAGAGACAAGGAGACAGTAGCAAGACAGGACTGACGTGAAATCTCCGACGAGATTCAGAAGACACAAGAATCTTGTTCGTGATAACTGGAAAAACTGTCACTACTTTACTGGGCAAACGCAGATGAGCGAGTCATCCTTATGATGCGTGAGTTTACTTGATTAACAACGAAAGCCTCATTCTACATTCAAGGGTAAGGATGAGAGGTGGGATCGTTTGGGTGGGGCACCACAAGGGTGATCACACGAGTGTTGATATATAATTACCATAAACTGCAGATGTAAATAAAATCATTCTACAGAGAGAGAAAAAAATAGTGATTGGTCTAAACTGGTATAATTAGGACTATCACTTTACTGATAAGAGGTCGTGGCCACTTAGTACTTCATCCAAGCATTTGCTTAGAAGACTGTGGGAAACCATGCAAATCCGGGTCAGGAGGGATAAATGGTGTTATACTTCTGTTTTTTTTATCATTTTTTTTTAGTTATTAATATTGGGTTAAACGAGGCACTGTGATGATAACTAAGATCTAATGGCGTCGGATGAATGATTAATGAGATGATGGGATGACGAGATGAAAGAGACAGAATGACGAGGATGAAGGATGAGGTTAGGTAATGGGAAGAGAGCGGTCGTGGTCTATATTGTAGGAACCATCCCGGCATTAGCCTAGAGCCCTAGACTACAGAGGGAAACCACGAAAAACCCCTATGAAGATGGACGGCGGCGGGAATCGAACCAGGTCCGAGTTGCCCCTCATTTCCCGGACCACTTGAAGCGAGCATACTGAGATGCATGTGATCCGATGCTATACTCCTTTCATCACTTATCTGAGATATTCAATTATTTGAATTGTTGAATAAAAGTAAAACTAACTCGTTATGTTAGTTGATGCGAGTGAAATGTGCATGCGAGCGAGCTGCATGATGGCCTGACCTCCAAGTAGGTGAATGTCATCGCAAAGTGCAAGTGCATCCACTTGTTGTGTTCCATGCAACTAGAGCAGAAAGACTGTGGCATCTGTTAGCGCATGCGCTCGGGGTCTGCACGCACACCATCGTCTTGAGACAAGGCAAGACGTTAAGGATGAGAGAATCTTTCGTATCAAATGTAAGGGAAATCCACACACCTTGGTAACGTTCACACGAGTTTCGTTAAACCTTGGTTTATAGCCGATGCATCAGTAATAGTACCAACAGAATGCGCTCCTATAAATGCAATATGGCTGGCTATATGAGGTTAACAAACTGACAACAATGGCAAATTTGTAGTAAATGTTAATCCATAGACGAAAGATGGTTATTCTTGTCAGTTGCTAGCTCTCCTTGTGTTCTGCTAATTTCGTCCGTTTACCGCCATAGCAAACAAACTGCAACTATACTTTTATATTATTATTGAAATCTTGCTATACAATTATTTTAACAACACGTTTAGGAGCGGCACCTCTTGGTTGTTTCAAGATTTCGAGACGAAATTGTCAACAAATAGAGAACTACATCTGGACAATTTTAAATTAAAAGCAATGAATTATGACATAGAGACTGCATTGTCTGTGACCATATTATTTGCCGCATATAAAAGTCTTTCAGTTTCCAAAAGTCCAGAACACATTATAAGTTGAAACAGTTTTTGTGTTAAATCCGGACATTTCCAGTATTGTTATTGAGAGTAAACCAAACACACGAATGTTGATATCATCCATCAATGAAACAACTCTGTTAGGCAATCAACTTTTACTGGCGAGTATCTGCGATATATAACCTGCACGGCCGGTATCTCTCAACATTTACATGTGTTAACATAAACATATGCATGTCGTTCTGCTCTATTGGTAAAGGACTATATTTTATTCATAATTTTCTCTCCAAACGTCCGCTAGTGACTTGTACCCGCGACAGAAGACGACGAGCTATAGAGGGAGAAATAAGGGGGACCAGAGAAACACCTGACAGTGGGGCTACGTGCAGCACACAACAACGTGTATAAGGCCGATTAGCATTGGTGGAGGCGCCGTGAAGGGCTGCAGCACACAACAGTGTCAGACCGCTTAGCACGGGTGGCAGTGCCGTGAAGGGCTGCAGCACACAACAGTGTGTCGGGACTCTTAGCATGGGTGGAGGTGCCGCGAAGGGCTGCAGCAAAGAACAGTTTGTGAGGTGATATAACTATAAGGAGGGAAGAAGATTTTGCTTAGTAATATAATCGCATGTGCTTTGTTCTTCTATAGACTGGTATAGTATTTCAAATTGTAATGTTGGCACTCTTTTTAACAATTGTCATCATGACTATTGATAAATTCTATACCTACGCAACACATACACAATTTAATTTAACAATGAGAAAACGTTATAACTGTCGTTCGAGATTAGCGGGCTGTGTGAATATAATGGGAGATTTATTTTTGAATATCACACTAATTCTGAGAAAACGTATTGGAATACGATACTAGTATTATTTATAGACTTTAATCAAGTCAAACTGCGTGAGTCATGAAAACCTCTGCGTTTACATCCGTTCTCGAAACCGGAAATAAAGTCCCCCACCTCCCAGCTTCCGTGAGCTCGACGCTTCCGCGGCACGGAGCGCTTCCGGTTCCGGCCGTGACGTCAGTGCTGGCCAATCAATACGAGGCGGAAATTAAGTCGACCAATCAGAAAGCTGGATATAGCAACTTGTTGTGTGACACTTGGCTTGATTGGTTTTTGCGAGAAGTTATTTATACAACCAAGTTAGATTGCTGCTAACTCTTAGGCCTACGTAAACTTCGTCATTATCGCCTCTCCAGCGTAGCTTTCTGTGTCTTTATCTTGTTATTAGTTGTTATGTTCGTGTTAGTTGGAAGATAGGAACAATTTGAACAATAATAGACTTAGTAAATGATTTGTGTGAAATTAATCAAAGCTGTTTATATTATATAGAGTATAAAAATACATAAAATATTCCGTAACATTTTATTTATCTCCATTATTCAAGTTCCCAAACCATAACAGCCTGTCTTTACTGAAAAACTCAATGCTTCTTTGTTGTTTAACAATGAGTGTATACAAATCAATTGTTGCTCAGAATAGCTACTGCCATCTAGCGGCATAGTCCGGACCAAATATATATTATTAATACATTTTCTCATTGTAATTATGTAGGTTGGCTCCACAAACGTCTCTTCTTGAAGATGTACATGAATAGTGTTATATCTTATCTTTCTGTCTCGCAGTCGTCTAATAGAAACTCGACAAGGAAACAGCAATAAGTAAATCGAGGTCCAATATGACAACAATTAGCATGGTCTACAAACTATCCGGAACACCAACTTACAAAAAAAAACAATCTTCCGTCATTGCATGCACCCGGTATCTAATCGGCCATGACTGCAACACACAGCTGATCACGCAGGATAGGTATCAAGTCACCCGAAACACGGCCTTCTAGCACCCTACTTGGCTTGTCTTTGTTCAGCAAAGAGATGCATTCTAGTCCACAAGACTAGGACAAATATTAGCTGATAGCTCGGTTTAGATACTTTGGGACGTCTATTTTAAAATATCGAGGATTAATGGTCGATATTCAGTAAATCTGATATCCAAACAATGATCCACATCGATTGAAAAGAATATAAAGAATAAATTAATTAAGAATAAGCTGCGTAACAAAAAAAAATGAATGGATATACAATACAATTCTGTCAGTTTCTAGTAGCTGTCAATGTGGGACATTGTTGGTTGTCATTGAAATTAACAAAATATTATACGTTTTTCGAAGAAAATATTATTTGTTTTGTTGATGAACAAATTTGCATACTCAAGTTTAAACTATCTCACCCCCTTTTCCCTCCCACGCCTCATCCCCTCCTTCCCACACAGCTTGTACTGTTCAGTTATAATCCCCATAAAACATGGTTTATGCATTTTGGACATTCTAGTCTCGTATATTCATTCAATTCAATTCGATATCGTTTGGGAATTGTTCAATACATTTCGAGCAATATTCGATAATGAAATTACGAATGTTCATGTCAAACGAAGAATTAGTATTGAGATGTAAAACTTGAAGCAAGGCGTTAATGTTAATTGGATGACAAGGTAGGATCGTTCAGACGGGGCACCCAAGGTCAATTTTACAACCCTAAAACCAAAACCGAAGTAACTATAATTCATAGCAAATTGTGGTCAACTGAAACTGTGGTAACTGTGGCTATATATATATATATATATATATATATATATATATATATATATATATATATATATATATATATATATATATATATATATATATATATATATATATATATATATATATATATATATATATATATAGGCCTATATAACTTATATATTATATTATTATCATTATCATAATAATGATTATTCTGGTAAAGATTTGTACGTGCCAGAAATCAGCTCGAGATGCGAGCTTGAGACCTTCACAGCTGAAAGAAAGGTTACTCGAATGACTTTGGTGTTGAACTCGAATGAATGGATTTTAAGGCTTTATTACGCGTCGACGACGAGGTCGTTTAGCGCTGTTGCTGAACAACTGTTGACCGGAAACAATTCGTCGGACCGGAAGTAACTTCAATATTGGTTTTAGTTTATATTAATTTAGTTTAGGATGTTCGTTTGATTAGGTGAGTTAGTTTAGGTTAGGTTGGATTGGCTAGGTTTATTAAGTCAGTTAGATGAGAATATTTAGGTCGGTTTAGGCTGCCTAACAACAACAACAACAACGACTGCATGTGGTGACATAGACCGATGGTCCGATGAATAGCGGCCATGAAACTCGAACAGGTATTGGAAGCTCTTCTAATAAGAATGTTGAGATTCGAATCTGTTTACGTTATTGTAGATTATTTGGCCAGTTTTATAGCAGTTGATGTGAAGCTGGATTGAGAGCACTTCGTTTGATGAACGGAAACAGAGAAATACGTTATTAATAAATATTTAAATCTGGTCGCTTTAAAAACAGCAGTTCATTATTTAAATAAATTCGTAGTTCCACATTCATTTACCAGCTATTCTAAAATTGTAAGAATAATTTTTTTTCATGTTTGAATGTTAAAGTAGTCTACGTCAAAACCCTGGGACTAGATTTAATTGAATAATAAAACAATTTTTTCCCTAATTCCAGAAAAATCTAGAAATCACACCTCAATTTAAAAAATCACAGATAATTTATTTCTCCTTTAGAGATTCCGAGTCACGTGACGTATGCATTGGCCGATTTTGTAATGGAACAAACAGAATCAGGTAATATCTACGTCACGACTCAGAAAAGTGAGCGGGTCCTAGAGGACAAATCAACCATTATAATTTCTGAAGTTGAGATAATGATTTCTAGTTGTCTCTAAAATTAGTGAGAAGAATATCGTCATCATCTAGCCCCAGGGTTGTGATGTCCTGTAAACTCAGCCTCTCTCCTACGTCATCAGTGCACTTGCCATCGATACGCTCGATGAATATCGAACACCGCATATCGATATACCTCTTATCGATTAGCTTGAGGTTACGATTGTGGTATGGCCATTATTCAATCACATCTTTCGCTTATGTAATAAGTGAAATTACGACGCAATTATTTTACATCACACCTATTTAATTTACACACGTATCTTTTCTATACGACATTTCTTTTATGTAATCAACATAATCGATTCGCAGAAAAAAAATCAATTCATATTTACAAATATTTTGATGGGATTTGACATTACTCTGTAAACACTTCTTAGCACGTTGGTGGGTACATATAATATTTATTATGTTTAAATTTGAAAACTTTTATTGCCAGACCTAATTTTGTTGAGAAAGACTATCTATCATTCATATCTTTGACGCGTTGTGTCTGCAACGTTACGGCCTCTTGAAAAAAATGGTTCCATGGAAAGCTGAGAAACTATGAAAATGGTAACAATAACTCCATCTCGAAAGCAGTGATTAAAATGATTTTTCTCTAAACTAGACAAAAAAACATCCTTTATCATACAAGAAAAAAGTGAAAATATCACCATTATTATGTGTGTAAGTTGATTGAATTTATTTTTTCATCGATCTCGAAGAAGGTGCAGTACGACCACAGGAATAATTATCTTTCAAACTAATTGAAATATTCTATTTCCTATAAAGAGTCAATTTTCATCTTTGTTTTGGTGAAAATTTGAACTTTTAATTTGAAAAGTGGAATAAAAATGAGTAAGTTTGTTTTCATAACAATTGAATTATAATTGAATAACAATTAATTTTTCATAAAGTTGACATTTTGGATAAGTTCCTTTTTGGAAGAGCCAATCGAGAGCCAATCAAAGACTCAATTTCACAGTAGGGCCTATAGGAAAAAAAATTGCTCGCGCTCTACAGGTCTAACGAAATCACAAATTCGATTTAAACTTGCCACACAGATATGTCATATTCTATCTCGATGCTCTAAAAAAAACATTTCGAAGTTTTTAAAATCGCTGCGGAGGATAATCAAAAAAATTTGAAAAAATATTTTCTTCAAATAAATTCAAATTTTTACGTAATTCAAACATAAGAACCATGCACAGTACTCCAACGCTTTGCACAGTACGGATCAACCGCTTTGTAGAAAATAATCATAATGTATGCCTATAGGTATTTTTTCGAAAAACGTTTTGAAAAAATAAGCAACAAGACTTAAGTATAGAACAGGCACGTATTGCATCAATGGTTTTAAATTCAACTTCCCATCAAATTTCATATAAATGCATGTGTATATATCGCTCATCCCACAACGCAAATACCGCACAGCGTTTTCCTAGTTTACAGGCCCCAAATTAAAGTCGTTCGATGAATCGACAAATGACTAGTCTAAATCTTTTTCCGTTTCACCCGTGTTGCTATTCTAGTGCACGATAGGCCTAACAGGTCACACCTAACCGCTTCCTTTTCTCTAATCCATTTCCTGTCCTATTTATTAATAGCTATTCAATTGGTTCCCTCGCGTTTCCTTCTGTCCTTTTGACCGCTCGTTGTTGGTATCAAGCAAGACCTCGTCGTAGCTACACCATGGCTACACCTAGCACTGGAGTCACAAGTCCCAGGCGTGAGAGAGAGAGACAGAGAGAGAGAGAGAGAGAGAGAGAGAGAGAGAGAGAGAGAGAGAGAGAGAGAGAGAGAGAAAGAGAGAGGGAGAGAGATGATTGGTACTTGTACTTCGAGTTCTCTTCTCCAAACAGCGCAGTTACATTGTCTTGTGGATCCAGGAAGAGTGATTTATCTGCCTCGGGATGCGTGCCTTTAATTGTCCCCCAAATCAGACAACTACCGCGTTTCCCCCCTCTACTTGTCTCTGGTTGCCATGGTAACATGCTGACATAACATCGTCACTGATACGGGTGGACCAGTGGCTAGCAAGCTGGACCGTCATTCAGGAGACCGGGACTCTGTCAACCTCAGTGGTGTATTCGTAAAAATAAAAGTACCAGGGCGGTGATAACTGAAAAAAAAAACATTTATCCCAAATCCAAGACGTAACATGCTACAATGTCAGTTTCAGGAGATTTTAATTCAAATATAAAATAAAAATGATGTGGTTTACATTTGCATCTAAAATAGTAAATACATTCGTTTCTAAGGTAATACACAAAATGTTACAAACTGACTCTACACTACATTACAAGATTCTATCATTATTGTAAAGTCTGACGTTGCAAATAAATATTGGCAGGTTCCATCTATCATGATACACCATTTTTAACATTGTGCGTTTACAAGTTACCTGGTTCAAGTTGGCTTTATATGTCCTCAAATATGGTTTTCAAGAAAAAAGGTACCAGGGCGCCGCCCTGGCCCGCCCTGGCCCGAATACACCACTGGTCAACCTTCATGTGGATAGTGGTTTATCTCTCTAACACTGGGAGGGTTCCTCAACATTAGGCCACGACCGATCCTTCCCGCCTCTCCAACAGACCAAAAAGGACTCTTCACCGGTCTGTCAACCACAATCAAGTGAAATAGACAGTTCGTATCCGACCAACAGGCATGCCAGTCACAACGAGATTGGCGGCCATTCCTTATTTATCACATATTATGTCTACATACCAAATCTTAGAAAACCCGTAGGGCTATCTCCGAAAACGCAAATCTCTAAAAACCCGAATCTCTAAAAACCCAAATCTCTAAAAACTCAAATCTCTAAAAACGCAAATCTCTAAAAACCCAAATCTCTAAAAACCCAAATCTCCGAAAACCCAAATCTCCCAAGAAATCTCCCCACAAAAAATGTTTGAACAGTATGAGAAATGGGTTTTCGGAGATACGGTTTTTCCAAGATTTGGTCATAACAGTAAACGAATGGTCGGACAAACGGGTTTTCCAAGATTTGGTCGTACCAATAAACCACGTTTCGGATAAATGGGTTTTCGGAGATATAGGTTTTCTAATATTTGGTTTTTCCAAAATATGGGTTTTCCAAGATTTGTTTTTTCCAAGATATGAGTTTTCTAAGATTTGTTTTTTCTAGGAATTGATATCAATGTGTTGCCCATATTATTGCATATAATCTGCCAACAGAAAGCAGATCCCAGCAATATTCACGCACTGGACTTGCCTCCACTCTTGCCTTTATAACGCCACCGTACGTCCCAGCCTCCGAGACTCGAGTGAGGTTAGCTCGACTGTCCCCCCTATCCTCTAGCTCCACCGGTCGGCTGTCCCGAGCTGTCACGCGGCCGAGTTGAGCTGCGCACCCCGGGGCCTACAGGCCAGCTGCAGGCTCGGGACACCCGGCAGCTCGTGAAACGAGATAGGGGAGACAGACGGTCGTTGCACTCGACACGATCAGTACTGTTACAAAGTTCATGGCTGTCGGGATGAGATGAGAAGTGCGGAAGTTCAAAGAAGAATGGCCACGCCCATTTTCGTCACTTGTAAGCCTCTGTCATTGCACTCCTTCCTGACGGGGTTTCCCTCAGTCATCGAACCAAATGCTTGTATCATGTACTGTGTCGAGTGTTGGGTATACTTATACTAATTTATCAAATCACCACTTTTTTATTTAATGATAAACTTTACATCTTATGTTATTGGAAGAAGTGAACATTGCCTAAGAAACGTAGTTCACAGTGGAAGACATCAAAATTCGCGTGTTTGGTTAACTGTTAATACCAATGCTGGTAATGTCCGGATAGATAAACGGCTTATACTTATAATGCGGACTTTTGGAAGACTAAAAACCGCGCTAAAAACATACTGTGAATGTTTATTATGGATCGATAGTATTTTATAAGATAATTCTCTGAATAGTGTGAAGCAGTTTCACTACAATATCTTCAGATGGAAACCCACCAGGATCGTTTATATTCCCTCTGAACGAGTTACGCTGTTTGCAGATACATGGGAGTCCATGGGAGTCGATTTAGCGGAATATCAGTTTTTTGGTGATAACTTTTGAGCGGTATGAGATATCAAAATTTTAAATGCAAGGAAACAGAGATATTTTCAATACCTTAAAGCTGGTGTAATAAGTAATAACGATCTCATATCTCTTAACTGTCAAGCGTATACGATTAAAAAATGATTTTTTTAAACCGTATACGTATGACAATCAGGTGATTGAGATAAATATCACTTACACCGTCTTGAAGGTATTGAAAATATCTCTGTTTCCTTGCATTTAGAATTTTGATAACTCATACCGCTCAAAAGTTATCATCAAAAAACTGATATTCCTCTAAATCGACTCCCATGGAATCTCAAACTGCGAATTCCTGACAATATCCGTGAATCATGACGTAATAGTCTTTATGACGAGCTGCGATATGTCGGCTAGTTGCCGCTGCGGTTTCTTCAGACTGTTGTCTTGGAGATGATGCGGTCGACACAGGAAATACTTTCTGTTCAGTGTTCAGTATTCGCTTTGCCCCTCTATAGCTTCCAGGTCCACACTATAGATACAACAAGATGGAGGATCTGAGCTTTATACCATGACAACATTAAATTCTGACATTTTCATTAATGTAAATTTTATTTATAATTTTAAATTTATGTTTTGTTTTCCTAATACAGTTCAAATCCTGACCAAATCCAAATCCTGAAGCCTGACCTATTTTCAAGGTACTGGTGTAGGAGTGTAAATAATAATTAAAAATGTAATTAACTGTAGTTGACATAGCTCATGTATCTCTGTTATCAATCACTCTAATAATAATGTTTTATTGTCCATGCAGGTGATGGCTATAACATTTTTCAATGCGTTATTAGAACTTCATTACCAATAATATAACATTTATCTGACTGTCTTCAATATCCTATGTAGTTAGTTCTTAATTAATTAGCTTTTATGTAGAGGAATGTAGAAAAAGACAATAAACAATACAAAAAAAAAACACAATTGATAATACGAAATAGTGAATGTATGAATACATGAAAAGAGTGCTAGGGATAAAATGAAATGGGACCAATGATTATAATAAAACCAAAATCGAATACCGGTGATGTAAAAAATAGCATGTAAATAAAAAATAGCAGATAATCTGATTTGTACACACTTCCACATGAGAAACGAATTTTAGAAAAATGTAGCTTGAAAAAAAAAAAAATGAATATTTCCTAAAACAATTTTTCGAAAGTTAACATTACAAAAAAAAGGTCAACATCAATAAGTTTGAAATTTTAAGGTGGTTTAAATTTGTAATTATTTCAAAATTGTATTCCGGTATAACTTATCTATCCTCATCTGCCTCTTGATTATAAATGGCGAACAGGATGAAAATATTTCGTTATATGATATAAATTAATAAATATATGAAGTAATAGAATAATGCCTTGGTACGCTGTTAGTGTGGAACTACAGATAAGTTTTTAAGTAAAGCTCGCGCATAGTTCAACAATACAATTGGCTAAAATATTCTATTGTTGACTATTTTTTTATGATCTTTCGTCGGCCATATTGCATTTCAGAATCGCATTCTGTTATTACTTTTCTTGTCGAATAGAATATAGATGCTAATTCAGCGACCGACCCATTATTGCCACATGTCTTGCATGCAAGTGCTACTACAAGTGTCTCCCATGTACATGCAAGAAGAGAGAGAGAGAGAGAGAGAGGGGCAAACAACAGGTTTCATAGAGCTACAAGGAGGAAGATTTGAATAATCACGATTGGTAATTTAATTAATTAATCGATATCGTGAAGAGAGAAATGTGTTCCATAACTTCCTGCTGCAGCATAACGCCCGTTGCCATGACCACGGCCCGTTTGATAACAGAACTAACCGACTGTTGACGAAACACTTGCAGCCAGTGACATTATCTCTATCATCTGTATGGGTCCAGTTTCAGATATGACATCTGCACATATGACAACTCCCGTACTGTTTTCAAGTGGGAAATGGTCATTTTAAAACGGGAGATTTTTACTGTAAGAGTTATCATTCTGTATGTTGATTATTGTTTTGGCCTACAGACCACTTATACCACTCAATTAATTGGTCATTTACATCCTACATTTATATATAATTAATAGTTATATTTAGGATGAAACAGCTTAGGCCTACTGTTGGAAGACAACAGTGTAGGTTGAACTGCACTTTTTGTTTCATCTTAGCATAGATGATAATAGGCACATATATATATATATATATATATATATATATATATATATATATATATATATATATGTATTATATATATATGATTGCAAATACGCAATACAAATACCCACAACAACAACAACAACAACAACAACAACAACAACGTGTAGTTGGCCCATGTAGAATGTGATCATGCTCGAAGCAGTATTTGCTGAAGACACATGTCTAACGTCTCGCAGAAGACAATGTAGATAACGGTCGACGTGTTAAAACAACGCGTCATTAATTGCCAATTGTCTTGTATTGTGTATTGTGAGCTTGTGACATGTCTCACAAGCATGCGTTACATGCGAGCATGGGAGCCGAGTGTGTGTGTGCACATATTCGGGGGTCGATACCCTGTTTCGTCTGTCACAAAACAAAGATCAACTCAAAAGTTGGTTTCCGTGATATATAACCCGATTTGTTGGGAGAAAAGGATAATATAAACTGAATAAATATTTGGTGTTGTATTCGATAAAAAAATATTAAAATAAAAAATGGAAACTCTAATATTGACATAATTATATAAGAGTTATCATAATAAACAAAATTGAAAATTATACAGACCTTTTTTTTCATATTTTTTTTTTCATTTTTGCAAGTGCATGTGTTATCCGTTTTCTGGAAGCGAGAATTTTTCTGCATGTTGGTTTTTAAATAGGACTAAAAGTTACCAATGGGAACTCTAAAATGTGTGACGTCATGACTCATTTACCGACCCGTGCTACGAAATTGTTAGTAGCGCTACTACAAATGCTCGACTACTGACGCAGTAGCTTTTTTGAAAAACAAAATGACTATTAAATGTTGTCTCAAGCGCAGGATTAGGGTGAAGGGGTAATTTTTTTATTCTGATCACAGAAACGAAAATATCGGGGCACCTGAAGAGCGTACACCGGAATAAAGTCGACTCGGTTGTGTGACATGGGTTTGGGTGTCCAACCTAAACCCTAACCACATTCCATTGCACAGTACCCGGAACCACATGGCACACGACCGAGTAGACTTTATTCCGGTATACGCTATTCAGCCATTGTTTTTAGTCCCATTTAAAAACCTACTTGCAGAAAAATTCTCGCTTTCTGGTAGGTAGGCTGCGTAAGTAGATTGGCGCAGTGAGATATACGAAGCTACAAAATTTCGAAAAAAGTTTAATTGTATGATGTTATTTGCTCTAAAATGGTGGAGGGTCGAAGACAGAGGGGCTTTTTTATCCTGATTTTTTTTATATATATTAATTAACCCTTGCTGGTAACCAAATCGACTCCTCCCACATACAATTATTTGCATGATCAACAAATGAAAACTATTGTCTCTAAACTAGCTACCAATCAATCAGTCCAACTTGCAGCAGAATGCTGTAATCACGTCACGCTCTGGTGTCATGCTCACGCATACAACCACGCTCAGCGTGACATCGTGCGAACAGCACCAGCAGCTATTGGCGCGAGCAATTACCAATACCTGCATAGCACTTCCTGTCGTGGGAATATCCTCAGGAGTGAAGGTATGTCGGAGGGAACTTCACGCTGCTCATGCTGAATAATTGATGGTGCTTGTTTCATACATAAAGAAAGTATTACATTTTTGTTCAAACTTTGGAAACAAATAAAACCGAATTTTCGAAAAGTATAAGATTGCATTCATGACTCATGTACAAACGACCTCATTATAATTTGTGTATCATAATTATTAGCTTCATCGTTAACATTACTTCTATTTTTTTCAATTAACATCAAAATCTTGATGTATAATAATTGTTTTATAATTAAGTCTATAAGGATGAATTATTAAGACCGTTTTGAAACAACCCCTGTTGGTTGTTTCAAGACGTCGAGGCGGTTTTGTCAACATTATAAATAGTTAACGCTGGAGCAATTTAAATTGAAAACAATGATCGAGCTAATTGACACCAAGACAGCGCTCTCTGTGGCCATACTTTTTCACCGCAGATAAAAGTATTTCAGATTCCGGAAAAAAAAACGTTTTTGTTAAATACCCGGACATTACCAGGCTTGGTACCGGTATTGTTAGATTACATAGTTATTGTAATCAGAGTAATGGAAGTAAGAAACAACAACAAAAAAAGCTAATCGTGGATAATCTAGAGCTACATTCGGATTGAAATAGTGATAAAGGACCTAGAAAAGTTCCACTAGAGTCAAGTGGAGTGACTGTTGTCTACACTTTGTCCATCCATATGCTCATCCAAACAACCAATTAGTGTGTTTTCCCAACAATAACCCTAGACTTGTTCGGTGTTGAAAAACATCAAACTAATTAAATATCTCATTTCGGTTTGCAATCAACTAGCTTTTTCATGATACTGTTGTTACAATTGTCATGATGCGCGCGCAGCCATTTGTCTCCGTTATCTTGATCCCGAGCACGCATCACGTGATGTGGCCAACAAGTGGGCGGCTGCCCCCTTGTCCCCTATCCGCCCCCGGGCCGACCACTCGGTGCATTGTCCTCCATAACGCTTCACTGCACAACACATGAGCCAGAGAGAGATGAAAGATGGAGAGCAGATGAGGGAGAACGAAGGAGGAAGATAGAGATGGATGGGAGAGGAAGAAAGAAGCTGTTAATGATGAAGATATATATATATATATATATATATATATATATATATATATATATATATATATATATATATATATATATATATATATATAGAGAGAGAGAGAGAGAGAGAGAGAGAGAGAGAGGCTGAAAAAGAGAGTGAGACAAGTGGTATGTAATGGTACGGACATATGAGGAAGAAGGAGGATGCAAATGATTAGATAGAAAATAGAGAGAGAGGAAAGAGGTAGTAATAGGAGAGAAAGAGATGAACGTATGAGGAAGACGAGTGAGAGAGTGAGATGAAGAGCGATAGAGAGAGATAGAGATAGAGGAAAGAGGTGCTATAGTGTGAGAGAAAGAGATGAACGTATGAGGAAGACGAGTGAAAGAGTGAGAGAAAGAGAGGCCAGGAGCGGCATTCCTAACCAGTGTGTGCTACAGACAGGACATCGTTGAATCAAGGAGCAAAAAACTCGACGAACACCAACTCAATGTTACCAACCGAAAGCATTTAGGAACATTAGGTGATGGCTGCCTGGCTTTGTGAGCAGGATTCTAGGAATGGACCAACCACTGAAGAGGGCCGTAACAAGCCTCTTGGTTATGGTCCAGTGATCACGTTTCCAAAGAGATTCTATTCAAGTGCTGAACATCCAGGTGAGCTCAGATGTAAACAGAGCAACTTGAGATCAGCAATAAGAAACCACCCCATATTTCAACCATCACATTTATTTAAAACTTTGGAATTTCACATTGCTGACAGTTTATTTCCATCCCACCTTCACCACATTGCATGGTATAGTTTTGATTCAGGCGAAGTTCTTCCCTCCCCCTAACTCTCTAGAATTCAAACTAAACCTAAAAAAAATCAAATCACCACATTCCAATTTTTAAATAATCATTCGAACAACTCGAACGTTGACATAGCTCAAGTGACGTCACTAAAATAACGTCACTTTCCACCAATCACAGTCTTCAGTTCGCTAGGTTACCATAGTAACAACATTGCTGGGACATCTGTTCGGGAACGCTGAAGAGCATATACCGGAATAAAATCGACTCGGTCGTGTGACATGGGCTTCGGAATACTTCTTAATGGATGGTTGTAAATGTGGATAGGGTTCAGCTAAGGTTTGACACCCAAACCCATGGCACACAACCGAGTCGACATTATTCCGATATATGCTTTTCAGGCGCCCCTTCTGTTTGACCATCTCTTTTCTTAGATCACAGTACTGCAACCAGAAGTGTTGATCTTTCCTCGCTTGCAGATGATCTGACAGTCAACAATGGCAGATCGGTATAATGTTTGGCAACACGGGTCTGCTGCGGAATGTGGTCCATGCATGGTAGCTAGGCAACGCAGCCTCCGACATCTCACAGCGAGAGAGATGCAGAGGCGCTAGTTGTCCTTCACCTTACACGTCACTTTGGAGCGTAATATGTAGGGTTTATGAACGCGGAGGTAAATTATCACTTCCTAAGTGCGATGTCTTCTCAATATTCTGTAAACAGGTGTAAGCAGGGTCGTATTAAGACATTTTGCGCCTTTAAGCCCGAACTTCCTTCATATTTGGATGAATTTATATAGAAAGAATAAATAAGAAATCTCAATCATTAGAGGCCTAAACCACATATTAGCAAAAAGCTTCATACTTTTGGCATTTTCTCTGTTTCTTAAACACACTTTACACGATCAATTTTCGTTGCATGAAATTTCAACAATTGCAAGGAATAATTTCAGTAGTGTAAAGGCGTTTGCAATTTCTGTTGCGAAATTCTCATTTTAGTAGAGATACGTGTGGGCAACATATCATCTAGGTGAAAGATTGCAGCGAAGTTGAACGTATTTTAACTTCGTGAAATTCTGGCATGCAATTGAAAATTTTCCGTTCTAATGTGTATACTGTAGGCAACATAGGTAACGTAGGTATTCAACTTTTCTGAAATTAATTTCATGAATTAATTGATCGTGTAAAGTTGCTTTTAGTTATAGGTACTGATGGATGACGTATTTCTGAAGTGATGCAAGTAACTATGTTTGTTGTTCTCTAGTGTCAATCTGACGAGAGAGAGATGGGGAGGGGGGGGGGGGGGGGAAAGTCAACAGGGGCTAATCCTGCCAGGGCGGGTCGTCAAACAACCAACAAGTCGCATTGTTCATAACTTTCATTCGTTTTTTATTTCGTTCTAATAAAACGTCAGAATAGCATTGTAAGATAAATGCCGTGAAGTATAACTGGTACCTCACTCAATCCTGGTAGCGTAAAACTCTTGGGCGTACGCAGGACATTACAATAGCCACGGACCATTACGAAAAAATGTAAATGCAAAACTATTGTTCACGTAAAGTAACGTGGTTCGGTGTTATCCCTCTGTTATCCAAGTATGCTCAATTTATAAGTGAAAATATAAACAAAAATGTGGACTGAAAACATAATTAGGTATGTCTACGTCATGATTCATGATCTGTGGAGGACAAAATCATTAATAATTCCCGAAATATAGATAATGATCCCGGAGGATCCATTCTAACACTTGATTGACTTGTCTGTTTCAACAGTGGAGAGCACTCGTCCCTGGGCGCGAGCATGCAGAGCGTTCTCCTCGTAGGGCGGTCAATCGATCAAGTAGAACTATTTCCTCCAAGGAAACTGTTGAGAACAACTGCTCGGGACTTCTGATCGCCCGTGCTTGGTTATAGGATGAAACGGGCGCTCGAAGATCAACGGTCTCAGCGGAAATGACGAGAGCGGCAACTATGCTGTAGAGACCCTAGCAGAATGATGTGTCAGATATTTCATCAGCATCGATACATGATATGAAATCATTGTTCTCCAATTAAGTATAAGGAATAAGGATGAAAGGTAGGATCGTTCGGACGGGCCACCAGAAGGGCGATCATGCCACCTCAAAGAGTATAATACATTGGCCATTCAAACAATCTTGAGGGAATAATTTTAGAGATAGTGAACAATTCAAACAATTACGTTGGGAAGAAAAAAATCGTCAATCTTCAATTATAATCTTGTTTTACTATTATTTTCAATTCTTCTGTTTCCTTCTGCAATCTCCATTTCTAATAAGTTGTCTAATAAGTTACTTCGAGTACAATATTGTGTACTGTAATATATAATTATTAACATTTTATTAACATCGAAAACTTTCCATAAAGCCAAATATTATTTCAGAATTCAGGCGAAGGATGACAAGTTAGAATCGTTTGAACGGGACACCACAAGGGCGATCCCACAACCCCAAAGGAATAATAGAAAATATAGGCTACAACAAAGAAAATACAGGAAAAATATATAATATTAAATCATTCCTCATCACTGTATTCACGATGACAGAAACCATGATCACCTTTCGCATCCCCATCAATACGACCCCCTCCCCCTCCCCACTTAAAACCTCCCTCCACATTCAACTAGGAAATAGATCTCGGAATACCCGAAACTCTTCAAAAGAAACAAACACAAAAACCACCCCTAAAAACCAGGTCTTGAATAGCACCCCCTATTTGACACACCTTACTATATTCGTCCGTTGTGCTCTAAAGAAATGTGCACCCCGACTTGTCCTGCATCCCACCCCCTCCCCCCCACCTTGTCCTGCACCCTCCGATAGACACCCCCTCCCCACGCAGAGAGGTGCATTCACAGGTAGGACAAGTGAGCCTACCTGTTGCTGGTACAGTTACCACATAATACCAGACAACGTGAAACACACTCGGATTGCCAAGTGACACAAGAGTTATCAACAGAATGTTGTTTTATTGCAATAAATGTATTATCATTTTATATAATATTGTTATTATTATCATCCATGTACATACACATATATATATATATATATATATATATATATATATGTATGTATGTACATATACATATATGATATACATATATACATATATATATATATATATATATATATATATATATATATATATATATATATATATATATATATATATATATATATTAATCTTTTGTAATGGGCAACCTTTCATTTGGAGGCAGAGTCTTATTTTAAAAAAAAACATATAAAAAGACTGACTCTTGAAAAATATAGCCCAATAATCTATTATCATCGATTCATACACTTTTCACAAAAACTTTAATTATTTGCTACAGAATTATTTCTAGAAATTTCTCAAGATTTAATACTCTGAATAGATTTTTAATTATTTTTCACATCTTTTTTCCATTATTATTGAAAGTTGGATCTGCTCACGCTGATATAATAACAGTATAAGAAAGAGTGAAACGCAGAAGAAATATATTATATTGTGATGTGGAATTATTTCTCTATCCAGTGCTGTACCACCGTTTAAAGTTGCTGTAAACCTTGCTCGCACCTTTGTGCTGCTGTATACTTCTCCACTTGTACTGTACAAGCGATTTGCACAATAAGAGAGAGAGAGAGAGAGAGAGAGAGAGAGAGACTCTGGATGCTGTAACGTATTGAGCGGATAAGCCAGCTGATGCTCGATCAACAATACAGTTATGACGACAGAACTCGGGTATACAGATCGCACAGATCGACTCGAGATCTCTGTCGATATTCAATCATGTTCTTGAAAATGGCTGTTTACAACCAGCCCTGTTGGTCACTTTTATAGTATTACTGTTCATTTGGATTAGATTATGTTAGTTTTAGGTTATGATAAATTAGTTTAGGTTAGGTTGGTTAGGTTGTGATCGGTTAGGTTGGTTAGACCAGGTGATATTTCACAGTTTAGATTACTTGCAACAACAACAACAACAACAACAACAAAAACAACACCCTCTACGGAAGGGATAAATAATACATGTACCTATTACCCAACTCTAGCTGCACATACACCTTGCCCATACTCTTATCTATAGATTGATTACTTTTGAGTATGACCCCACCACAAGCTAAGTTATTTGAGAGTACAAATAATCGGATGATGGTTTAGAAAACATGCCTGATGCGAATCCAAGCAAGTCTTTACCATAGAGTAATGAAGTTTTGAATTAATGAACCTCCTTATAATCATGTCTTCACTTGAGTTTCTGAAGCCATGCTTTGACTGGCTGAGTCAGATGGGGCGGCTAGGACCTCGTTTTATGAATAATACAAGTAAGTGACTTGAGCTAATAAATTATTAAGGAACAGAGATATAAAATTGGTAATAGGGCCTACTATAAAATAACAATAAAATTCACAAAAATGAATATTTAACAACGCCCATCG
The DNA here is from genome assembly GCA_907164805.1 of Brachyptera putata. Classification (NCBI taxonomy): domain Eukaryota; kingdom Metazoa; phylum Arthropoda; class Insecta; order Plecoptera; family Taeniopterygidae; genus Brachyptera; species Brachyptera putata. The sequence goes on along the minus strand of OU015468.1, from coordinate 18,938,803 downwards.
TTTTTGCTACGTTTTTGCCGGTTTCTAGCGTTGAAACTTGCTGAGACATAGATCAGCGAAGGGTTTTATTTCCACTCCTCTTTCCTCAGTGACGTCAGAGGACCGACTGCACAACGAAGAGGTTGTGGCGAGGACGCTTTGAACACGGACTCGAATGTGATGAGGTAATTCTAAACACTCCGTTACGAAAGAATGTACGTACATAGTTTACAGCAAACGTATGAACTTTGATGGCTTCCTGAGGCCATTTCCTCAACCACTTCAGCTAAGGTTCATATATATATATATATATATATATATATATATATATATATATATATATATATATATGTGTGTATATATATATATATATATATATATATATATATATATATATATATATATATATATATATATATATATATTTATATATATATATGATATTGTCTCTTTAACGGTGAACTTGCCTTTTTGGGGACTGAATTGCGGTCCAGCGGACCTTATCAAATCGCGACATTTCGGATACATTTTAGTCTTCCCTGATTCCCTATTCTAGATTCGATTGCCGGCTCACAAAAAGACAGGAAGCCAGAAGACGGTCACGTAGACCTACAAAATTACAAAAAAAAACGTGAAACAAAGCCCTTTTTGATTCGGTAGGCCCTATATGGAATTGAATTCTTCGCTATACGCCCATCTAATAAGTCTTTCGTACATGTATAAGTACATGTAATAAATACTCAGCTCCACTCACTCATCCCTGAACGTGATAACACTATGACGTCTCCCCGTGACACCTGTTGTACTCTTCGGCTGATTTAACAACGGAAGTGACTTGAATCAAGTCACTTCTTCTCTGGTCCCGTGATTTGATAGATCAAACCCTCCGATCGCTCATGCTGCGAGATACAGGTTGGGACGGTGGGTAGCTTCAATAAATAAAACAGTATAATGAAGTTTCTTACATCCGATGGAGATAGAGTTGAGATAGTTTGACAGTTTTTACTTCCCCCCGCCCCTCTCTCCCACATCCACCTTTAACCACCTTAAATACCTCATGTAAACACTCTTCTCAAACACAACTTTACCACGTATAGTTGTAGACTATAATTTAAACATTGTTCAATACAATTTGAATAATGTTCTTGTATTTGAGCAAACAAGTCAACCACGTTAGGTGTGTTGCTCCGTTACCATAACGTTACGTATACGTTACGTGAACGTTACATTTTTATAACATGATCGAAAGAACCGATCGAACCAGATTTTGTGATTACCCCATCTTTTTCCTATTTTAGTTCTGAATCAAGTTTTTTTTTTTTTCAGTAAAGTGACAAAGTAGTACCACAGTTGAATATTCACTGTTCAGCCACAAGTACCGGCAACAAGTACCAGCAACAAGTACCGGCAACAAGTACCAGCAACAAGTATCATCCCCGTACCAGGGGAAGGTATCAAATACTTAAAAATCAACTGTCCTAAAACCAACTGACCCCTACTCCTACTTTTGAGCAACCTGTACAGAAGTTATCACTTATACTGGAAGGTTTGGCTTCTCCTTTTACCAATTTCTTTTGAATCAAACCATACCCACCGAAACTAAAGCTATCACTAGAGAGAAGCTGTAAAATATTTTCTGGAAAGTAATAATCCAAGTAACAAGACCATCAGACAAAATAATTATTCCATTTTCAGTACCCCCAAACTTTTCCAGAACTCGCATTTGAGCATCGCTGTTGGAATTGTGGACCTCGGGTAGGAAAGTGTTGGAATGAGTGGCTGATTTCGGCCATGTATTGCTGGGCTATTCGATAATTAGGGTGAACCTTGGTGAGAGGTGAACAGAAGGGGGTGCACATAGCCCCTAGGAGGGGTAGGGGCTGCACTTGACCCCGAGAAAATGCTTCGTTCACGATATTTTTAACGAGTTTTGAGAGTCTGTATATAACTCGAGAGTGCATGGGAGCCGATTTAGCGAAATACCAGTTTTCTGGTGATATCTATTGAACGGTATGAGATATCAATATCTTTCAAATATCTTTTAGAGTTATCTTTTATAGTAAATGGGAGGGGGGCAATTTTATAAGGCCTTGACTTGATAAGGCCCTGCCAAACTGACAGTGATTGAAATAATCACGAAATAATTATATTAATTAGTTTATATCCAGCTGCGACTTCATTACCGGCATTATACTTCTCGAAAAACTTTATTCGAGTTCCATGAGCAGATACTTACACGCCGACTAACGTCCCGAATCAGACATCTCAAGCATATCACCTGTTGCTACGGGAGAGGGTAAGACTCCAATCAGGAAACGAACCCTGGTCTCGTCGCAGGCTCACCCACGCGCTTATCCTTGCCTCAACAGCCGGGTTTCAAACCCCGGAAGCCATCGAACCGCGAGTATTGTCTAGCGAGACAGGTGTGGTCTCGATTAGACGTCCCTCCATTCAACCACAACCACCGATCGGTTGTCCTGAACCTCCTTCGAGAGCACGGCTTTCTCTTTCATGTTACATCACCACGCAACCTACATCAACACGGCTACACGTCGGCTAGCCACGGCTTATGTAACGTTGTTACATGCTCACTTGGAGTTGAAAGGTTTCACACGCATTCGACATTTACACAAAACAAATGAACAATCATAAATATTAAATATTATTGAATTATCAGTATAACATTTTGAAAGAAGATCATCCATTCAGCCCTTCTGTTGTATTATTAGGAAAAATAAATTTGGTAGCCCGAGAGAGTCGACTTAACGAAATATCAGTGTTAATTAAGGCGATGACTTTTGAACGGTGTAGGACATATCAAAATGCTAATGCGGAAGGAACACATTATATGTTAATACTTTCAAGATGGCATTTGTCAACTATTCAACTTATATCACATAATTTTCACAGGTACACAGCTGAAAAAATCGTTTCATTTCACATCATTTTGAAGTTATTAAAAACACTTGTGTTTCTCCCGTATTAAAAATTATATATCTTATAGTTCTACCAATCAAAATTTATATAAAAAAAGATATTTCAATACTGATAATGGCTAATTCGACTCCCATGCACTCATAACATTCAAGACTTATGAATGGGTTTTAACTTGTACCATTCTATGTACAACGAATTAGGCATTAGAGTAATTCATCATTAAACCATTTGCTTCCCATTTTGAGATTTTTAAGAGCAAAATGTATAGTGAATTTTCTCCACACTGTAGTAAGGTGAGAGAAGAAAATACTCCTTTGTATGCTTACAGATTTCGTATTCGTATTCAGATTTCTTATTTTCGTATTTGCAAACACCAAATTTAGGAACCACCATAGACCATGCACATCGCTTCGCAGAACATCGCTTGTACGGAGTGAAGCCGATATGCTTGGAGGCGCGGGGTCTGTGGAATGAGAGGAAGCCACGTGATCCAGGTCTGCTATAGCCTGACGGCGAATGTCTCGTAACACAGTCTTCTCAGAGTCAGACCAAATAAATGACGTACTTCATTGATTGTAATGGCTGTTGTAGCAATTCTACCTAAAAATAAATTCTATAATAATCAGCATAATATGCTCTTTCGTTCGTAAATCTGAAAAAAGATTATTAATTCACAATTGTGTGTTCTAATAGTAATACGATAAAATCGTATTACAACTTGCGTATCTCAGATCGGTGAATATAACGGTATTGGTTATATTCTAGAAGCTTCTAGACCCTAGACTTCTAGATTCTAGACCCTAGAAGCTGTCTCGGCTTCACCGCTGCCTGACCTGAGGGATGCGAGAATTTTTCTGCAAGTCGGGTTTTAAATGGACTGAAAATTATAGTTAAAAATCAAATTATTGTGTACACATTCTTGTTTCTGTGGTCAAATTAGAAAAAAATAAACTAAACCATAACTCTGCGCTCGAGTTAACATTTGATAGCTAGACCTAAAAAAAAAGTAACAGTGTCGGGAGTCGAAACATGGACCCTCAAAAAGTAAGGCAGCTATGCTAACTGTAGAACTACATCTTAATATGCTTGCTTTACGCTACTTCATCATTATCATAGCACGGGTTGGTAACTGAGTCATGACGACACAAATCGTGGCGTTCCCATTGGTCACTTTTAGTCCAATTAAAACAGACTTTGAGAAAAATTCTCGCCTGCGGAATAGTGGTAGCCTGGTCTATATATGAAGTATATTATGTATGGTCTGAAGGAACCGCTAACTGAGAGTGAACAACAGAAGCATGTGTGTGTTTCTTGCAACAGGCCATGACGTTATCGACCGGTGATTTCAATGCACGTCCGCCTCTTCACCACGTCACACAGTGCAGCTCGTGACGTACACAGCCACGTGGCTGCACATGCGCAATACACCCAGTCGACTTAACGTCTGAATACAATTACAACTCCGTAAACTGTTTAGTGCTGTTTCGTGGAAAAGTGGAAGGGGCCCACCTTTAATTACAGTTTTCACATTAAAACCCAGTTGGCCTATATTGATTCTTCGCCGACTACCTCCCTTTGAAGCCTTTCCCACACACTCAGCCGCAATACCTTTTAAAACGCAACGTCGACCACACTCTTTTCGCACGCCCAAAATCTCGGGTACAAGGCTTTATAATGACCCTTCCCGCACTCGCCATGTTCTTCCTACACCATATAGCCTACGTGTAGTGCAACTCCCTGATTCTATACCCTATGCTCTGCCCAAGCACAACAATGACCTCTCAACGAACTTCTTTTTTTTCCCTTTAATTCCGCTCACGACCAAAGTGCCTATCAACAGTCGTCACTTTCTGACCAGCATGTTGCACTGCCTGCACTGCTCCATCTTCGACGTCCACAACTGTGGCTGTGTCTGCACCCGCCGTCTCCCAGCCTCCATTCCGCATGCGGGGATCGGTCCACTGTACTAAAAATCAACTGTCCCAAGACTCGACTGACCTGAAAATTGATCGACTATACTAAAAACAACTGTCCTAAAATCCAACTGTCCTAAAATCCAACTGATCCAAACTTCTATTTCTTTAGCAACCGAAACAGAAGTAAAAGTGGAGTGTCTGGTTTCTCCCCTTCACAAAATTGTTACCACTCATTAATTGTTTTATAGGTTTTTAGTGATTCTTTAGGTTAGCTGGGTAAGCATTGTGTCGAATGAATTTTCTGAAGGAAAAAAGCCAAACCTCCCACTTTATAACTTCTGGGAAGATTGCTCAAGAAGCAGAACTTTAGGCCAGATGATTGGTAGAGAAATTCTACCCTCACTTTCACATTGTTGCTACATGCTCGTTTATTTTGATAATATTATACAACAGCTCTTGACCCACCGTACCCCCGTAATGGCCACAGAGTACATGCTAGAAAACGACAGATATAAACTCGAATGATAAACAACGAATTAGCAGAACCATTATGAGATTTTATCTCAGTTATCACAACTTGAAGGCCTTATCTTCAACAGCACTTGCTGAATTGACGAGAACTAGAACACTACTTTGTCAGACAGTAAACATTGAATAAGTTTTCTATTTTTATCATCCATTAGTGTTATATATGAATCATATAACACACAACACATAACTACTTGTCATGCACCTTAGCGGGCGGAACAGAGACGAACGAGTTGAAACAAATAGGTGAACAGGTATTAGTGTAATCTGCGTCGTGGGTGATTACTCTCCAATTAGGCCTTTACAGTAGCTTTATGAGAGAGATAGAGAGGGAGGGATAGTGATGGTTAGAAGGGAGAGAGAGAGAGAGAGAGAGAGAGAGAGAGAGAGAGAGAGAGAGAGAGAGAGAGAGAGAGAGAGAGAGAGAGAGAGAGAGAGAGAGAGAGAGAGAGAGAGAGAGAGAGAGAGAGAGAGGGGGAGGGGGAAAGAGAGAGAGAGAGAGAGAGAGGAGAGAGAGGAGAGAGAGTGAAATAAAGACAGAGAGAGGAAGAGAAAAATAGAGAGAGAGAGAGAAAGAGAGACAGAGAGAGACAGAGAGAGAGAGAGAGAGAGAGAGAGAGAGAGAGAGAGAGAGAGAGAGAGAGAGTGAGATACAGAGAGAGGGATAGAGAGAGAGAGAGGCGTAAGATCAATCAATGGATACTTGCCCCTCTGCTCCTGCATTGATGCTGTAAACGCATGGATCTGGAGTAACCTTATTGAGTGTGTGTTGCAACACTTTCTCTTGTGGTCCTGATGTAACATGTAATTGCTGTGGTTGACACACACCTCTCAGCCATTTGCTCACGATACTAGTCTTTGTTATGTGCTTTACCGTCCGTCTGTCTGTCTGCGCCAATCAAATCAATTAATCGATCCTTAATGGCACGTTCAACTGACTCCACAGTCTAGTATGTTTCTCACCTTCAATCTTGTTGAAATATGTCTACTTTGGACTAATTTGATATTTTGACCAATTTAATACCCAAACTGAGTTTTTTCTATTCTAATAGGGCCAGTATGAAAATATCTCGTATTTTATCTAATTGATCTATATAGGCCCTACGTATTTTCAAAATCACCTCAAGATCTCAACACCCCAAAAAATTAAAGTAATAGGCCTATAACTCATATCAAAAAAATCAGGGATGGTTAAAATTCAAACATATCCATTGGGAAGAGAAATCTCCAGTCTTCTTATTATATCTTATATTATCTTGATATTTTTTTCATCTTATTCTGGAATACTTCTGTTTTTTTTTCTTTGAGAAATACTTGAAATGTAGGCCTATTATATCCATTTTCATCAATATTTACTATCAAATTACAAGAATGTTTCCAACCACATAATATGTTTTGCATTCAATTTTTGAATATTGTGTAAATGTTGTGAATTTATTTTGTATGGGAAACGTGCAGAGAAGAAAATAAAATGGTAAAGGCTACAATGCTTGAGTATGGCAGTAAGCCATTATTTATGAATTATCAACAAGTTAGTAATTAATTAATTAAACAAGTATAATACAACAAATATTGATGTATTCAAAGAACTGAGATTAATTGATATTAAATTAAGGTAAATATGTAGAATGAAATTATTCAGATTATTTATGAAGCAATTAACACTACGGATAGCAAAGCAGAATATGTCAGTGGTGATCAGCGTTGAAATAATCAAATTTCATCAAATGTCATGAGAATGGCAAGTAGATATTCTCAGTTAGGAGAAACTCACCTACATTGTGACATTCTTAGTGTCAACATGACATATAAACGATAGTAGCGGCGGCTTCCCATCTGAATTATCAAATAGTGAAACTGCTTCACACCATTCAGAAAATTATCTTATCAAATATTGTCGATCCATAACAAACATTCACAATATGTTACGTGTTATTTGTATGTAACGGTGCGCTGTGAGATAAAAATCGATTGGAAGAATTTGAGTGTTACTGTTACATATAAGTGATCTTTCCACATGTGCTATTATAACATTTGAATCATTAGCATTTTCGTCAAATATTGTCTCCATCTTGTTATGTATTTGTTCATTTTGTATCTTATGATCATTTATATCTGCGAAATTCCCCTCGCGGGAACTTTTTGCCGTAAGGAAATATCAACATCTAAATCTCGCTGCCTCGGCTCCTGTCAGTTAACTCAATCCATCAATCGCCAACCTATTTCCAGATCTCACTGGCTTTGTTTTCTTACTCTCCCTTTGTGGTAATATTTCAGCAAGTAGATACACTATAAAATATTAGATCAGATTATAATAAATTATTATAAATTTATGTATTAATCATAAGATACAATAATTGTTCTTTTCTCATCAAATGAGCCTTCAATATTTGCAATACCAGGTTCATCCATCAATAAGAAAATATCTAGCATTTTCTGTATTATTACGGTACTTAGTTTTTATTGTATTCATTTTACATTAATTAATCAAAATGAATCTTATTTTATCCCTGTAACAAATCGCTTTTTTGTCTGTGCCTGTACTTCCTCCTCTCGGTCTGTAAGAGACATTGACTACAACCTGTCGGTGCATGGAGCAACTATAAAAGCTGTATATACTAAATCTCAGCAGAAGTGGTAGACTGGTTGCCTAACATGCAGGGACAATATCGAGTACGTCCATAGAGTAATGACGTTGGTACTTCATCACCCTTAGCGTGCTAAAAAGTCATTCAGGAGACCGGGGTTCGTTTGGCATCTCCTCCTGGAAGCCAAACCCACGAAAATGAAACCATACAACAAGCATAAATCTGAAGACCATACAAAATTCTTTTAGAATATTCTTTCAAATTTTGGGGAGGAAAAATTGGCTCAAAATCAATTATTAGTCAAATTCATAGTCGTAACTTATTTTCAAAATTGCGTCGTTTTTTCAACTTTCTTTACGGTGCTATGTTTACAATTTAAAGTAAAACGAATGAACATACTTTAAGCTGAAAATTAACCAATTTTGTACTCGTAATACCATCTTTGTTTTAAAAAAAATGTTGACACCTTGGACACCCCTGCAAATCAAACCCACCGGCTTTCGAACATCCAACAAGCAGAAATGGAAAGAGCGTAAAAAATTATATTAGAATCCATTCTCAAACCTTCCGCCGGTGGTGGAGGGGAGGGGAGGCAGATGATTTTCATTATCAGCTCTGAATATGAATGAAAATAATTCAATTGAGAGTAATTTATTAAATAACATCCAAGTTCCGATTAGAAGTGACCAAAAAAATGGTCATGAATGGTCAGTGACCATGCTTGAGTTTCCTTGACTATCACACAGGTTTAACTTTCTTATCTCGACTTCGTAGCACCAGCTCTTGTCTAACTGAAACACAAGTATGCCTTATCAACTGACAGCATAGGGGCCTAGAGCACAACAAACTACTGTCACTTCATACTTCACGCGTGCCAGTAGCATACAGGTGGTATATTTCTCTCTCTCTCTCTCTCTCTCTCTCTCTCTCTCTCTCTCTCTCTCTCTCTCTCTCTCCAACTAATAACAACAACAGCATGGAGGAAGCACAGTTTTATTTTCATTATGTTATACACACTGGCTAATGGCTATGAGTGGAACTCACAAATAGTATATCATTAGTGTCTTGACGGTATTCCCAGCTCAATTACAGTTGACATCCTTCAAAACGATCATTTACGGTACAAAACTAAAAATTAAGTATTTGTTTGGCGCAGTGCTATTACACATTTCTGGCTTTGGAACAAATTATAATACCTATAGTGTATACAAACCAACTAGGCGTGCGCCATAGCCGTGCCTAATGCATGGCCGTACCATCCTGAAGTAGGCCTACCTCGAACAATTTTTATAGAATAACATTTCTTGAACCAACGTAATTCTTGCGAATGTATGAAATCACTTTTAACACATTCAAATTTCGAAAATGTACCTGCGGGGCGAGATGGGAGCCTCCTCCATTATCGGCTCGTGATTGCCCACGTTATTGGCTTCATTTACGTCAGGGGTGTAGCCGTCACTGTTATGCATTGTAATTATTTTCATTGGCTCTGTTAGTATTTTAGTATTCGAACATATTATATATTTGCAGTTCACATTTTTGTTCATGTTTTAACTGATAAAGTAAGCATAGTGAGATAACACCTTATCATGCATTTATCGCATCATCGTATTTTTTTCTAGAGAATGTATTTTCAACTTTTCGTGAACAGCAGTGCCTAATGAAAGGTCCTGCGCTTGCATATTCAATGGCTTTGATATTCAAACATCACATGCCAAGTATTCGACCCAATAAAATACTTTGAGTAGCTTTGTTGATATGTGAGATTCTCTAGTTGAAATGACATATATCCCGATTATACACCATATATTTCCTTCCAACACCAATCCGCTAGAGAACACACTGACTTTAAATGTCCGGTTGCTGATCTGTATTTTCTTACTAAAAAAATACGTGAAAGTAATGCTGACTAGTAATGCTGACTAGTAATAAGTATACGTACTTCTTATTGTGAAATGACTAGATTGGTTTCAGTGTCCTGGGAATCCTCGCTGACCGGGAGGTCTAGATTTTTCCCGCGACTATCACTTAAAATACCGTCGTAGACCTCCAAAAACTGAGACATTCATTGGTTATTGTTTACTAGATAGCTAACTTCTATGCTAACAAAAAAAAATTCAAATATGACTACAGAAACAAAAACATCTGAACAAATGTTGTGATTTGTAACTATTGTTTTTAGTCCCATTTGCAGAAAAATTATCGTGCCCTGGACCAAGGAAGACGGGAACCGGGCCCCGGGACGTCTAGAAGTTCTCCTCGTCGAAGTGAGTGAGCAGGTCTACCAGCCCCTGGCAGCCCCCCACCTCCCACCGGTTGCTGGCGTGGCCTCCTTGGTTCTCCTTGTTCAGGTCGGTATTGCAGTTCTGGTCTTGGTTCAACAGACCCTGGAGCTGGCCGATGTATTCGATGGCCTTCTGCAATGTCTTCACCTTGCTCACTCGCTTACCCCTGGAAACAGGGAAACAGGCAACTCCAGTTATATATGCGTGTTTATCGATTCACGTATCTATTTATTTACTCGGGTATTCAATCATTTAGGTCTGTACTCATTAATTTATTCATCAAATTAATTATCTATTCAACCAATCATTTTTGTATTATTTTATTCATTCATTTATTTCATTTATTTTTGTACTATTTTATTCATTATCTAACTAACTCTTTTTTGTGATAAGATCACCCTTGTGGTGCCCCGTTCAAACGATCCTCATTCATCCATTTATTAATTTGTTCAATCATTCATTCATTCTTAGTATATTTATTTATCTATTCATAAGTTCATTTGCTAATTTAACCTAATATATTAAGTTGACGAATAATGAAGACCCATCTGGTTGGTATGAAAACGTGCCCGAGTCCAGCTCACCTGTTGTTGTCGATAGGCACGGCCTTCCTGAGGCGCACGAACGCGATGTTGACCGCCTGGACTCGACGCCGCTCCCTCGCGTTCCTTCTCTCCACAATCAGAGGCGGCTTCTCGCTGTGAGGCACGTGTTTATACGACGCCGCTGCGCTTCTCTTGCCCGACTTCCGCTTTCCTCTCCAGGACCTGGTCTCGTCCTGCCACGCTGCCGCGTCCTCGTCCTTGATCCTGCAACAAGGATGAAAGAAGTGTTGTTTTCAGCATGCATGCAATGGTCGCATTTCAGTACGATTTAACCGATTCAAGAGATAAAATGAAAAGACAGCAGAAAAGCCGTCACATTGAAGACTGCGTTCATCTTGTACAGGAACTCACACCTATAGCAGATGCTTGTGAGATAAGCGATATGTTTTTTTGGAAATGTAAAATAAATATACATACCGGGTACCTTGATTTTTTTCTATTAATGAACTGTAATTCGCAAGTGAAAGTTGAAGTTCTGCTGACACATCAGAATTCGTGAAGCCTGTATCGATCTACAATCCATTTTGAACGTGTCATTTGGTTACCGTTGTCTAAAAAAATAAGTGAACCTTTTCCACACGCCCATGCTCAAGACCCATTCAAATACTAAACAGTCACTTACTCTATATTTGTATTGATGAGCCTATAGTGCTGTTTGCTAGAACACTATTGTCCACTTACCCCTTCAAGGCGTCGTCGTCCTGCCAGTCGGCCGCGTCTTGCCAGTCTGCCGCGTCCTGCAGGGACTCGCTCCAGGACGTGTCCTGAGTCCAGCTCGCAGAGGACTCGCAACACGTGGTGACAGTGTACATACAAGATGGCAGCTCCATCACGATAACATGTACTTGCTGTCTCTATATTCCATTCGCAATGTTCTCTCTCTCTCACGCACTAACACGCCGTCTTGTAACACGGATACGAGCTAACAGTGATACATACATTCGCGAAACTTGACTCAAATTCAGTTCGTAAATATTTGTGTTATTATTATTATTATTATTATTATTCCGTCAATAAATATGGTAGTATAGTATCAGGTCGATTGTTGATGAAAGTGACACCAGAATGCGCTACGAAATGCGGCCGACGATAACGTTATATAGAACTGACAACAATTGAACACTAAATGAATGTCATTGTTGAAATATACGTGATTATTTATCTATCTCGTAAAAGCTTCTGTCGTGTAACAAAGGACTACCACTTGTTAGCAACACTGCATTCGGCAATAATAGGCCATTCGACACGAAAAGTACCAACAGAATGCACTTCTACAACCCAATGTGGCAGACGGAAGGTTACAAATAAACTATCAACAATGTTATATTTGTAATAAATGTCATTGTTGAAATTTGCGCGCGCTTTATTTTGTAACTCTTCATAAGTTCCACTGATTTCCACTGACACCGCACCTGCAACTTGTACTGCGAATATCAAATTTGTCACAAAAAAACACTCGTAACAATTGAAGAATTGTTCGATTGTTTGCACTTCTCACCGCCTTGTTGGCCCAGTACTGACTGTAAATGCGAGGTGAGAAGGCTGTGCCGATTGGCCCGCATGCAGCTGTACCAGGTGAGGGCGGCAGTGATCGGCCGGCTGCGATCGCACGTGTCGGGTATACACCAGCAGGGGACGCTTGGGGGTCTCGACACGTCATGTCTTGTACCTAATCATCATCATGGTTAATGATATACCGACGGCTGATAATGTTTATGTAACCATTTAACACCCACCAACCCCCCTCCCCCCACCCTTATGCCCCTATTGTGCTCATCTCGGGGGGTCAAACCAGCTGAATCTGTCAGTCAAACTGTAAGCCTTTATTACTAACTTGGAAGTCAATTAATTATTATAACATACATATAGGCGGCGTATAGGGTACGCAGGCCGTAAAAAATGCATCACACGTAAGGGAACAGTCAATATTAGATACTAAATTGTCCTTCACTATTAAAAAGAATGATATTTCTTGCACCAAAGTAATTCTAACAAATCTATAAAATTAAAATCACTTTCAATTCATTTAAATTTCTAAAATATTCCCTGCGGGGCAAAATGGGAGCTCTTCCTATATTATCGGCTCGTGATTGTGTACGTTATTGTATTGGTTTCATTTCCGTTTGAGGTATAGCCATAGAGTAATGGTATAGCCATGAATATTATGCAGAGCAATATTTTTCATCAGTCTTATTGGTATTTTAGTATTTGAACGTAAATATCAAATCATTAGGATTATTAAAATCATCATACAAAAAAAGCTATTGGCGAAGCAAAATTCAGAGGTAATTTTTGAAAATCATGTATTAATTAGTTCCAATCTATTAGCTCTTTCCGTTCTGTTTTCTTTTTCATTTGTAATTATTATAGTTCAAATTCAAGTCTTCAGGTTAGGTGGAAGAGCAGATGCAATATGATGCTCATATTGTATCAATGTATAGCTTTGCTAGGATATGTATTTCAAGTTTTTAATGCAATGCCCGTTCCCATCGAGATGTCCCGCGCTACAGTTGTTCTGGAAGACACTTTTTCTGGGGATCAGATTTTAAAACGAATCTGACTCTCACAAAAAGTGTCTTTCAGAACAACTGTCTCTCCATAAGAGCAATGTTAAATGACTGAAAAAATATCGAAGAAATCTTGAAAATCTGACTCTCAGAAAAACTGTCTTTCAGAACAACTGTCTCTCCATAAGAGCAATGTTAAATGACTGAAAAAAAAAGTACCAAGATTTTTTTTTTTTTTCGAAAATCCAGAAAAACAGGAATACCAATGAAAACCGGGACTCCGCAAATGTCTGTATTTTTGAGATGATTAGTATAGCTTTCAGGTGGCCAGTAGGGGCAACCCCCACCCCATTATGTACACTCTGTGGAAGAATTACGGAGAAATTCAGTTCGAACGAAAGACAGATTTTTTGAGAGACAGTTGTTCTGAGATACAGTTTTTTCTAGAGACAGTATAAGTTAGAGTCAGTGTGTTTTGAGAGAGAGTTGTTTGAGAGGCAGTTGATGCTATACCATAGGGCCTACCTTGGAAGGAGAACTACAAATAAAACTCCATATTCTTTCAATTGGACGAAATCGACAAGGGCATTTCTTTTGTAAAAAGTTTCAAGTTTTATACATTTCATTCATTTTATATACATTTAATTATTTTAAAGCAATTATTTTATATAGGCTATTTATTTTTCTTCTAATAAGATAAAGAGCCTAATCATTATTCCCCAATTAAAGCTGCATGGATTAGGCCTAGAGTTAGGATCATTTATTATAAATAGTATTTATTTCTGGTTAGAGACTCACAAAACTAAAACTCAGAAATACTATTGAAAAAAAATGACTTCTATTTTTCCCGCAGGATCGATATCCCCCCTCCCCCTCCGCACTCGACCATTACACGGCGCTAACCAGGTAACATGTAGGCTAGATCTCACGTCTTCTGTTCCAGCCCTTGATAGGCTGCTAACAGCTGCCGCCCGCCTCACTTCTCTCTTGATTCATTCCTGCTAATAATTGTTCTCATCTCAGATTGATCCTTCCCCCCTTCCCCTGTCGAGTCAAGGTGCGATCCAAGAACAGAGCTGTGATTGGCTGGATCACAGCAGCACACCTGGGGTTGGCTGGAATTACATGGTCAGCAAATCAAGGGTTATTAGGCGAGGGCATCAAGCATCATATCGTAAAACAGTCATTATGAGGATGATTAGTGAGTGAATGATTAATGATTATTATCTGAATTACGAATTCGGTTTGAAAAAACTATACCGTATAGGCCACTTGTGTGCACGCGAGAGGGAGGTCGTCTATCAAAAGAACAAACGCAAATATCACCGATATATTTTGTATAACCGTGCTTTTTTTAGGATGTCATTTTCCAGGACGAGGTTTGCGATAAGAAACGAAATTACATCTTTCAAAAGCGGTGAATACTTGAAGTTGCTGCAAGTTTGTGATCTGTAATTATACAAGTTTTTACAATCATTCAGTTGGTAGATCAACTTATTCTTCTTTAGTTATTTATTTAGTCTCCAAGATTGATATGTTATTAGTATAGAGGGTGCCCAATTTAATTCAATTCTCCAAATGAACCTGACATGTAATCATTCTTACCCGTATAACCTAGCTGTTGGTGGGGTCGTTGAACACAAACAATTCTTATTTTGCATTTCGACTTCACCGCGTCATAGGGTTAGACCAATCAGGGACGTGTAAATATGGGCCAATGAACGAACGATAGTACGGCGGTTGAAGCGGTGGTGCCAACCAAAGCCAACCAAACCTAACATTTTCGCTTCCACATCCATAAAAATGTCTGTGCCAAACTCAAATGAAATACCTTACTTAGTTTATAAACAAAGATTGGAAGCAGAACTGAAACGGTTGGGCGAAGTGGATGATAGTAGTGAGGACACGAGTCTTGTAAGTAAATTCACTCAAGGAGAAGAAAAAATGGGTATAATTCCTTCAAAACCCGGAAAAGAAGGTAACCAAGACCTTGATAACCCTGTTGAGCATACAAGTGTCAACCCAGTTACGTATTATGGAGTAAATACAGGCGTAACAAATGAAAATCAAGATGATCAGAGGCTGAATGTTTTCACTGACAAACTTGAAGCTCTCAAAGCTGTAAAACAGTACAAAAAATCGAGGTTCAAGGTTTTCAAAACAAGAGAAGAAGCAGAAGAATTTGCGTTGTTTGGGGGCGGTACACTCGAGAACACTTCTGTATCAGGCTACTCTGAGTCAGCGAATGTGCATGTTGGTGAGAAGCCAAGCCTATATAAAGGACCAAAAGCACAAGACCTTGTTCGACTGAGAAAAGCTATCGAGACTGGAGATTTACATATGGTCGAGTCAACTGTTTGGGAGAATCCTCGTTATCTTATAAGCAGTGGTGACACACCTTCCATATTGCAAGAAGGATCGCGATACAATGCGTTGCATGTTGCCACGAAAGCAAAGAATTCAACCATGACCGAGTTCATCATTCAAACTATTGCCGATCCCAAGTTTGTAGAACTGCTTTATGGTGACGACAATATTGAAAGTTGCAAAGGAAGAGTTGCTATATTACTTGATCTATATTTGAACACACCTGACAAAGGACTAAATGAAACGCCACTTCATTTCGCCTGCAAGTTTGGAGCGCTTGATGTTGTCGAAGTACTTGTTTCGTACCCTCAGTGTGATAAAACTTCAAGGAATAAATATGGTCAATCACCAAAAGATGTAATTAAATACTTGATGATGAGAATATATTTTCAACGTATGTCCAGTTTGTGTTGACCTGTACTTGTATTGAGCATTATTTTGCCTTGTCCTAGATTACTTGCAGTCGAGTGAACCCACCAAACCCAGCATTGAAAAGCCAGATTTGTAGTCATCTCGAAGAGCTTTTCTACGTTCCCGTGCTGCGTTCAGAAGACAACTCGCTCCAGCCCACTATCGGATTACCTTTCTCACCAAGTCGCCCTACGGTCAGTAGGAGAATATGTTGATATTCTATTTGTGTTACCGGTGCTTAAAAATGATTCATTTTAATACGTGGTCTGCGTAACTAATGCAGAGGCATACCAAGTGGCATACCCTCAGCCTTTTGAAGCTGATGATAGATTCACTGATAAAGTCCCATTGTTGCGAGACTGAGGGTAAAATCACACATTTTCTTAATTTTTCATAAGTGCTGGAGGAATATTAGGCCTACTAGTTATTTTGTTGAAAGTTTGGTCCAACGGCAATCTTATTAATTTGATCGGGATTTTAGCATTAAAAGGGTCCACACGATAAGATTGTTATTGATCATTAACTGTCTTATTTTTATCTTCTTTTCATATAACTGTTTATGAATACTAATTTACTTTCTCATTATAGTCTAGCCAATGGTCTAGCCTGCCATGATTTTTTCACTAACCATTCATGTTGGGATCATTATTAGGCTATTAATGATATTTTTGTACCCCATTCATCATCATTAGGCCTAATCATTGTGTGCTTTTTCTTCTCAGTTAATTTAAATTTGATTATTATTATGTATCTTTGCCAACCATATATATTGTGGCATACAGGTAGTCTACTTACGGTAATAAATAGGGCCTAGATAAGATATGTAGGCCTATAACTACAAAATGAATAATCACGTTTTCAAGAATATGTTTTGAGCAATTTAGCTAGGTCTGTTTTGTGGTACAGTAGACCTACAATTTATAATAATATTCTTATATAACTGAAATGGAAGTACCGGTAGGCTAATTGTGCAAGTGAACTTGTCCTCCAGGTGATGAACCAGAATCTCGTGGACTCCCGTATCGAGATCCGAGCGTACGCCGGGCCGATGCCGGAAGAACAGGCCACGGAGTTCCGGAAGAAGTGGAAAACGCCCCCCAGGAACAATACGGAAGGAGGCTCCAACAGGAGAATGTGCGACACAGAGAAGGGCCTCGAGTCTGTGGGAAGGTGAGCTTTCTCCCTTTATTTGACCGCGAGTTATTTTATTACTGTTGTCCAGCTTAAATTAAGAGCGCATAGGAGTAGATATAATTTCTTCAGTGATCCCAATAGTATTTTCCTACAGCTAACTTACATTGTCATTCTGTATCACAGGGATCTGGCGCAAGAATTCAACGTCGGATGGAAGGAGTACTGGCCGTTCATGGGCACGTTCACGAACTTGTCGTCGACAGAAGGTTTCGAGAAGCTGGAAGCGCACTTGGCGAAGCGGTTCTACCGAGCTGAGAACCCAGACGTCTCAACTCACAGCGACGCGACTCTCGTTGAAACCAACGAGGTAGGCAACGGTCACGTTCTCAGTCCGATGTCCGAACTGTGCGAGTCGCTTCAAGCGTGCAACCTCCTAGACTCCAGCCGAGACGATTCCAACCGACTTACAAACAACAAATGGAACCGTAATTCCGTCGACGAAAGTGCGCATGCGCATCAAGAAGAACAGAATCTCATGAATATGTTAACAAATCCCGGACTCAGTCCGTTTCTGTACGTGGAGAAGTCGTGCCAGGTGTTTGGTAAACGCATCGCCGACGGCTTGAGTCACATTGCGTCTGGCGGGCTGGCACGTATCGGCGAACAAGTATCCGACATGCTGAAGCAAGAGATGAAACGGCTACAAGCTCTGGTTAATAGTTACCGCGACGATCCTCGGTTTGTGTCGGTGGACTTTCACCTGATCCACTCGCGTATTGCCTCGATCGTGAAACACCGCCTGAGTGGCCTGCCTGTGGATGACTGCGATTACATCCTTACGCTGTGTTCCCAGATCAAAGCCAAACAGCTGACCAGTTACGGATCGTCAGACGAAGAAGAGTTGGGCCACCGCTGGGAATCGGCTGACTCGAATCGTGGCCAATCAGGCGTCGACAAGACAGCAGCACGAGATGCAGCTAGTAACCACGTGATATGCATCGCTCAGAACATCGTGCGAGGCTCCACGGCGGTGCAGAACGGCAACGTAAAGAACACAACGGAGGAGGATTGCATGAATGTCTGGTCGGACGCGCTGAAATGTTCCTGTCAGTGGCAGTCTTCCAACTTTGTGAGGAACAGCCGTAAAACGAGTTCGTATAAGCGTCTGAAATATACGGCAAATAAACTGAAGAAGGGCGACATCATTCCGCTGGGCAGAGGGCAACCACCACGAAGGTTGACCTATGACGGTGCACAAGACGCTTGGACGGACGAAGAAAAGAGCGAGGAAAGCGCGAAAGAAAGCGAATCGGAAGACGATAGTGCGTTTGTCACTCCGGCGTCTTCCCCGAGTAAGAGGAGTCCGGAACAGTCGGATAGCGAAGGAATGTCGTCGGCAGAAGAAGGGGAAGAGGTGTACATCGAGGGTGACTGCCCCACGGTGACGGATCTAGCCGTGGTCCAAGCGATCGAGCAGTGCCGGATATCTGCGTGCGACTATCCCAACATCTTCCGCTGGCGTCACATGATGCTGCTGCACCCGGCTCACGAGCGAGCCAGCTGGGGCAGCCCGCACCGCTTGAGGCTCACTCGTAAGGCACAGTGCCAGACCGACACGCCGAGCAAGACCCCTGCACGACAGTTCCATCCCTTGGAGAGCTGGCATCGCGTAGTTCCACCCTCCTCCCCTAACAGTCCGCTCTTCAGGCGGGATCAAGCCAGGTTCTAGAGCACTAGTCCTTGACCATTGACTGTTATACACGGAAACCTCTATCTATCGCTCTTCAAGGGACCAGGAGCAAAAACTATCCATTCAGGAAAATTTAACATTTGTTAGGCTTATATGTAGAGACATGTAAAAATAGTATTTGCTATGGAGGCGGTGAAATCTCAAAGTGCTTTAATACACATTCTTCTAATATTTTGTCAATACGTTTGATGTTGTTTGATTATATTTTTGAAAAGGTGATAAAGTGATACAAACGTCTGATTGTATGTTGATGATATAAACGCTATATTCAGAACAAAAGCATTAGAGATGCTATTATTTTCTCAAATTATTTCAATTGAGGTGTAAAAGGGTGAAGTCAGTTGAGGAATGTGTAAAATCGAAGTGCAGCTACAAATGCAGGCGGCAGATGAGGCATAGGTTTAACCCGCTTGTGAATTCTTCTATATACCTATATCAGTTGGGGTATATATAAAGGTTTTACGCACTTTTGTTACGCCACAGAATGTTGCGCTACAAAATACAATGTTTCAATATAATATCTGTACCAAAGTGCTACTTTTCAAATTCTAAATTCAATAGAAGAAAAAATGGAATGTATGTTTACATGTCTCTAGTTACGTATGTGGGGAGTAGGGTGGGACAAAATGAATTATAGAAGCAGCAAAACGATGCATTGAGGTTTCGCTGTATAATATTTAGCAACTGTAGGTTTTGTAAATTGATAAATTGCTATAACTAGAAAATGCAAATATTTTTAGACCAAAGTTTGTTATAAAATGTTAAATAATAATACTGTCTGAATGGGATACTTTCATCCACAAATAGGCTAGATCTTTTAAACTGTTATCTTATGTACATTGATTATGCTAATTAAAAAGAATTTAAGTTTTTAAATTCGTCTGTTCGAATAATTTTAAATCCTTGGTTTATCCAGTCCACAGTGAATTTCATTACAATGAAATACCAACATTAAAGACACCACATAGCAGTTTACCATTGTAATTTTGCACCGTGACTAATAATGAGCATGAAGCACATATGCAGGCCTAAAACTTACCAAACGTGTCAGTCTTTACTCATTCTCATCCACGTTACAACATCTAAACATTCAAGTCTTTTCTGACAAAATATTTTTCATCCATTTTCCCATATTTTCTTACATGGCCTACAACTACACATTTTGAATATTCCAATGATTAATTTGTCACAATGTAGGCTACTTGACCGATTGTTCTAAAAACCTTCCCATATCCAAGCCAGAAGATGAGCTATGACGAGAAAGTTTACGACGTCCCAGCTGCTTACAGAAAAAAAATTGTAACGTGTCAAGCGTTATGGCTATTTTTATTTAAACTATGAAAACGCATTATGTGCGTTGTGAGATGAGCTTAAAAGTATGGAAATCTATAATAAAAAATATTCTGTCAGCTCAATCTACATCTACAGACCTTGGATACTTCAAACGCTCAAAAGTGCAACCTGTCGCATATTTACCGTGCAAAACCTGTTGATTCTAATATTCAATAAAATGTATACTTTTATTGCATTTTCTTCGTTATTGCTCATTCGATTGCTGAAATATTCACTGAAAATGTGCATGATGGGTTTTTCATGTTCTGTATTAATTTGATAGGATTTAAAGAATTTTCGTTTTTCAAGTTTTTCTCCTGGGTTATACTTATAGAGATTTTCCAATATTCTAAATTTTTTCTGGAGAAACCATTTAACAGATTTTCCTGAAAGAATCCCAACCTATTATTATTATTATTGTATAGTTAATATTACTAAAACCCAAAAATAAAGACTATTGTATCATTATTTATTTATTTATTTAGCAACGTATTTATATAATATTTTAAAAGTGCCGCTTGAGCTAACAGCTGTTCAAGGTTCAATCTGTCATTGTCAGCTGACACTGACAGTCACTGTTTAAAATGTTATAGGCAGATCTTTGGCTCAATCGCTGCAAATATTACAAACAAAGGTCTTTATTTAAGGCATAGGGATAAAGGTCATTACTATCATAGTCAGTTATAGAGTTATGACTGATAATAATAATAAGTAAACACAGGCCAAATCGTTTATTAATTTTGCTTCACAAACTTATACTTGGGCCTAGTCATCTTCGGTAAGTTATAGCAGTGGATTACTCTCATTTTACAACAGAACAAATACCTAGAAAAATCGGAAGACTTGAAGGTAAACATAGACCAATTTGTATCCCTATATTAGTGTGTACCCCAGCCTTGAAAACCTTTAGCGAGGCCTTTAACCCTACCTACTTGTTGAATGCTGTAAAATCCCATAGCTCATTCATTAAATAACTGCTCATATTTTCTGTTTCAGCTTTTTCAAAATGGCAAAGCTGATTGCTGCTTGGCTTTGTTTAATACTGTATGGGTTATTTTTTGAACAAGGTTCTTGCCTGCTTTCATATCAGCCAGAACAAGTTCACCTATCCTATGGAAGTAAGTACCGTAACTGGATTCCTCTACAAAATGTATTCACCCTTCAGGTGCTGAAAATAATTATTTATTATATGTGTCAGTGTAATTGGATAGTTGCATTGCTTTTTACTTCATATTTTTTTTTTTTTTAGATAATAATTGGGAGATGGTTGTAACATGGAATACTCTGAACAACACGAATACCTCGGTTGTCGAGTATGGAATCAACGGTCTCATACTGAAAGCGTCAAACATACCAATAATCTTCACCAACGGAGGCTCAGAGCAAAGAACTCAATATGTTCATCGCGTGAAACTAGCAGATCTCTCGCCTGAAACAAAGTACAGTGAGTAACTTGTAAATTGTGAGGTACGGTGGGCATGCAGTCAAATGTTGTGAGGTACGGTGGGCATGCAGTCAAATGCTTAGAGCAGTCTAGTAAGTGACTGTACATGATTAGTTGATTACCAATATAACAATATTTATTACAATTATGTGTATACCTTACGATAATTAATGTAGTACTGGTTTGAGCGCAATGAACTAAGTACGAGTATTTTCAATTAATTGTGTACCAGTATTATACTGGTGCCCACAAATAGTGTCCATAAAGTATGAATAAATTGAAATTGAATGCTCTGAAAGAGTCATTTAATTCAACAATAACATCAATTTATTATGTGTTTTATGTCACTACTTTTGTAAACCAAATTTGTTATGTCTTGTTGGTCTGTTCTAAGCCATCTTTTTTTCAAGGCGCTCTGGCCACTCTGTTTCTCTCTGTTTTTCACAAGTTCTTGTTTTGGTGGGGAATTTAATGTATTGAACCTTAATAAAAAGTTGATACAAATAAAATAGAAATTGTATACATAATATAGAAATTTTAAACTGAAGGCCTACAGAACTGCTATTCCACGTAGCAAAAACTCCAAAAATGCTTTGGCCTACTGGGTATTTGAGTAACAGTTTATTATCAAGTTTGTCATTTTCTCAAGACTCTCGTAAGCCAAGCTAATTAATAAATTGAATTGAATGATTAAATGTATGATAAATAAATATATTAATAAATAATAAATAAATATATAGCTAATTAAATATAGTCTTTAAACTAAACAGAGATGAAAAACTAATATTAAATAATTTGAATCAGGGTATTTTATAAACAATCAATTTAAAATTCACATGGACTAATTTTCCTCAGTGTTGTAGATACATTCATTTTCTAATTACTGTTAACCAGCATACCACTGTGGCAGTGACTCTGGCTGGTCCGATTTGTTCACCTTTACAACGCCACCGTCCGACCCCGACTGGAGTCCCACGGTGGCAATATTCGGCGACCTCGGTAACGAGAACGCTCAGTCGCTGCCACGACTTCAACGAGAGACGCAACGAGGCATGTACGATGCGATAATACACAACGGAGACTTTGCTTACGACATGGATACGGACGATGGCCGCGTTGGCGACGAGTTCATGAGACAAATACAATCGATAG
Organism: Brachyptera putata; assembly: GCA_907164805.1. NCBI lineage: Eukaryota > Metazoa > Arthropoda > Insecta > Plecoptera > Taeniopterygidae > Brachyptera > Brachyptera putata. The sequence goes on along the minus strand of OU015468.1, from coordinate 18,915,868 downwards.
CAGCGTATGTGCCGTACATGACTTGTCCGGGAAACCATGAAGAAAAATAGTGAGTTTGAATGTTCTGAAAATTCATCTGCGGTCGGCCATATATTATGTTTTATGAAAATGTTGTGACGATCACGAAGTTATGAAAGTGAGAATATAGATCAGTGGTATCCTTGAATTTAATAAAAATTTCAACTTATTTGGAAATAATTTATTTTAAATTTCTAACTTGGTTTTATAATTATATAGTGCTTTCAAACTTTTAAACATATGGTCTGTTGGGAAAATTGAAAGTTTATTGGTTCACTCTATTCTTGGATTAGTTGTTCGGTTTGTCTTGGCATACAAAAACAAAAAACAAACTAAACGAACAACTTTTTTAATTTACACTTTTCTAAATAATCTGCAGGCCTACCCCACCAAAATATATATCTCTAATAATAGTTGTATGAAAGATGCAGGTCGTCTACCAACATAACAAACACAAATATCGACATTTATTTTTGTGCTGTGGCTTTTTCAGTATATCATGATTTTTTATGCCGAGGTTTACAATCAGAAACGCAAGTACGAAAGTGGTTTATCCTTAAAGTTCCAGCAAGATTGAGTAATTACGAAAGTTTTTACGTGCCGCCCCGGTGGCTAAGTCAATTATCGCTAGCGGTAGTAACTGAAGTCACCGTTGGGCGTGGGTTCGAGTCCCGCATAAGGCATGCGTAAGCGGCATTTTTGTAAGCGTCCTTTCACATATCATCACTTCATCGTTTCATTATCACCCGCTCATTCGTATCCCCGTATAACCTAGCTGTTGGTGGGGTCGTTAAGCAACATTAGAAAAAAAAAAGTTTTTACGATTATTTTGTTGGTAAACACCTTTCGTCTTTCATGGATACTAGTCTAGTTCGTGTCTAGGTCTAGTTGACTAGTGGTGCATACTACTTTTGTTAAGCCCTTGTGAAATTGAAAAAATCTCAAATTTCCATCAACTTTCATCAATAGACAGTACCGATTGAATTTAACAAGTTTCATCTAACACCAACCCTTTAAATAATCACAGTTTTGTGCATTTCCAGCAACTTTAGTGACTACCGCAACAGATTCAGCATGCCAGGAGAACTGGGCTCTCTCATGTATAGTTTCAACATGGGCAAAGTCCATTATATCTCGATATCCACAGAGGTCTACTATTTCCTACAGTACGGTATCAAAGAACTAGTAAAGCAATATGACTGGCTAGTGAAAGATTTAAAGGTAATTTCTATCATCTTCTTACTTATTTATTATTTTTATTACAGTATAAAAAATATAGCGCCTAAACAATTTTCAATTCTTCCCTCCTTTCTACATGATTCCTCCAAACCTTGATATTGATGCAAAAGTATCTTGATCTTCTACTGGACATGCCAATCAACCACACCACACATTGAAAATTCAAATACATACAATATTTGAACACTCGATACAATTATCGAATAGGAGAAATAATATAGATTTATCACAATTAATTATCGATGTGATGTAAACGATAATCAATACTAAAAGTTTTTACATCAGCAAGCAATTTTAGTTTTTCTCAAAAGTGGTCTAACCGGTTTGACCCCAAAACTGTACTCTTAATAGTTGTTTTTCCAAAAAAAAGTTTCCTGTCAAGTCGGTCAAACCGCGTGACCTATGCAGTAATTATGTGATTGGCTAGTTATTTATTCATTTCAGGATGCTTCGAGCCCAGCCAATCGCAGCATTCGACCTTGGATTGTAGTCTTTGGTCATCGCCCTATGTATTGTTCCAACGAACACTTGGCTGACTGCTCAAGGCTTGAAGACAGAGTAAGCACACTTCAGTTGCGCTACACATCTCACCAAAATTATTGAGATTAATTAATAAAGTTGAATGCTTCTGTTGTAACCACTATCCTCATAGCAATATTTTCACAACAAAAGTGATAGGTCCAAGCCTTTAAGACTAATATTTTTTTAAGCTTCCTTATTGACTTAGTACCTGGCGCGTCACTTAGGTCACATCGGTTATGTTTGGCACTAGCTATCAGCCGTCTACTCCTGGGCAGCATGGAGAAAGCTGAGCGGTATCTTCACCATTGAACACGTATTTCTGATCCAAATAACATTTGCAATTTTTGTTTTCAATTCAAATTTTTTCAATTCTAATTGTATTTTTCATTGTCTTCTAACTTTCGAACCAACGAGAGTTTACTGTAGTTTACTGTAGTGTTGATGGTTTCTAAGGCCCGGTATTACGAATAATAAAGTTGTTGATTAAGCGATAATTAGTGGATCAGCTTGTTATTACCCTTGGTTACCAATGTTATTTTTGTACTGCAAATGATTAATTAGCTTAATTAACACATTTTTATTATTGGTAATATGGGCCCTAAGTAAAACATGTGGAGAAAACAAGTTCTCTATTTATCTCAACACAACAGCACTCATAACATGATTTAATTCCAGACGAGAGTGGGTCTACCGATGCTACGTTGGTTTGGTCTTGAGAAGTTATTCTACGATCATGGAGTCGACCTTCAAATCTGGGCTCATGAGCATTCCTACGAACGTATGTGGCCGCTCTATGACTATAAAGTGCTCAATGGCAGCATCAACGAACCATATAGGAATCCAAGAGCACCAGTTCACATAACTACCGGCTCAGCTGTGAGTTTTTTCATTGGTTTAGAAACAAAAGTTTTCTCCCAGGCATACAACTCATTTAATCTAGAAAAAAGTGGTATTTATATTTACTTAACGGTTCATAATTAAATTTTCAGTTATGCACCAGTTCTTATTTCCTCAAAGTTTATATTAACGTGTGCAGAATCCACTTGGCAAATAACCCAGTAGGCCTACATGAGGCATTTGAAGAAGATACATTTCCATTGTTTCTAGCCAAGGTAATGAAACAGAAGTCCTCGAACTTATGGAATGGAAATACATTCTATTTGTTTAATTGCAGTAGTAGTAGTAATAAACTTTATTAGCATGATTTAGCTATTTACATTTTTCAATTTCAATCGTACACTTTACAATAATTAGAAATAAAATATTACAATAATATTACAATATAGGCCTAACCAGATTCTAAATTTATTACACAGATATATTCGAAAGGCGACAATATACTAGAAGTAAATTCATATACATTTAAAGAATCCCAATAATTCCTATTACACTTTTCATATTCTTTGGGTATCAAACTTTTTTCTCGAATAACTTGATTACATTGTCTTCTGAAGCTACCAACTGTCTTAGTTTCTTTAACAGAACTAGGTAATCTGTTGAAAATTCGCATCCCCTTAATGAAGATTGAATTCTCCTCCTTTTTAGATGAAGAACGTTTAATGTTTATATTTTTTCTTGTTCTCGTTTCATAGTTATGTTGATCATTATTATATTTTACCATATCACACAAGTAGTTAGGCACTAAATTATTAATGATTTTATAAATTAATGTTAAAGTATTCAACAAAATACGCTCTTTTACATTCAACCATCCTAATGCTTTACACATATCAGCAATAGGTGTGTCTCTTCTATAGCCCTCAAAATGCTTCTCATAGCTTGATTCTGTATTTTTTGAAGAGTAACAATTTCATTCTTTTGTAATAAAAATAGAATGGAGCTACAAAAATCTATATGAGGAGTAATTATGGTTTGATATAGTATCAATTCAGCTGTCATAGGTTAACACCCATTAATTCTCCTGAATAAACCTACTTTTCTAGCCATTACTTAGCCATTACTTTTTTTCATTACTTTTCTGCAGGGTTGCAAAGAGGGAAGATCACCATTTAAAACGCCTCAACCGGAATGGTCGGCTTTCCGAAGCAACGACTATGGTTATATGAGACTCCGAGCGTACAATGTTAGCCATCTTTACATTGAACAAGTCTCAGACGATAAGGTAAACAAGCTCATAACCGTTTGAACATCCATTGATACTGTAAAGACAATGTGTGAGAGATTAATGAGATCATAGATAATGTTTAGCCATATCTAGAGTAGGCACATTATTTTCTGTCCCGGTAAATCATGTGATCCAGCAGAAATGTTCCGTAAAGTTTTGATAGATTCACTGGTTACTTGACAAAAGACGCGTACTTGACAAGACATGAAAAATTACGTCACTGTCATAGATAAAATATTCGAAATAATTATTTGTTGCATATTTGAATGCAGTAACCACCAAAACTGCAATATGCAGTATGCACACCAATATGTGCATGTTATAGAACCACGTTAATAAGTTTCTCGATTATACGTTTTACTACCGTAGCAAGTTTTATGTTTTGATCCTATCTATATACTTCCCAAGTTGAATAGCCAAGTTTTTCATTTGAATAGGTTTTTTATTCTGGTATCCCAAAAAACGTACGAATGAGTTTCCACTGTTTTAACTTTTGTGGAAATCGAGGAAGATGAGTTATTTTTATATTCTGTTCCAGGATGGTGCTGTAATCGACCACATGTGGCTGGTAAAGGACTCCTACGGTACTTATCCCAAATAGTAGACGTCTGTTGTATCTTTTGCAAGTTGCGTAGTACCTATGTGATGAAAAACTAATATAAAATTTATGAATTGGGTAAAAGGGAAGAACAGAAAAGAGAGAACAGCAGCTTACTGAGGTTCATAAGTAGATAGGCCCATTTATGGTTGAGAGCTGTTGAGAGAACACAGAGATGATGATTTTTTACACATGAGATTTTGACGTTTTGGCTGCAGCCTTGGTCATAGTAGAGTATGTAGTTAATATTTAGTTGTACTTATTTTTTATTATTTTACTTATTATTATAGTTATACGTAGGCATATTTACGTATTACTTACCCTATTTTACTTTCATCCATAGCCTTCATTAGGGAACAATGAATTTGTATCGAGTTTCGTTGTTATTAAAAAAATTCAAATCATTTATCAACAGAATTGTTTACGCTAGCGTAGGCCTATACAACTTCAGGGATTGAGATTGGTTGAACATCGTACGGTACAAAGCAAAATAGAATATTGTTATTTTCAGTATATTAAATATGGATGTGAGGAAATTGGTCATATTGTTGTCGAGTTATACATTCTTTATATTTTCAAATAAACAATTGTGGTTACTAAATAGAATACTAAAATATTTATTCTCTTTGACTATAAATTAACGGTGTTCATTTCCCTGCCTCTTTGACGTCACTAAATGTAACATCCATGCAATCACGTAGGCTGTTCAAGCTGTGCATGGTAAAATGGACTTACCTAATCACTAATCAGGGTATCTCTGAATGACCACAAGTGACATATGATTATATATATATATATATATATATATATATATAACTTGCTGATTGGTAAGATTATTATCATTAGTCATTATGTTGTAATTCCTATATGTACAAACAGTTCAAAAATGTAATTCCTTACACCCAAGTTCTCATTCAACATCCCCTGCTCTTAATTCAGAGCTTTTTGTTAATTTGAGATCCACAGGTTTAACTAAAGATTTTTTGATGAAACTTAGCATGCACATGTCAACATCTAACATGTCAAAACAACAGCTGTGTTTTCCCAGTATATATAGGACATTTAGGTTCCATCAATTATTATTATATTTTACCGAGGTTTATTGTGAAAAATGAAAGCTGAAGATATTATTTTTCTCAACCAAGTGTTCCCATGTTTTTTTTAACTTATTTTCATTTTCTAATGCATGTATTTAAATTAATTCATACAAATAAGAAAATATTTCAAAAAGTCCAAATAACCAAGCTGTTGGTGGGGGTTGCCAAGAAAGCTAATGCTAGAGAATTATAGAGATGAGTATTTTTAAAAAATGGGCTGCTATAGTGAATTATTTTCTTACAATATAATAATAACCACAATAATTGGCCCACGAATAATATTTCATTATGAAATGTGCAAAAAATGTGTAGGTCCTACTTATTTTTTACCATTTTCGTTCTTTCAAATTAGTTTCGATTGACTTCGGTATTTGCCATTGGGCGTCGGAATGAGCGGGTCGGGGGCCATTTGGCTGAGGCTGGTTTCCCGTGTTGGTATAATTCGGCCTATTCAAAATAACGTCTGTTTTTTAGGTTCTCTGGTTCGTAAAACGAATAATACTCTATTCAATAACTTTTCAGTAAGACGCAATTTGTAATATTTCCATAAAAAGCAATTCAATCAATAGAAAAAAAATTACAGTAAGTCGCACAGTCGAACGCAATGCCAAACGAGCCCGACCACTTTGTGCTGAAGCGTTCCCGTTGCTAGGGCCGATTCGTGACATTGACAGCTCAAGTAGGCCTACCTAATTTGGTCCGTAAAACTAACCTCAAATTTGCGGATACTGTACCCCAGTGCTATTACTGCGATATCACTTCTTGATACTAAAGCTCAAAGTAAGTAATTAACCCAAATAGAACAAGATAACGTGGTGTAGTAGCTAGAACCCAGTCAGTCTACATATGATCTGCAATCAACATGAGGGCTGTGCCAGCTTGGGTGGATAAAGTACAAGATCGGGACCAGGTAGAACAATGGTAAGACACCAAAATGACTTTAATTAAAGCTAAGGGCCTCGACTTATCCCAAATATTGTAGTAGCTGTTGGAATGTATGAAGCTCATACGCACCGACTAGGCCTAGCGGCATTCAATGCCAGCAGCAAAGCGTAGCGTACATTATGATGTTCAAGAAAGAAATTACTACCAAATCAGTGCCATTACAATCTCAATGTCAGTGCGCAACTGAAAAGCGGAGAATCAGCATGGATAAGCGGTTCCGTGACACGTTATGTGCTTGAGTAGTCGCGTGCTTTGCCGCTAGGTTCGAACCGTCAGTTATCGACACTTGTTTCATAAAGGCCTATTCCAAGAGCGTACTAATATATTTTCCTGTCCACAATGTTGTAAATAGTCGTGGGTCGTAGAGGCCTAGGCTAATTTATTTAAATAGGCTTTCACTATTTAGAGTTGAATTAGATGATCTGTGACATTAAAACGACCTGCTGTGTGGAGCATAGTTTGCATACCCTGACTGCTCGCTTCTGGTTATACCAATAGTCTCATCATATTTAATTTCAGTATCTACGATTTGTGTTTCAACCCCGATGGATCACAATTAATAGTGGCTGCTGGTCAACGCGTTTTAGTGTATGATACTACAAATGGCTCACTCATTCAGCCACTTAAAGGTAGGCCTATATAGTTCAACTGAATATCAACTTATTTCTTATTTTTAATTCTATTAGTATTGATTCTAATATTCTAATCATCTGTATTTTCATCAGGCATATTCATTGTATTTTCAATTTTTCATAACTACTCAGTCGGTACTCAACAAAGTCAACTTATTCATGTGCTCTACATTTAATTTATTCAAATTGGGTTCAATGACGCACTGTACTGATGACTGAGATCCATCGGCATCGGTGAATGATACATGAGTTGATGGGATGATGTGATTAAAGGTTATTTTATTAGGTGTTTTTGGATAGTGGGAAGGAGTCGGTCGTGGCCTGTGGTTGAGGACCATCCCAGTAGGGAACTCAATGACAGAGGGAAACCACAAAAAACTCCTGCCAGGATGGTCGACCATGGCGGGAATCGAACCCCGTCTCCTGAATGTCGGTTCCCAGTAGGGAACTCAATGACAGAGGGAAACCACAAAAAACTCCTGCCAGGATGGTCGACCATGGCGGGAATCGAACCCCGTCTCCTGAATGTCGGTTCAGTGTGCTAGCCACTCGTCCACTTGTCTCTACATTTGAAGGTATACTTGGTATTCATAATTCTGATTCATTTGACAGGCCACAAGGATACTGTTTACTGTGTTGCCTATGCAAGAGATGGAAAAAGATTTGCATCGGGAAGTGCTGACAAAAATGTCATCATTTGGACGCATAAGCTTGAAGGTGTCCTCAAGTATTCGTAAGTATCTTTACGCGTTGCATTATGTTTGCTGACTAAACATGTACTTACCATGTAGTAACTTGGAATGTCACTATGAAGGCATGGATGGGTAATATGATAATTCTTCATTTTTACTAGGGTCATATGAAGATATTTAAAACAATATTAACAATTCATACTAGGCTAATTGTTCCTAGGCCTATATTTTTTATTAATTCCTCTTTATTATATTTATACATATTTTTTTTTAATTAGGCCTATCATCATCTTTATTCTATCATTATCATTATTATTATCATTAATATTAGGCTTATTATTTTTTTTATCAAGTAATTTCCCCCCTGGGTAATTCTTAGGCCTGTACTCGTTATACTCGTAAAAAATTGGAAAGATTTGAAAATCCCCATTTTCCAAACTTTCCAATTGTGTTCCGAGTAAACCGTGTAACCCATTTCTCTGAAAAAACATCCCAGTCTATTCTGGTAAGATACCAATATGCAGAAAAGTTTCAAGTCGATTGATCTTTTTTCCTGACCTGTATGCCACGCACAAAATTAAAAAAAAAATACATAAAAACGAAGCCCGATTTTTTTCAGTAATTGAAATGGAAGTGTCCGCTACACTCATCCTAATCATTACGATTATTACGCCTATTATCACTATTTTATCTTTATCTTTGATAACCTTATTTCTTTGATGACTGACCTTATAGTAAAATGATACCTATTTTGTTAAGTGTTTATTCTAAGTGTTCAAGTTTTTTTGTATTGATTTTAGGCACAGTGATGCTATCCAATGTTTGGCCTATAACCCGGTATCTCATCACTTGGCCAGCTGCGCTATAAGTGACTTTGCATTCTGGTCTCCTGAACAGAAAGCAGTACAAAAGCACAAAACTAATTCTCGTGTGAATGCTTGCGCATGGACAAACGACGGTCAGTATTTGGCCCTCGGTCTAAACAGTGGATATGTTTCAATACGTAACAAGGCTGGGGAGGAGAAGAATCGGATCGAAGGGCCGAGTGGAACACTTGCTCCGATCTGGGCAATCGCATGGAGCCCGTCCAAGGAGGAGAACTATGATGTTATCTGCGTGGCAGACTGGGGGCAAAAACTCTCATTTTATACTATGGGTGGAAAACAGGTAAGCATAGGGTTTTCTTTGGAAGGATAGGCCTAATATATGATGAATGTAAATTAAATTTAATCATAATTTTCTTTTCATCAACATTGAAACTTGATACAAAGTCACTACTCCCCAATCAAGGCTATGGATAGAAGATTAGATCGTTTCTTAGGGCACCACAAGGGTGATCTTACTAACCCCTTCCCCCCCCCCCCCCCAAAAAAAGCGATGAATAATAAAAAGAAATAATTATAAAAAATCATAAGAGATATGGAATTATTTATAACCCAGCAGATTCACAATAGAGCCTCGTTATAACTTATTACTTCTCTTGTCTAGGTAGGAAAAGAACGAGTACTTGGCTACGATCCACTCTGCGTCAACTATTTCAACAAAGGGGAGTACTTATTGATCAGCGGTACCAATCGTGTATGTACTCTTATGACTCGAGAGGGCATCAAGCTGGGGTATATCGGCGATGAACAAAAATCGTGGGTTTGGTGTTGTGCCGTACGCCCAGACTCTTCATGCGTGGTGAGTTACACTCTGTTGGACAAAATGTGGGTGGATTGTATCATGAGGTAATCAAGTATGCATCGTGCAACACTTGCGTGGATTCAACTCGGTCACTGACTCGGACGTTTTCCCAAAGTTGTAAGTTGTTTCAACTATTCACCAAACTCTTACTGTTTAATTGTCATGTTCACAGGTAATTGGCTGTCAGGATGGTACCATTGCATACTATCAGCTTGCACTAGCTACAGTCCATGGCATGTACAAGGAAAGATATGCTTACAGAGAAAATATGACTGATGTAATAATTCAACATTTACTGACCGAACAAAAAGTCAGAATCAAATGCCGAGATCTAATTAAGAAAATTGCAGTGTACAAGACCAGACTAGCTGTAAGTACAATATAACATATAAAAAGCTTGAATTTATAGTCCTAATTAAAAGATCAAGTTTACATATAGTTTACTTGTGTAATGTCTGATCCAAGGTACAACTCCCGGAACGTGTCGTAATCTACGAGCTATATTCTGGCGAAACAGACGGGATGCATTACCGCGTGAAAGAGAAGATCAATCAGAATCTCGAGTGCAACCTTCTCGTAGTCTGTAATAACCACCTTGTCTTGTGCCTTGACAAAAGACTCCAGTGTATTAGATTCGATGGAAGCCTTGAGAGAGAATGGTTGCTGGATTCACCTATTCGTTATATAAAAGTCATTGGAGGACAGGATAACCGAGAGGGTCTTCTTTTGGGTCTGAAAAATGGCCAAGTATGCAAGATCTTTTTGGATAACCCATTCCCTATAATGTTGGTGAAAATTGCATCCGTAATCCGATGCTTAGATATGAGCGTGTCGAAAAAAAAGCTGGCCGTTGTTGATGAGAATAACCAGTGCCTTGTGTATGAGATTGCAACTAAGGAACTATTATTTCAGGTAACTTCCAGTTTATTCAATTGTACAATAAGTTTTCTTGGTTCGAGTTTATTTTATAAACTCGAAAAATTCGACGTTGACTTCCAGTTCCATATTTATGATTATTGTTTGCTTAACAACCCCACCAACAGGTAGGTCATACAGGTAGGTCATTCGGGGGTTAATACATTAATCTTGTTAAGTGTGTTTTCATTTGGTTTCATAATCAGTAAGTTTATAAGAACAGTACGGAAATCGGGTATGTCCATGTTTATATTTAGACTTAAATGTTCATTCAGAGTATGCTCAGTATTTTGCATATGAAATCATGACATGTATGGAATGGGTCTACATTTTATTTAAAAGGCCAACCTAAGATTTTTTGGGGGTTTGAGCAAAACATTAACACCAAGTGAGAACTGATGACTGATCAGCAGTTGAGAATGATGACAGTAACTAGTTACTCATTAATATAAATTCAATGAGCACTTCAAATTGCCCTTCAGCATCCAAACATATGAAAAAAGTGATTAAAAAGAAAATAAGTTGTCACACATTCTGATTGAGGATTTGCATGTTTTTTCACTTGGAGGCAAGAAAATGAAATAAATTTAACTTTGTTTGTTTGACATTAGGAACCTCATGCAAATAGTGTTGCCTGGAATGCTCACTACGAAGATATGCTGTGCTTCTCCGGCAACGATCTGTTGAGTATTAAAGCCAGTAACTTCCCGACTCACCAACAAAAGTTGACGGGATTCGTGGTGGGATTCTGCGGAGCGAAAGTGTTTTGTCTCAACTCGTCGGTAATGGCAGCGGTAGAAGTTCCGTTGTCAACACCCATGTATCAATATCTAGATACAAAGCAGTTTCAGTAAGTGGTTCTGGTTATTTTAAGATTAACAAACAATTTACGAATTAGTGTATATCGTCATCGGTAATGGCAGCGGTAGAGGTTCCGTTGTCAACACCCATGTATCAATTTCTAGAAACGAAGCAGTTTCAGTAAGGGGGTCTGCTTATATTAAGATGAACAAACAATTGACGAATTAGTGTATATCGTCATCGGTAATGGCAGCGGTAGAAGTTCCATTGTCAACACCCATGTACCAATATCTAGAAACGAAACAGTTTCAGTAAGGGGGTCTGCTTATTTTAAGATGAATAAACAATGTACGAATTAGTTTATATCGTCTGATGCCATATAGAAACAAGCTGAAATTTTCTTCTTTGTATTTTTTTTTGTATATGGTCTAAATGTGAGAAGAAGAATGCTCCGTTCTAGTATACGGTAAATGTCACTACTATTGTACATCTACTATTGAGAAAATAATTAAAATGGGCGGATCGATTTCATGGACTACTTTCGCGGTACGGCGCGCGATCAACCGAAAGTCGTGCGGTCGAACGGCGTTTGCCGGAGAACTGTGTCGGGGTGCATTCCAGCCATGTTCCCAGCGGTCTGATTTTTGCAAAAAATCCATTCCGTCTCTGGCGGCAACCCTAGTTGTTGAATGATTAGTAATTAAGTGTATATAATCAGGTCTACGTTCACTTTCCCCTGAGTAACTCGCCCAGTACGAACAATAAAGAATGTGTTATTTGCAGGAGTGCGTACAAAGTTGCCTGCATGGGAGTTACAGAGGCAGACTGGGATGCACTCGCTCACTCAGCTTTAGAAGAGCTCGAGTTTCCCGTAGCCAAGCTTGCTTTCATGCACAAGAAAGATTTGAAATATCTGGAACTTATCAATGACTTTCAGGTAAATATTATTCTTTCTTATTCCCTAAAACTAGATTTTAATTGATAGTGACAATATTTATATACCTTATTTTAGAGAAAACTATAAATCATCATCTTAATTTCAGAAATAATAATATATTAATAACAAACAATAGCCTAATACAATAATACAATATATATTTCTCAAAACCCAGATAACCAATTAGATTGGGCCAGGGGGTGTTCCCACCACTTCTTCTAGGGCAGTCTTCTTATCAGCCGGTTCCTGCCAGTTCCGACTTCTTCTTCCTCTTCTGCACTAGTATAATAATAATAAATAATAATGGGCCGGGATCCGGCCCATTTTCCAAGTTGTGACGTAGACATCACTCGATCGATAGTGTTTTTATTTATTTTCAGAATCGGTAATGCGTACGTCATGACACATGGAGTCATGGTCTATGAAGGGACAAAAAACAATTATATTTCTGAAATTGATATGATGATTTCTAGTTTTCTCTAAAATTAAGAAAATGAATATACTCATTATAGGCCTATATTAAAATCTAATCTCAGGGTAGTGATGTCCTACAAGGCCCATCTACTTTTATATTTGTGGTACCGTAAGTTAAATTCAGTAAAATTGAAAATGAAACTTTTGTACCATTTTTTCATGACTTGTTGAAACTTGAAACAGATAGGCCTAAGAATAAAACTCCAACACGTAGTTAGTATAGAATAAATTATTAGCTGGTGGTATGGTAATAAATTACAATATCTCACCATTGTTAACTTTGTTTAGAGACGGTCCCGCGCCGGTGAGAAAGATCGTGACGTATTCCTAGCAGACATTCTGGCATATCAGTGCAAGTTCCAGAAGGCTGCTCAGTTGTACAAACGCACAAGGCAGGAGCAAAAAGCATTGAACATGTACACTGACCTGCGTAAGTTTGAGCTGGCACAGGAATATTTTGGATCTTCGGGCGGTAGTGCCGACCAAAAAGCCCTGATTCGTAAGAAAGCCGAATGGGCAAGTGACATTAACCAACCGCGGGCAGCTGCTGAAATGTTTTTCTCCGCTGGCGACGTGCAAAAAGCTCTTGAAATTATTGGCGAACATGGATGGACTGATATGTAAGTACGTTGAAGAAGTATCCAGGCGTGGGTTTGAGTCCGTTTTAAGAAAGGTGTGGGTCTATTCTGAGCATTCACGTCGTTGTTGACTTATTATCCATTTATTATTTTATTTTGTTAAATTACAAAATTATGTACACATAATTACATATTTTTACATTTTATTATGATTATTTTACACCGGCTACGACTATTTCAAAGGATCGCAACTTGTTAGCATTGTCCCCGATTTTTTTTTTTCGGGTATGGTCACCCTAAACTATTAGGCTGTTACTCAAAAACATTGTACTATTTCTGCAACTTGTGTTGGTTATTTGTGACTAATATTGGTACGTACATATATTTATGCCCTATGTACCGTTAATTCCTTAATGTAGGTCTATATCTATTAGCTACTATAGAAGTTCCTTCCACATCCTTAAATAGAGTTTATTTTGTGTATTTTATACTCGTAATAGATTGAAGTATTTTGTTTCTGTTTCGTAAGGCTTATTGATATTGGGCAACGTCTGGACATGGCAGACGAAGAATCGATGGGCGAGATAGCGAAACATCTGCGAAGACTCGGCCAGCTGACCCACGCTGCGGAGATCTATCAGAAGCTGGGAGACAACAAAAGTGTTATGATGGTTTACGTAGAGGGACAGGACTGGAATGAGGCATTTGCGCTGGCTGAAAAACATCCTGAACTCAAAGACCTGGTTTATGTTCCTTACGCTCAATGGCTGGCAGAACATGATCGATTCTCCGAAGCTCAGACAGGTATTTCATTATTTTTTAAAAATTAATTTTTAAATTTAATTGGGTTTAACTATGCACTGTACTGTTGACTACGATCTATTAGCGTCGGTGAGGAGTATATGAGATGATAGGATGACGAGATAAAAGGTTATTTTATTAGATGTTTTTGGATAGTGGGAAGGAGTTGGTCGTGGCCTGTTGTTAGGGAACCATTCCAGTGTAGACCTGAGCAATAGAGGAAAACCAGGAAAAACCCCTGTCAGGATGGTCGACCATGGTGGGAATTGAACCCCGGTCTCCTGAGTGACGATTCAGTGTGTAAGCCACTCGACCACTTCCCACCATGTCTCAGTTGTAATTCATTCAATCATTCAAGTTTTTAAATACTTTCTTTAGTATTTTTTAATTTAATTTTAATTTCAATAGATTGAGATGTATAAACACTCGAAATTTGAAAGAATTTAGTGTACAAAACTTACTGGTAGGTTCACTGTGAAATGTGTATTAGGATGAGACATGTCTAAAACTCCCAACCTAAAAGATGCCTCATAAACAAGTATTGAACATTATAATGTTGTCACGTAAGAGAATGTCATTTCTCAAGAAAAAGTAAGAAGAATAAAATTAATTATTCATTCAAAATAATGAACATCTAAATCAAGAAATTATTTTTTTGATCACAAAGTATATTGTTATACCAGAAAGTAACTTTTAGTGCAATGACTATGTCTATGCATTCAGCATAAACTCATAAAATTAATGATCAGTCCTACAACTTCAACTTGCGCCGTGAACTTGGTTCATCATCTTGTTTGCCAGCATTTCACAAGGCCGGTCGTCCAGAAGAGGCGTTCCGAGTTCTCCATCATTTGACCTTGAACGCTGTCAACGAGTCTCGGTTCCAAGACGCTGGCTATTACTATTGGGTTCTTGCTCAACAATGTCTCGAGATTGCCAACCAAGACGCAGATCAGAAGGAGGCCATGATTGCCAAATATTATGAGAATGATAAACTAGCATCGATCTACTTTGCGTATGATCCAATTCAACGATACATTGTGAGTAGGTGTACATAGAACGTTCCACAAAAAAGTCTGTTTTCGTTCCAAGACTTTTTTTATCCATCATTTTTCATTTCATTCAATTTGTATTCTACATTAGTGACATTACCATTACAGCAGTAAACAGTAGGCCTATAACATACAAAATAATAAGATACCAGTGATGTTGAATATACATTTCTTTAAAAACTCTGAAATGTTCTGTATCAAAAATGTATTCAAATTTCCGGTTGAAAAAAGTATGTGTTAATTGAGAGAATAATAAAGTCATGTAGAAGCCTACAGAAGAAGAGGTCTTGTGTGCTTGCAATTCCACCTGTTTGGCTCAGTGACTCAAGGCACTGTTTTGGAAACTGAAGTCACGGCACAATATTGGATTCTGAAATCAAGTCGGGAAGAGGTTTGAGTCTCACAAATGGTATGGGATTTGGATATATCATGTACAACATACCTGGATCATTCAATTGAACTAGAATGTATCCTTTTTTTCCAGGACGAACCTTTCACGTCCTGTATGCCAGAGAGCCTGTTTAGCATCGCTCGGTTTCTCGTCCACGAAACAAAGGACTTGGAACCAGTTGGAGTTTCGCAATTGTATCCTTATTAATAAGTAGATCGATATATGATCGATAATCATGGACTTCAGATCGATTATAAAATAGAAAAACATAATTCAGATAAGATTCGATAATCAATTATCGTGAAACTGGAATGTTTGATAATCGAATATATAGATGTTCAATAGTCCCACCTAAATTCAGTTCATTAACACATAGGGCAAATAGAATTGATATTAGGGCCTGTACTTGAAAAGACTTGAAAACACTCGAGTAATGAATGACCAATGATGAAGTCGTAAAATTCTTAAGATAATTCCTGCTGTTTTTGCGTTTCAGTTTTCAGCCCTTTCTCTCTTTTTCATTTTTTTTCTTAACTTGGTTCAGCGCTGTACTTTATACGCTAGCAAATCAGGCGCGTACTCTGGGCGCTTATAAGTTGGCACACCAACTGTTACAAAAACTACAGAAGCTTCGCGTGCCGCAAAGATTACAGGTAATTACTGTCATCGAATTCCACTTCACGAACGATTATGCTATGATTTTAAAAAAGGTAAACTACTTGGACGAAATTATCTCCAACTAATTCATCAATAGAGTATGAGAGAGGGTACATGGTTTCTGGGCACATGCCACCACTGCAAATTAGTAATTAGGTCCTATACATTGATCACTAAAGTTGGCAATGTGTTATGTTCCATTTGATTTCTTAGGACAACGTTGATCTGGCGTATATGACGATAAAAGCAAAACCGTATAGTGACAATGAAGATCTTCTACCAATGTGCTATCGATGTTCTACCTTCAATCAGCTCATGTCAAAGAGTGGTAATTCGTGCACCAACTGCAGGCAACCGTTTCTGCATTCTTTCGTCTCGTTTGGTAGGTATACCGGTACTTCAAGAAGACCAACCAATTTATTTTTATGTGACTACCAACTAATTGTTGAAGAATATTTTAATCAGGTTCATACTTGATGTATGCTATTTAAGAATGGGAAGCGTTCAAGACAATCTCAATCAATCGGGGCTGAGTTTAGAAAGTGTGATTTCATCGAAATTCTGTATTTGCGTAATCTTAAGTGTTTTATTCAGTAAGGTAATGGAATGAAAATCAATGCACCTTACAAAAACTACGAAATGAAACCAATCGATTACGTAGTCTCTGATCGTGCTTCTGGTGTCTGTATTGGCATTAACCTAGATTTTTTCACTAGTAACAAAATGAAACTTGAACCAATTTAGTATTTAAAAAAAAAAGTTTTTGAGAGTTCATAGCGTGAATGAAAGTTACTTGCCTAGCAGACTTCTACGGCCTCTCAACATTAAGTGACGTGAAGATTGTACAGCAATGGAAGGTACATTTTTTGTGAGTTATGCTAAAAAATATGTCTTTCAGTTCTGCTTTTTAAGAGTCTGAAAAATGTCATAACAGAAACTATTGGTAGGCCTACCTCAAGATACTTGTGAGTCTGGTATTTCAAAGTTTGAACTTTGAAATAATTCCACATAATTTTCTCACTTTTTGAAAGAAACTGATGGTATCGTTGAAGTTGGTTGATGTAATCTTTTTCCAGAAATCACTCCTCTGGTTGAATTCAAGCTAGATCCCGACATCACCCTATCAGAAGCGTTGCGTTTGATCGAGGCACCGCCACCGCAACAAGACGACAGGAAAAGCTGGAACCAAAGTCTGAGTGACAATTTCCAAACCTTACAGTTAGATGAGACTGCTTCTAGCATCGATGATCTTTTCACAGCTCGTCTTATGGATTTCGAGGTACTTATGTAATACTTTTAAGTTAAATTCACATCCAAGTACGTAGTGATTACTGTGAAGTACACTCCACGAGAAGAAAGGTTCAAGTGATTCAACTGAAATTTTGCAAAAATACTGAGTAATAATTCATTCAGTATTCAATAGTCATTAAGCACACTGAGATGGGGTGGACCAGTGGATAGTTTGCCGAAGTGTCATTCAGAAGTGACCTCTTCATTTACAACTTTTATTTTCGACTTTAAATTAATTTGTCATTTTGTGTTTCCGTAGAATCTGACAGATGAGTTCGTGCCAGTTACTGTAGATCGTACCATCCTGAAGGCCATGGATCCTGCTAGTGTGCTCATTTGTCGTTGGCCACAACCATTACAGTGGCAGTTTTACCGCAATGTTTTGCCCGATTTGCAAATCACGTTATGCGAGTCTTGCAATAAGGTACGTAATACCGGTATCTGTAGGCATTATTATCGCCTCACATCACTGTTCCAAAATTTCCATTGACTAGAAACTAGAAAGCTAGATAGTTGAACACACTCTGTATAGCTTTAATTTATCTGAAATTTTCTCTACTAGATTTTCTATTTGGAAGATTTCGAGATGCAAGTCCTTCAGAAAGGATACTGTCCATTTTGTCGATGTAATCCAATGGATGTCGGTAAAGAAGAAAATGGATTACTGGCCGATGCTGTTGAAATAGTACCAACATGAAGGTACAGAATGTATTTTCAATACCACTACTCACAAATTTATTATATAACAATCTAAACGATCATGGATACTACTAACTAGTAGATATTCATAAATTCAGTACTTAGCACAAACAAGCATTGAGTAAATACTATCCTTACGGGATAGAGTGCCAGAGCCCTGGATAAACAGTCCAACAGACCGTGGTAGTGCTACGCCTGGTACTCCTGCTATGAGCGCTGTTGTCACCAAGAAAATGCCATCTGCTAGACCACTGTTGCAAGTGAATGCTGCTAAGAGTGCTGTGATCAGCCAACTTTTTTATTGTTGATGGTCATAGGCTCTGTCATACGGCATTGGCTATCTAGAGACTACTTTGTATGTGATATTTATTATTTATTTTAAAGTAAATAATGTTAATGTATGTACACTCTATTATAAAATGAAGTATTCA
This sequence comes from Brachyptera putata, assembly GCA_907164805.1. NCBI lineage: Eukaryota > Metazoa > Arthropoda > Insecta > Plecoptera > Taeniopterygidae > Brachyptera > Brachyptera putata. The sequence continues at coordinate 18,897,288 of OU015468.1, read as the reverse complement.
CTCGACTCACCGCCTAAATGCAGACATATTGTGCACTACGGAGTTATCTGGTATACATTCTATCATTTCAAGTACATAAGGTTTGTTTGTCTCCAAGATACCATCCAGTATAGGCATACAGACAATAAGTGTAGGCCACGGTCTACAGTAGAGAGGTCTTGTATCGTGCTATCTTCGTACGCTGGAAGGCTGGTCCTAAAATCCGTGCGGAACGCTAGGTGACAGAAAGCCAGTCACATGGTCCAGTTGACGTTTGACAGCTGACTTCTGCCGCAAACAATGACGTGCATTTGGTGCGTGCATGCGCAGAGGCTGGCCCACCGGCCTCCTGTCGTCTAGCGAACGGCACAGATTTTGGTGGAACTAGCAGCACTGTAGGTACCAGCCGAAATAGCTTCGATACAAGACCTATACTATTCTAGACCGTGGTATAGGCATACAGATAATAAGCTCCTAGGAATGTTGTTCCATTTAGAATGTGTGTCAATTATCAAATGGTAAATAAATCAACTTGGAGCAATGCAATTAAATGAATTAGGCTAATTGATATTTAGTAAAAACATATAATTGGTAAATGAATATCATATCATATGAAAAATATTGAACGGTGTATGACACGCTATACTGACAATACAAAATATCACCTGGCAACCTTCTTGTATGAAATGTAGGCGTATATGTAATTTTGAAATAGATTTTAGAACATGATCCGTCCAGCTGTGTATTTTATGATTGTCTATTGACTACATCTAGTAAATATACAAAAATCATAATGACATTGTATTTTAAATGTATGATTGTACTATTATAGAGTAGGTAGGCCAATCAATATACGTATTTATATATGCCTTTATATTTTATTTCAATCAAATCACATGTTCTCGAGTAGACCATATTTATCTAAACAGTTGGGACATCAAGTATACAGGCTAACCTGTATACTTAATGGTTGGGATTATGAACAATGTGCAAGTAGGCCTACCTAGTCTCCTCTCGAGTATCATGCAGATGGTAAATATTGATGAAGATACAAATGCCAAGTGTGTTAGAACTTGACATGCTCATGTCATTAGATGAGCGTAGCAAAGACTTCCATTTCACATAACGGTACTGAGAAAAATCGAACTTCAATCATAGTATATTCTTAGGATACCCCAATTGGTCATTTCATAATCCCACATAATAAAAAGCTCACTTGATTGCATAGCGTTGTCATATTAATGACCAGGTCAATTAGCATATATTACAGTTTCATAACAAAGGCAGCAAGTGATTACAGTTGATACATAGAGTGGATTGCAAGAACGAAGTTTAAACCCCGGTCTACTTTAGACGCCGTCTAAGTACAAAATAGCATTGCCTCTGCAATGCTATTTTATTGCCTCTGCAATGCTATTTTGTACTTAGACGGCGTCTAAAGTAGACCGGGGCTAAACTTCGCTCTAGCAAGCCACCCATAGTATCAAAATCAATGTATCTAGCTTACTATATTCATAGAGATAAATATCTTACTTTTGCCTAGCCTGTCTAGTTTCATAATACTATAGCTTCAAGGATAAGTCTAGGTCAGGATATAGGACTTGCTCAAATGTGAAATGCAAATGTGAATTTTACGCATACAAGTTTATTATATCAAACTGTAGGTACAATTTTTATTCCGCCTTCTTTGGAGCCGCACGAAGTCTTTTCGGGTGCACTGGTTGTTGCGAACGATGGATTGCGCTTGCTCTCCTCAGAGCAGCCTGTGAACAAGAAAAATTGGTCAGTCATGACTGATGAACCACGATTTTAATTGTAAATGCTCTTGCTAATCTCAACCTATAAATACAAATTACTTTTTAGTTTGGAGTAAGAGTATTTGTACATGTAGATAGTAGGTACAAGTATATTTCACTTGACTGTTTGGGCCTAGTTACTAGTTAGTACAGGTTACTCTTTCAAGAGTAGTTTAGAACTTTTTCTAGGCCTATATTGTTTTTTTTCATTATTATTGGATGTTGGAGATCTATGGGCGTCGATGGATGATTAATGAGCTGATGGGATGATGAGATAAAGGTTTCTTGGGTAGGTAATGAGAAGGAAGCGGCCGTGGTCTATATTGTGGGAACCATTCTGGCATTATAGCCTAGACTACAGACAAAAACCACGAAAAAACCCTGTAAAGATGGACAGTGGCAAGGATCAAACCGGGTCCAAAAACCCCTTGCCTCCCGGATCACACAAAGCGTGAGCGTTAACCATTACGCTGCATGTGCCGTATGCTGAGAACTTTTTGACTTATACATGAAGACACAAATCAGAGCTCGAATCTATAACCGACTTGACTCGAATTTCGCTGACTGAGCCAGATGGGAGATCTTCTCAAAGGGACAAACTTGTGCTTCTTACCTTGGTGAGATCGGACCTGTATCTATTTTTCTTCATCACATTCTTCAGCTTGTACAATGACCTCCTTGGTCCAGCCTTCATGGTCACCTTCAAGAGAGACTTAGCTGGAGCATTCTAGAACAAATTAGAACAAAAATATAGGATATTGAACCACACAACTATCAATTTTGCATACCAATCAGAACACACTATATAAAAATACTCAATATAATTATCAATAGATCCCCGTTTACACGATAAAACCCAGCAGAAGTTTGTATTAGTAAGCCTGGGTTGTATTGGGTTTAAAAAGTAGATACATTTAGATACAGTAGAAAAATTGGAAAAGCCCTATTAGTAATAATGTATAAGGTGGCGTGTAACCCTTTGTTTGGTTAGTGATAGGTTGGGCTCTTCTCTTCCTGAATATGTCCTTATTTTAATTTGTATAAGGCTACAGATAGTAGTTTTGGTATATTGCTTTGATAGTATCAATTTGAAGTTGCTGAATGATTGATTTATATATGCAGTGACCAATTCACTCATTTTGCCAAAAATAATTAGGGGCCTAGGGTTAAATAGGGTTTGAAGATTGCACTAGAGAAGACTAGTGACAAGGGTTACTTAATAGGTCAAGCAAGCAAACCAGCTACACAATAAACTCCACGTCAGTCTATGCACTGTAGGCCTGGAACGGTAGGCCTACCATCAATTTTATAATCACTGTCCAACCGGCCGGCAAAATGATGAAAAATTAATCAGCTGGCCACCACCATCTTGGTTGGACTACCGGTACTTTCAACGACCTGGACACTGCCGGCCTTTCATTTAGATATTTTCATTTCTGGTCAACGCAAAAAAACAAAAATGCAGGTAACCTAACCCCATAACCCACTCGAGACCCTAATTTATAGTTGAAAAGAGAATGTTTCACACGCAGAAATCAATCTGTGGACCCCTGATACAGGAGCCAGCCATGCTAACCAATTCGGCACAATGATTCACGTCGAGAGCATAGTTATTTTTGCTACACTGCTACGCCTACGGTAAAATTACAGACACCGAGCACGCATATTTGTGTTTTTTTACCCCAACCTCTCCCACTCACCTAACCGACATATTACACCTTCCAGCACCCCCCCCCCCTCCCCAACCACGGCATCAACCTACCCCCCTAACCTAACCAACAAAATTCATCCCCTCCAGCACCCCCCTCCTCCAAACAACATGCAAAAACCATCAGATTCAAGTGAGTTCAAAAACTATAAAAACCAACAATTTGCAACCTCCTGCAACTTTTCCTGAAAGATATTAACAAGATCTTTCAGAAAACACCAATTGACAATGCTCAGTGTCACAGTAAAATTACCAATTCTTGAGTGACAAGTGCTATAGACCCTATATATTTACCCACTTACATAACTAAGCCTAGGGCTTACGCCTAGACCTAGGACGTAGGCATGGAGTAAATAATATCCTTATGGGGACTAGCCTACTTTATCTATGACATAAGCAGAGGCCTAGGCTTTTGTGTGTTAGGCCTATAGGTTATGTACAAGAGACATACCTTACACATGACAAAATCGAATAACGATTTAACCTACAACATTTTTTGCATCACAAATTTTGATATTATAAGCATAAAATAGGCCTAGGCCCCTATATCTGCATTCTCAGGGCAGCTTTTCGTAACTTCTCTTTCTTAAAATAGGACAGGTAGGGACTGGAATGAACTTGGTAGAAGTGTTTTTGAGGGGGATGAAAAAAGAATAAAACAATTCCGGCAGAAAGTTAGGGAGGCGGGCAAACCGTCGTGATCAAGGATAGGGAACTTTCCACCGTGCATTTTTGCGCAACTGTAAGAGTTAATAATAATAATAACTTACATTGAATCTAGGCTTCTTGGTAACAACTGTGAAGCCCTTGTTGTCTGGAGCTGCAACTATAGCCACAGTTTTCTTGTGAACGAGGCCATTATATCGGTATGTGTTCTTGTTTGTAAGATTATTGGTTTCAGTACTGAACGGAACATTGACTCCTCGTTTCTTCAATAAGAAAGAACTGTTGTTGCGAATCATCAACCAGTACAGATGAGCTGACATTTTTGTTCTAAACAGAGAAGCACACGTGGAGAAGGTTAGTACAGCACATACGGTTGATTTTATACAGTAATTGATAGTAAAATAAGGGATATAAAATTGATATTTTTTCTATTGATGAATAATTCTATTTACAATTGTGCCTACTGTTGAGAATTTGTTCAATTATTACAATTGCGTTCGTTACCTTTGATATCGGACAAATATGACAGAAAAAGAGAACTACTGGAACTGGAAGCGGAAATACAATTAAGAGGTCTTACATTTGTTAGGAAACGGACCCTATCGGTCGTGAGCGTCTAGTTTGTCTTTGCTGTAAGCTGTTTGCAAGACCTATGACTACCACTAACGTCACTAAAGTGTAGACGGACCCATTGAGTGGACGTGCCTTTACTATCCAAGTCCATCACCAGCTGATGATTCCATCAAATACGCCTTGTACCGTATAAGTAGGGCCTATTTAATTCCATGGCGTTTTCCCGAGTTTTCACGTGTGATAAGTTCAACAGTAATTAGGCCTACTTTATATTTTAAGAAGACAAGTTTCATTGATAATGATTTAATGGATAAATCCATTCCTATTTTGGAAACAAGGACAGTATTGCTGTCCCACCTTCTTGCTAAGGTTAAGCCGTTTTGCAATTCTTCAAATGGATCTAGTGCTAAGCATGTCACTTATAAAATTGCTGAGAAATTATCTGAGAAAGAAATTATCAGTCTGCTAACCGACGATATCGCTCTTGAACTTAGATATTCTACTATAATAAGTACTGATCCTGACACAAAAAATGCATTGGGGGAAAAATTATTTTACCTGGTATCAAATCTTACTGAATCAGAGCTCTGTGCACAAATCACAGGCATGCTCTTGGAGCTAGATGAAAACACCCTGAATACCTTGATAGCTAGTGAATGTAAACTAGATTCTGCTGTTAAAAAAGCAAAGAAAGTGTATCTGAAGTTTACTCAAGGCATCAACGAAAAACAAAATCTTGTTAGCAATTCTGATGAGTTGGGAGAGGTTCTGTATGAGCTAATAGCTCATTATTATCCAGAACCATATTTGGCATCTAGGCTGACTGGCATGTTACTTGACTTGGAGCATTTACAACTAACAAACCTTGTTCATAACCCAGATCAACTGAAGATCAAATTGGATTTTGCTTGTGAGGCTCTTTTTTCCCAAGATGGCATGTGAAGAACACCAGGTGCTAGCAGATTATATCAAAAGTGTTCACCAAAATCTAAGGCGTCAGTCGCAAAAATTTGGTGTCGAAGAAGCGTGGAAACTTCATTGCGATGAAAGTGAAATGTTAGATAAATATGCTTCATCAATGAAGCAATTGGCAACCAAATTCTGGGAACCAAATGCAGAAGACCAGAGTAAAAAAGCAACAAGTAGAATAGAGTGGGTGATAAAGCAGTCAAGAGACTATTTTTTTGGAGATGGGATGCTAGAAGAAAGACTCAAAGAAGAAAGAAAATTGTTACTGTATTCTAAAAAATCATTAAACAACAGTAATACCGGTATGCAAGGAGTTATAGAAGTTAAGGAAAACAACCCCAGCATCAGCAAAGTAAATGAAATTAGAATGGAACAGAAGTACACCGGTAGTGATGCATCGCAATTAATACTTGACTTGTTGGATGTGGGTAGCTGCTATAATCCTTTCAAAAGCTGTAATTTTTTTACCGTTGTGCCAATTGATTTGGTACCAGCATCTGCTGATGTTCATCAGTGTGATTTCCTCAATGTCTGTGTGAACTCTGCTCCCAAGAGTTTGCAGTCATTGGTAGCTAGTTCTATAATTACAGACCTGTCAGAATCAACATTTGATATTGTCGTCTTTTCCTTATTATTAGAATACCTTCCTTCTCCTAAGCAGAGATACTACTCTTGTCTCAAAGCGTATCAACTTTTGAAACCCGAAGGACTTCTATTTATCATTACACCTGATTCCAAAAATCCATCTGCCAATGCTCCATTGATGAAGAACTGGAGAATTGCCCTTTCTGAAATTGGTTTTGTCAGAGTTTATTATGATAAACTTACACACATTCATTGTATGGCTTATCGTAAAGGTCGGCATACAGTTCTAGCTAAACAACTTTGGGTATCCTCAGTGAACTATAATAAGTGTTCTGTTCATCCTGAAGAGCTAATGAAAATTCCTCAAGATTTTAAGATTGAACAAAGTGAGCCAATTGTTGAACTAGTTCCTGACAGAACTGATCAAGATAATGCATTGCTAAGTGATATGTTCAATGAACTGCCAGACATCTATTGAATGTATCAGATTTATTACGTTCTAGTATGTTTGAATATTGCTCCGACCTCCTTTAGAAAGTGTGAGTTAAGAGAGTGATGCTCATATGTCGTCAACTAGTATGTCTGATCAAGATCACCATAATGTGAAATTGTGAATCTAAAAACTGGAACCCAAAGCCAGGAGAAAACAATATTTTTCCTCGGACGAATTGTAGGTACCTATGTATGGATATTGAAAATTGTTATCTATAAATTTAATCTAAATCTAAAATCACTGAAAATTATACAAAATCTAAAATTTAAATTGTGAATTATATTCAGTGTGTAATAAAATTTTATCAGAAGACCAAAAATGCACCCATTACTAAATATGTAACGGTATAACAGTTCAACACTAATACCACGCGGGAATGGAATGAATTGGAAGAAGATATCAAGAATATAACGAAGATTGGTGATTTAAGAAGAGAGCTAAGAAAAAAATGAAGTATAATTTTATCGAGTATGTTTGATTGTAATTTCATTAGGTATAGTAACCATTACCACCTGTTCTATGAACAATCTGTAATGAGTAAATAAAATATGTAAATACCGGTATGTAAAACACATTAAAAGTCGAAATCTTGGAATCTTTGATGGGAACTATATAAAATATATTGTGTACGGTAATTCAAATACATTGAAATAAAAGTGTTTGCACAAGGCATCATATGTAGGGATATCCATTTACCCATACATACTGTATCATAAGCTATAGAATTCTCAATTATTACAATAAACAATATTAGGCCTATTGCATTTTAGTCTTCAACACAGGAGTTTTCCAAATTGATATTTTACTAGGAAAAAGCAGCATATCAAGTGTTGTCAGATGAGGAAGATACTTTTTAAAATGTACTTGAAACCTTACATGCCTTGAATTTGAAACTATTAGTTCTAGCTAGTGATGTTTGTTTTCACAAAATCTATTTTCTTGAAGCATTTCATGAAAAGTATGAAATCTTACTACTAATACAATATTAATAATTCTGTGAACATTTTAGTCAGGTAAAATTTGAAGTTTGAACCAATGGTATTATGGGAATTGCTCAAATATTCCGAATTTATTCCGGAAAATCTGTCAGAGCGACGTTGCTCAAAAACAATAGAGATAATAATATACATTTTTTTAGAAATATTAGAAAAATTCTTTAATTTCAGGGCGGCTGAAGATCGTATACCGGAATATATACATTAATGCTTTGTTTATAATTTAACGCTAATTTTTAATTTCTTGTAGTGTGAAGATAAATGTCCACCAGCACCAATGATCAGAAAAAGTTTCAAGTCCATTTGGTTACTTTGTCAGACGTCTATGCAGAGCACAAATACTATTGATTGAATTTTTTATTTTCTGTAGATTTGTACATAATACATTCAACTATCAATTATGTTATTGATAATCAAAGACAATACAGATCCCTACAGTAAATGTCAACTTCGATCATTGTTCATTGGTAAATTTGACCATTATGGTTAAAAAACAAAAAAAAAGTAGCGCGATTTTTTAAGTATAAACGTCTGCGACAAATGTGGTTTTTAACTGGGAGTATCTTTTATCATCGATAGTAGGCAATGATACGATGTGCTTTGGACTGTTTGTTGTCGGCCAGTCGTTCCTGAGCCATCAATTGTTGATCTGCTTCTGCAGATTGTAGAATTTCATTTAGAAGGCAAGTGTTATAAATTACAAGGCGGAAGATTTTGAAGAGCGGAAAAGAAATTAAGGCGTTGATACAGGTTTGTCGTATAAAGCTTCAATCGTTGAATAAGAGCTGGCAGACTTGAGCGTACTCTCTAATTGTCCAACATAACTAAGGCCTAGGCCTATAATGATCCAAGCATTCAATGATCTAAGGCACTGAGAGCGACTAGGCCATAGGCGTACTTGATCTATGCGTAAGCATTGAGATTGTAATCTCAATGGCGTAAGGTTATGAATCGACTCAATGTCTAGGCGTAGCCTGTTTCATTACCTTCTGCATCGAACTGATAGTCATTAAGCATATGGGCACTTCATCATTGAGTTTGTTAGCCTTTAGCCTTTATTGAGGCATTAAGTATATAATGATTGAGGGTTGCATTGATCTGCATGTCTGTTATGGTGGCGTAACACCCTATCCCACCAATGTAAAACATGTAGGCGTACTAACATACCATCCAAATCTGTGTAGGCCTATCTAGCGATCGTGATTAATCTAGTAGTGGTACAAGGAACAGACTTTGTTTACAAAATTAGGTTTGAAACGTCGGCTCAGCTGTAGCAACAGTCACCTGAAATGCCAATATTTGAGGGTCGTAGAAGTCGCGATGCCTAGTTTCATATTTGCACACTAGGTAGGCCTAGACAATGGCCTAGAGCAGCGATCGGTAGGTTTAGTAACAGTGCGTTAAATATGCCGTATCCTTAATAGGTCTGTTTTAGGGATGTGTTAGGTTGATGTTTTATAGGTTTTTAAGGTTTTAGTTTTGTGTTGAGTGGACAACTAGATTGTTATTTTAGGGTTCATTCCCTACTAACCCTAACCATCATCTACCACCACGTAACATCACCCCATAACAGAAAGGTTTACGATACGGCATATTTACCGATAGTCGATCTAGATGTACTCATGAAATAGAACAAGATTGACAGCCAAGTGAAACCAACATGTATGCTCGATATGTCTTTCTACATCTTGCTGTTTACTGGTGAGTGATTAGGTGGGATAAGGTTCGTGCCAAGTGGATAACATGTTACGGTACAAACCTTACCCTGGCTAAACATAGGGCCAAACCATCACTCACCATCATCGATCCTAACCTCTGAAAAGATGGGTTAGTGTTGATTGAATTTGATTTAATATATTTTGTTATTTTATTTTCAGTGCTCTACTCCACATACGTGACATAACCATGGCAGGAATAGTTAATGCAAACCAAACTACATCAATGAAGATGAATCAAAAAGAAGAAGAGATACACTGTTTTGTCTGCGATATGCTGGTCACAGGAAGATATTATTCACTTGCTACGTGCCGAGCGCAAAGCTCCAAGATTCGTCTCATTGAAAAACTTGGTGCTTTAGTCGGAGATCAATACATGGTAGTGATCTCAGAGGATGACATCATTTGCCGCGGTTGCGCAACGTTCATGAACACTTTGGATCGCCTCGAGTCGGAAGCACTCTCCATTCGAAGTATTGTGCTCAAGTTTTTAGAGAAGAAGTACTCTTTGTCAGAAGGAGAACTTGTCAACCAGAAAAATACAGGGTTGAGTCAGCCTCCGCGTATAGTGCCATCACAAAATCCAGGTAATTTTTCTTAAATTGAAAATTGTAGGGCCCAAGCTTAGTATAGTTGATTGCACCTTTTTGGACCAAATATACAAATGTGTATGGGTTTACACAGAATTACATATATACTAGTATTTATAGTACGGTACTAATCTAGTATGTTATAAAATAAGTCTCTTATCTAATCAATACGATTTCGTTTCATATTTGTTGATTTTTGAACTCCATTCATAAGAGTAGCAACAAGGCTTAAATAAATGAAAATTGAAAAGTGTAATGAAAAGATAATTTCACTCATTCCACTCACATTTCATAATTCTGGGGGAACATTCCCTCGAAGGATGCTGAAACCTAGACGTGGTGTGTGGGTTTGTGTGGCTCCGTGAACTCAAGAGCTGTCGTCGGGGGCAATTCATTTGCTCCCAAGAGCGATAAGGTCTGCACTTAGAGCCCAGACGAAGTTCGGATCGTCTCGGTCGAGTGGAAGCCTTTTGGTGATCGGAGTACCGTATAAGGAGGGAGCATTGCATTTTTATTTCATTTTCTGGTCACTCCTTTTTTCTCATCGTCACTTACTTTTCTTTTTCTTGCCGTTTTCGTCCATAATGCTCGACACATCCACAAACCTTGACAACTATGGCAAAGTACATGGACAGGATCGAAGGCACAATATGACCTCGCTGTCGAAGCGCTTTTAACCTTTGGGCCCCTAACAATCAATCATAGGGTTTAAAGACGCGTTGACAGCGAGGTCATTTTGCGCCTATGTTCATGTCCGTGTACTTTGCCATAGTTGTTAACGTTTGTGGATCTTTCAAGCATACTGAGGGAGCGGGGTAGAAAGAGCTAAAAAAGTAAGAAAAGACAAAATAAAATAAAAGAAGACAATAGATGAAGAGAACAGTGACAAGTAAATGAAATAAAATGAAAGTACTAACCGTAACTAACGCAAGGTTCAGTAGGCCTACTCCTTCCATATACTCTGGTCACCAAAAGGCTTCAACTCGACCGAGACGATCCGAACTTGGTCCGGACCAATCATCATGGGAAGTGATGTAAAATGCTCATGCATTTTCTTTTTGAGAATATTCTCAGCTCACGTCACTAATCATGGGTCATGGGTGACCCTTTTGGGAGCAAATAAATTGCTCCTGATATCAAATCAGGATATCTCTAAATGACTACAAATGATAAATCAAACGGGCCGTGTGGTAAGTTGCGCCCATCGTTAATCGTAATTAATTGAAGTAAAATGTTATTTATGAGAAAAATTGAAAATTAAAATACCGTTGGTTGAATTGAGTGTAGTTCATAGCAAATTCGACTTGACCTGAAATTTACAAGAACCTATTATCCCAATGTATTAATCTTTGAATACTCAATATACCAAGATATAATGTAGATTTTCAAATTACCGTACAACTGCCATAATCAGAAGGAATTCTAAAAATAAAAAAAACTTTAGGCCTATACTCACAAGCCCACATGGATTACTGTAATTTACTATGTACATATTTACTTTTATGTGGATTTACCAGGTACAGTAATTTACTGTGTTGTGTTTGTGTTCCTTCAGGTCGTGAAGATACGAAGCCATTCGCTAACCGTGGCAGTTTCATGGTGAGATTTTTATTTGATATATTCACTACAAGAGTAGTGGACTAGTGGTAATGAGTGCATACAAAATTCCTATTTATCTCCATTTTTAATCTAGCTTAGCCGTACATAGCATTTGCCCCCGATTTTTTATTTAAAAAAATCATTTTGGTTCCAACATTATACCTAATTCACTATTCTGATTTGTAATACAATGCTGATTCAGTTCTAAAATCTACTCCATTCCATATGTGGTTCATCAGGCTATGGAGCAAAAGTTAATTGTGTAGGCCCTACTAGAAATGCATCACATTTATTTTAGATTTTCAATGTGTACCTATTTATATTGAGATTTCACAGGAGAATATGCTCGGTTTGTACTTCTCCCCTTCTAATTACTTTCATTCATAACCCTACAGATTGGACCATCCAACCACATTTTATATCTACTAAGACTGCTTCACTGATTGACCGATGCCAATAGATCGTAATCATCAGTACAATGCGTCTATAAACCTAATATGAATAAATAAAAATATATCTGTATGATATTTTAGGCTAGGAAGAGGAAAGCAGCCCTTGCCCAACTGGCTGACCTCGGTGGGGACGAACAAGAAAACGTACACAAGAAAAGGAGGTCGGCAGCAGACCAGTGGATGCAGTGCGGTACTTGCAAATATACCACGACATACGATTCGTTTCTTTACCATCACATGCAAGATGAAACCGCAGCCAAGGATTCTGCTATTGATCCTATTATGTCTTCTGATACAGATGTTAAAACCAGTTTAGCTATGCAAGGCACCACCAACATTGCGTCTTCGAAACCAACAACAGCCATGCACGTGAAGAACTTTGCCGATCTAAACAGCTTGGATGAGAATTCGCAAGACTCGAACGGTTCTGAAACTGTGGAAATGATAGCTGCGGAGATATGCGACTATAATGCTGGCAAAGCTCTCAGCTTACCCACAGTTTCGGATGGTGATCTAGAGGAGCCAGAAACCATTAAAGTTCAGATAGTGAGCCAGGGACAAACCAGAAAGAAATATTATGGTAATAATCAGAAGGAAGTAACGATTGAACTGCCTGTGCTCCAAGAAGAAGTTGATTTGCAGAATGCGGAGGTGATAACGGACCAAATTTCGGAAGAGGATATTGATGGGAATACCGTTTACGTACAAATGGTGGACGTAGATAAAGACCTGGGTTTGCCGGTTGCCGATGATGGAACTGTAGAAATGGTTGAAGTTATGTGGGATGAAATGGCCACACCGGGTGCTGCAGAGGAGAATCCTGAATTTTAAGCTCCGCATTGAGTGTGTGACTATATTATATAGGAATCTTTGCATCTACCGTTATCGTGAGTTGTATTTATTCTATCAATTTGTAGAAGCATAATGCGTAAACTATTGTATATGTAATTTTGTTATTATGCTGGCTATTCTATTTATGTTTTGCTCAAGGCAGGTTGGTATGGCAACAATATTAATTAATTATTCATAAACAAATCCATTATTCTACCGATATTCCAGTGTGCAACTATTTGAAATGCTGATTTGTCTTCTAAATGCTCAAGTATAGAGTTTAGCTTTCCAAAATATCTTGTATTACTTCTGTACAGTATTTTACTGAAATAAGATCTACCGCCGATAATATGATATGATCGTAATAAGATTGTATGATATAGACCTGTAGGTAATATCATAATGTGATTTTACTGTGAATTGACACACTGTAACTGTAATGAACAATGGTGTATAGTGCCTCGGATGGATATTCAACATATTAATATAAGACGATGGTGTGCGTTCACATCGTGGGAATAAAGAAAGATTTAGAGAGAGTAGATTTAGAGATTTGACCACTACAACCACTACTCCTGATCACAACAAGAATGAACATGCAGGAAACTACGATCAGCGGTTGAGCATAGATACAGGGGTTACGATGCGTCTGATCAGTCAACTGGTATGACGCGATGACACGGCTGATTGGATAACTGAGATGATGCGATGACAGCGCTGAATGGCTCACCAGGGATTACGTGGGATACCGTGATGAGGTAGCAACATCCAACGTAACAAATCAAATGGAGGTGTGGGTGCAGGTGGTGTTTACATTTTTAGATTCACCCAACCTTGGGATTTTACAGCTTCATGATGACACTGACTCGGATTATTGAAAATGTAAAAAGGGTCAAGAAATTGAGGTATGTATACAAAAAGTCATAAATAAATTACTTGTTTAACAAAAGAAATTCAACATTAATTGTGATCTTGTGGAGAATGGTTAGGACCACCTGGAAAATACATCTATAAATAAAAATAATATCTACAAGAATCTTATAGGAGAAGGCACTATAAAAAGACGTTGTAGACTGGTGGGGATGCTTTCGGGTATTATTCTGTTCCCTGGATACCTGTAATATGGTGTCTATAAATCACTCGGAAGAGCCAAACTAGAGCCGTTGTAGCAAGCTTTACTTTGTATAATTGGCCTTACCTTAATCACTTATCCTTTCAGAGTCATGGTGCTTCCTCCACACTCCCTCCCACCCTCATTCTCTTCCGCAGGTGGTACGGACATTTGAACTCGTACAATCACAGTCCCATATCTTGGAACCAGTTCTAATAGATTGCTGATGGTTTTTGTATGTGAATCTGAAAACTAGTCACATGGGTTATATTTGGGAGCTAGCTGATTGACAGCCAATAAAAGAAAATATTTTTGTAAAGACGAAAGTTTCGACCTTGATAAAACAGCAGGAATGGGAAGAAATGGTGTATTAGCAGAGAAAAACGTTTTTTGATCTCTTTGCCGAAATTACTGTGGTAGTTCCTATCTGTCACCCGATCATCACTAATGTATGTAATTATATGGATATATATGTATACATTCATATATAATATTTGTTTGTCACCAGTTACCAAAACAGGATTGCAATAATAGGTCAATTCCCTTCAGAAATACGGTAGCTAGAAGTATGCTTGCGGAATTTTTATTTGGTTTTCACAACAATCGTCCTGTAATTAATAATTTTTAGATGAAGAACGATACTGTAACATCATTCGTTTGGTGAAAGGAAAAACCATTGGATTTTGTGTTTCAGATGACCATAATAGTTGTATTTCTTTTATTTTCATCTTTATCTTTTTAATCTATTTTTCACTCTTTTAATCTTCTTTCTATTCCAATTAAAGAAGCCTAGATTTAGATTATTTCATGGCAATTTCATGATTTATGTACACATTTTACATTTGCTGATTCAAATAAAAAATTATCTGAATCTTTATAATATATTCACTTGCATTTTTACTTTTCATATATTTAAAAAGAATTCTTTTTTTGTATGCTCATGCCTACCTATAATTTTGCTACACTTTTGCAGATAAGTAGTGGCGACATTTCCTGCACAAGAGTGACGATCCTTTTTTTGGAATTCGAAATCATCTTTCATAAAAAAGTATACAAGAATGAAAATAGACTGAATCAAAAATATAGCTGTCAAGATTTCTCAATTTTTTTTATAAGTATGTGTGCGCTTCATTGATCCACATGAATTTACATTACTTATAAGAATGAAATTATGTGGTAAGTCATTAATTATAAATACAAATATAATACAAAAAAAAATTGTACAATATGCCTATATATATATATATATATATATATATATATATATATATATATATATATATAATATTAATATGTGTACATAATAATATAAACAGATGCTTATTTGAGTGATCCGTATACATGTAGTAATACAAATATTGCGCAATATAAACAATAATAAAATGAATAATATGCATAGGCCTACATAAATATAAATAGCCGCTAATTTGAGTGATAAATATACATATATATATATGTGTGTGTATATAATTACACTGTGCTTTGTATAATATATATGTTGCCATTATTGATTGAATTTGGGGAATTATGGTACTTGTAGAATTTGTCATCTGTTAGTCCTTCCACCCTTGAACCCTCTAAAACGTTACCTCATGAAGGAAGCGAACTAAGGATATGCAAGTTTTTATTATATTTACCTAAATGAGGTGCCAATCATTGGTGCTGCACTGCCAGAAGTTACTTAACTTGATGTTTATTTCTGTCACTAATCCCAGGTTTAACAATATTCTTCGGACTGAAACCCGTTTACGTGGTACAGATTCGACATTCATGAAAGCACGTCAGACCTGTTCTATAAGATGCAATAATTGGATACTAGTAAAAAGTTATTTAATTACTGTATATTATACAATATAGTCAATTGTTTGATTAGACTGATTAGCTGTTTACATTTTATACTTTAAAAAATACTAATTATTTAAATATATTGACACAGTTTGAACACTTTACAGAATGTGTCCCTATAAAAACAATGCGTCGCTCCACATTCACTCATTGTCTGTTCTTACCATAAGCAACTGACAGTCTACTTCTCATAGGCTAGAAAATTTAGCTTATAAGCAGAGCCAAGGACGTAATAATGATTCATTTTGAGCATGTTATCTTAGGTAAGTTTAAACAATCAATGCAAATTTTATTGAATGGTAATTTATAGTTGACGAGTAGTGCCATTGAAATAAAAAGTAACTAATTCAAATATTATTTTCATTTCATTTTAATTATTTTTTGGGGTGGTAAGATCGCTCTTGTGGTGCCCTGTTCAAATGATCTCATCTGTCATCCATAGCCTTAATTGAGGAACAATGATTTTGTATGAAGTTTCGATGTTATTAGAAAGAAGAAAAAAAATAGAAAAATGTATATTATTATTATTAAGTCTTACAGTTGCGCAAAAATGCACGGTGGCAAGTTCCCTACCCTTGATCACGACGGTTTGCCCGCCTCCCTAACCTTCTGCCGGAATTGTTTTACTCTTATTTCATCCCCCTCAAAAACACTTCTACCAAGTTCATTCCAGTCCCTACCTTTCCTATTTATGAAAGAAAATTTACCCATATATATGTATATGGTACCGGTACATAAAATATATGATACAGGCTTGTACCACACAAATTGATTATACATGTATCATAAAAATGATACATATTAAAATAACGTTTGAATAAATATTGAATATTTAAATGAAGTTGAACATCCCTGAGCATGTTACTTTGTTTGTCTTCTATTTCTTCTTTGTTAATTGCTGCAGACTTTATTTTCAGTGTTGTGTGCGAGTGGGCTTACTGCAATTACTGCTACGACAGTTATTTATGTCGGCCTCTGCCCTGTCGTTCTCGATGGAACATGTCCTGACCAGGAGTACATCAAGTTCAATCTATTTACAAGGTCTGTTAAAGAATTGATTGGATTGACTCAATGAAAAGAATTTCAGTTAGATACAATTACTAATGTTACCAAAATTGTAATGACGAAAATTGTTCGAAATATATCGAAATTTTAATCGGTATTGAATCTAAGAAAATCATATGAATTAATTCTGTTCAGGATACAGAATGATGCTAGGCAAATGATTGATCATCAGAATGTAAAATGCTGCTTTGAATTTTTTTTACAACGAAGTTCAAGTTTTTTTAAACGTCATAATACAAGTATGCAGATATTTCAATATGTATGGCCCATTATGAGAAAACTTGAAAAAATATTTTCTAGTAAAGCTATTTATTCAAACAAGTATTAATTGTAAATGAGAGATCATGTATATTATATATAATCGTAATCTCTAAATAATCAATGACAATAAAAAATCAATACATATTTATTGTTCTCTGTCTGATACATAGGCCTATCAATTAGTTATTAATCAAAAGTCTGACAAACAATAATCATCTGCATTTTCAGTTTAAATTCTTATTACCGTATTTGATAAAAAAAACATGAAGATTCCGAATGAAGAATCATGATGAATTTGAGTCAGAATCAGAATTTTGATGTGTTTATCGATCAAACGATATAACCAAAATCCTTTTATTTGAATTTCCTGAGTCTTGTCCCTTCTTAATTGTGTCATTTAATTCACTACTGTAACTGAACAAATAGTAGCACTCCGACTTCTATAAATCAATCCAAGCATGAAAAATTCTATGCATGAAAACTTATGGCCTTATAATCTATGCACTATCGAAGGAATCCCGTTTATGTTTTACTATCGTACACTCTCTTCTTAAGTTTTTAAAAATGTATTTTTTTCAAAATAATAGTTTCTACAAGGTATAAGTTACAATAATTAAAGGAAGTCCTTTTTTTTGAAATTTTCTTATTGTTCACATATCTCTCGTACTATGATTTCGGTTCCAGGGCAAGTCAAGAAACATCTGAGATAATCACGTTATCTCCTGACAATCTTGACATGACTAACTTCGTTGCAACTAATCCAACCAAGATCATTATTCATGGCTTCAATGACAATGTTACTAACATCGCGCTCATTGATATGAAGAACCGTAAGTTCAAATTGTCTTTCCTTTCTTTCAACAGCTTGATTCTGGGCAGTATGCATAAGTCCTGAAGGCTCCGCATTTTGGAGATGGAGTGAATCAATTAAACGTTGAAGAATTATATTTATCTTTTTATTTATTTTTTTACTATAAAAAGCTCCTCATTTCTTGAGATCAATCAATAAAATATCTCTTCAAATGGGCTGATACCCAAATCCTTTTTTTAAATTAAATAAGTTGGTAATTTTTAATATTTACTGTTGCGTTAATGCACAAACTAAAAAAACGAATTACTCATATATACTCACCCTATAGAATATTTTCGAACAGATAAACATTCAAATGAATATTTTCAATTTTCTGTATGACATATAGGGCACTCACAAACATGATAGTATTGCTACAGAAACGAAAAATGTACACCTCTATAATCAATTCATTGTTTTTTCCATAATGAGAATTTAGAATTTCACTTACAGTTCAACTTCAAATAACTTGTTCTATGTTGACAGAGTTCTTGACTAAAGGCGATTACAACGTAATCCTAGTAGATCACAGCATCTTAGCTGCCGCAGGTGGTGGTACCTGTTACCCGACTGCTGTCGAAAATGCAAAACATGTAGGCGCATGCGTAGCAGGACTGGTACAAAACCTGAGGGACTCCTCTGCTGTCGATATTCATGTCATAGGTCATAGTTTGGGAGCTCAAATGACCAACCATATTGCCAACAACTTGAAACCATACATTTTACCAAAGATTACAGGTACAAAATGTGTATTGAAATTAATACTTCTGTATTAACTAGTTTGTATTCATCTGTAGTCACTATTGATTTGTTCATTGATGTCGGTTTCTGTGGACGGACTGGGACTGAGTAAAGAGTAATGCACAATAAAATGCAGAGACATTTGCCAAATCATGCAAGACATTCATAGAGATGTGAGTTCATTGAGGATGCTATAGGATAGAAACTAGAGAAATAAAGTTATTATTTTAAAATAATGAATAGAAATATTCTCAAACATAAATGTATAACAAAAGGGGTGGAGAACTTGTCTAACGATTGGAGAATCGAAGCTGCTATCATTTGAAGTTTTTCATTTATCCTTTGAAAATATGGACTATTTCTAGAACACTTTTGTTTGCATGAATAATATATAGTAGAAAATATTGATCAGAGAAGCTAGTCGCATAAAACAGGCAGCCAAGGTTCGTCGGCACTGACATGAGACATACTCACTCATAGGTTTGTGTTTCAAACGATTCAGAGACTACGAGGTTTTACTCATGGCTTAAAATTCTAATTCAGTTACAGTTTACTCGTGACTACGCAAAAACAAACAGATTAAACTAAATATGCTCAAATATCCATCATAACACGATGAGGTCTGATCTAAAAAAATTAGTACGGAAATAAGGCTTAAAATGCAAATTCATTAGGCCTACGATTAGTCCCTGAAATGGACGAATTGAACGTACCGGTACTATATTTATACTGTATTACCTTACGGTACATTATTACATTACAGTAATATATTTCAGGATTAGATCCAGCAGGGCCTCTCTTCCAACTCTCTTCCGACGACGAAAAGCTTGACTCAAGTGACGCAACTTTCGTTGAGGTACTTCATACTAACGTGAATGGTCTTGGTACTTCAGATGTTTCTGGGCATGTTGATTACTTTTTCAATGGCGGTACCGCACAACCAGGATGTGAATTTCCGCAAGAAAGTAAGTACACCCATATAGTGTTTGGTTTGTTTGTGTTTCGTCCATAAATCCAATTCAATGACAAATACTTCTGTTTATAGTTGAAAAATATTTCAATTATCTGTACCAATATAACTATGCCAATATGAGGTTCTACATGCTTTTTAATTTTATTTATAAGTATTTTGATGATCGAAGTGAATACTCAAGTTTACTGTATTCGAAAAGACAATTTTTTTTTTTCATGGGAACAGGTCAAACGAAATATAAATGTTGATGGAACTTGAAGGGCATCATTTAACTCGATTCCGTGTAGTTTTGATGCGCAATCAGTTGCACCGCTTTTAAAGTCTTCCCATCGTAATCTCATTGGAATGAAAAAATTATACATTTTTGTCAGTCGATTTGTTTTGATGTGCTGGAAAATAATATCAGAGCAAATAATAGGTTAGATGGGCTTAACTTTGAGATACGGTATATCAATTCAAATTTTGGTTAAATTCCTATTCTTTAACTTGCAACCTGCAAGTGAACGCTTTTGCATTAAACAAAAGCAGCTGCTGTTGCTTTCAACAGATCATTACATTATAGTAGTACTCAAAATTATGGATTCAATCGAAAAACTGATTTTATTGAAGATGATAATAATATGAATAGAACTATGACAGTATCAATAAATGTTACCTTTCCTGCTTTCAAATTACGTCCTTCTTGGACATCCATCAATCTATATATTTAATCAATGAAAATAGCTAAATAAATAAACGTACTGCTAGTCAAAACTGCTCATTCATAATCTACTTTTCAGAAGGCAATGGTTGTATTCTGTAGATTCTAAAAAAATATCCAAAACCAAACAAAAGAATGAGTTTCCATTTTGCTCGATTTATAATATTATTTATTGTTCTTTATAGTTGCATCGTGCAGTCATTCAAGATCCGTGCTGTATTATACCGAGTCTATCAACAGTGCTACGGGTTTCTACGGCTGGCAATGCCCTAGCGTAACTGAATATTACCTGAATCTTTGCGCTACTAAACCTCGAACTATCTTAGTGGGCGACATCAATACCTCGAAATCGTAAGTGTGTACTTGTGCCACGCAAATGTAATTATTTGTACTTTCCACAAATATCGATAGTTTTACTTTACGGTATTACTATATTCTTGTGATGATGTTTTTTTTATAATTCATCATTTGTTGCTTTTTTATACTGAGTCCAAGTGGCAAATGTATTGTCAGCAGTGTTTTAATAAATACTCATATATATATATATATATATATATATATGTATATATATATATATATATATATATATATATATATATATATATATATATATATATATATATATATATATATATATAAGTATAATATAAGTATATATAAGTATATATAAGTTGTATCCATGAAAGATGAAGGAATGAACCTCCCATGTGTTGGTGTTGTGGGGTAATCAATCGGAATCTTCTTTCATGGATAGAGGTATATAAGGAAGCTTTCTTCTTTATGTACTGTATACCATTCGATAAAATGAGAATTGGTCCCTCATTGATGTTGTTTTATATTTAAACAGCAGATGATTAAAATTATAATAATGGTAATTGTTTGGTGTTTGCAGCACTTCAGGGGTTGTGTCAGTGCTGACAGCATCCACCTCGCCTTTCGCTTTGGGGATGTAACGAGATCGACTTATGGGAAGAAACCGATATACATACTGACTTCGATTGCATTTTGAGTGGTAACCTGTTATTGTGTGATATTTATAATATTTCCCATCAATAACTAAAGCTACTTAAAAGCTCAACATAATGTAGGCCGACACTTTTATTATTATGTATTATGTTGTTTATAATGAATATTCAATAAAATTTGTAACTGCAAGCTGAATTCTGAGATCATAATTTGTGAATTGAACCGTTTGAAAATATATACATATAGTATATTTATTCGGAGTGAACAGCAACATGTATGTATACCTTCTTCACCATGGTAACATTAATTATTACATGTGTTCACGTCTCACCCAAACAATGATTGATTACCGTTTATCAATAATTGGCACCAGATTGGTATAGGTTTGAATTTTTTTAAAAATATATCATCTGCTTCTATTTTTTAATCCATTTTAATCCTTTGTTCCATCCTTTGTTTGATCGAGTGCTTTAGTGAAACATCAATTTTGACACAAGGTTAAAAATATAAATATTTGGAAGACTCAAGTAATAATAATGCAGCAGAAATCTCAAAATACCTTAAATGTTTAAAAAAAGTATTCACTCAATTTTATGGAAAAAAGTTGTCTAATAAATTGGACAATTGTCCAATCATGTATTGATATTCATCTAGAAGAATTGTTACCAAGGAAGAAAATATTCTTTCAGAAGTTTTAGAACAAAAATTAAAGTCAGAAATCAAATTTAAAAGAAGCAAAAAGTCATGATTTTTGATTGGTACGCGTTAGTACTAAATATCACAGTGGAAAAATATTGGCATATTTGTTAAATATTTAGCAAAATGTTTTGATGGATCTCATGATGGATCAAGAGTGTAGTCAAAGATGAGAAAAAGTAGTCCCCAATGGTATTCGATACCAGGACCTTTCGCATCGTGATTCAAATTCACCAACGCTAGCAACTAAGCTACTTAGACATGGAACATTTGCAAAGTTATTGAGATACTTGAAAAGATATTTGAATTATTACCTAACCTGTTGGTATATTCTGCTCCTCTGGTAGGAGAGCTGAGGTTTGAAAGATTATTTGAATTCATTTGTGTCAGGTGGAATACCTGTTGCGGCATTCTGCTTCCCTGGTACTTGTGTCAATTTTCCACGAACAAAAGTATTCGAGCAAATTAGTTACAGACCAGTATTCGTACCAGGGTAGCAGAGCAATCGACAGGTCGAGTTTTATTTAGAATATCTTCTTCAAGTATCTCGACAACTTCGCAAGATTCATATGTCCAGGTAGCTGAGTGGCTAGCGTAGACGATTTCGGATAGTAGTCCGGAGTGGCTCGGTATCGAATCCCATACAGAGCTGCTTTTTTGTTATATTCCACTCAACATTTAATTAGATTTATTCAGTAATGAGAGTTATTACAGTGTGATTAATTTATCCAGTGAAGAAAAGAATCATCTCTGAGCTAATGTCCATTGAAGATTCGTACAATTGCATATGGGTATATTAAACAAAATATGACAGAAAAAAAGCAGTCCCCAATGGTGTTCGATACCAGGACCCTTCGCATCGTGATCCGAATCCACCAACGCTAGCAACTGAGCTACCTAGACATGGAACATTTGCAAAGTTATTGAGATACTTGAAATGATATTTGAATTATTACTTAACCTGTTGGTATATTCTGCTCCTCTGGTAGGAGAGCTGAGGTTTGAAAGATTATTTGAAATAATTTGAGTCTTGTGGAATACCTGTTGCGGCATTCTGCTTCCCTGGTACTTGAGTCAATTTTCCACGAACAAAAGTTTTCGAGCAAATTGGTCACAGTCCAGTATTCCTACCAGGGTAGCAGAGCAATAGACAGGTCGAGTTTTATTTATAATATCTTCTTCAAGTATCTCGACAACTTTGCAAAATTCATATGTCCAGGTAGCTGAGTGGCTAGCGTAGACGATTTCGGATAGTGGTCCGGAGTGGCTCGCTATCGAATCCCATACAGAGCTGCTTTTTTGTTATATTTCACTCAACATTTAATTAGATTAATTCAATAATGAGAGTTATTACAGTGTGATTAATTCATCCAGTGAAGAGAGGAATTATCTCTGAGCTAATGTCCATTTAGGATTCGTACCATTGCATATTAACAATATTAAATTATATTACAATATTGAACAAAATATGACAGAAAAAAAGCAGTTCCCAATGGTATTCGATACCAGGACCTTGTGATCCGAATCCACCAACGCTAGCAACTAAGCTACCTAGACATGGAACATTTGAAAAGTTATTGAGATACTTGAAATGATATTTGAATTATTACCTAACCTGTTGGTATATTCTGCTCCTCTGGTAGGAGAGCTGAGGTTTGAAAGATTATTTGAATTCATTTGTGTCAGGTGGAATACCTGTTGCGGCATTCTGCTTCCCTGGTACTTGAGTCAATTTTCCAAGAACAAAAGTTTTCGATTAAATTGGTCACAATCCAGTATTCCTACCAGGGTAGCAGAGCAATAGACAGGTCGAATTTTATTTATAATATCTTCTTCAAGTACCTCGACAACTTTGCAAAATTCATATGTCCAGGTAGCTGAGTGGCTAGCGTAGACGATTTCGGATAGTGATCCGGAGTGGCTCAGTATCGAATCCCATCCAGAGATGCTTTTTTGTTATATTTCACTCAACATTTAATTAGATTAATTCAATAATGAGAGTTATTACAGTGTGATGAATTTATCCAGTGAAGAGAGGAATTATCTCTGAGCTAATGTCCATTTAGGATTCGCACCATTGCATATTAACAATATTATATTATATTACAATATTAAACAAAATATGACAGAAAAAAGCGGTTCCCAATGGTATTCGATACCAGGACCTTGTGATCCGAAACCGCCAACGCTAGCAACTAAGTTACCTAGACATGAAACATTTGCAAAGTTATTGAGTTACTTGAAATGATATTTGAATTATTACCTAACCTGTTGGTAGGTTCGAGAATTCGAGAATGTCCATGAAGGTTCAATCACGAGACTCCTAAACTACTTGTAAATCGCATTTTTTTTAAAAAAATTAACATATTTCAAAAAATTCCCTGCGGGCTTGACATTTCCTCTTCCAGGAAGCTAACAATATTCAATTGAATTCGATGAATTCTATTCAATTATTTTATTCCAAAGTTCTTATACATTTAAATGATTCATAATGTAACAAGTATAGATAATCAATTGACAATTTGAATACAATCACAGAGTTAACAACAATCACACAATCATTCGAATTAATTCATAAACAATAATTCATTCTATTATAAGATCAAATTACTTTGGTTGCATATTCATATTCATTTTTTTTATTCATAACATTTTTAACAATATTTAATTGTAAATGTGTGTTACATAATATGTAAAACACATTTACAATAATTACACATTGTTAAAAATATTATGAATGAAAAAAATTAATATGAATATGCAACCAAAGTAATTTAATTTGAACTAGAAGATAATAGTGAATTGAAATCATCTTATGTAGGCCTTTACTTTATATATAAAATAAATTCATGTCATAGAGGAAATGCTCTCAAGGTAAGATGTAAAATGTAATCTATTCTATAAATTTAAACTGATATGAAATCATAACTATTATTCTCTATAATTATTACGGTAATTGCATACAACTTTATGTCCTGTGGAATAGAACACATAAAAGAGTGATAGTGTGAGCTATTAGAATTTGAGGTAAAGTTTAAAAAAGTGATTCAACAAAATTAATACAGCCTCAAAATGGTTCAACCGATTGCACCTCGTAACTACAGAATCGAGTTATATGATGACATATAAAAGGGACGTCCATAAATTATGTCACACTTTTTTATGCTACTTTGAACCCCATGTCACAGTTGGTCACAAAACCTATTACCCCACCCCTTTGAATACGTCACAAATTCTCATACCCACTTCTAACAAAAAATAGAAATTAACAGGCGGCAAAGGTGCAACAAAGTAATAAAATTAAAATTTTAATAAATATATTAAATTAAGGCTCCAAATCCTTCTTCTTCTTCTTGCCTTGGTATTACTATTATCCCATCTGGCCAGTATGATCTCGGTTGGATGATTAAATATAAAAATTAATAAATATAAATATAAAAATCTATAAGAATAGCGCCAAATACATGTAACAAAAAATAGTCCGTGATACAGTTGCCACCCCCCCCCCCCCCCCCCCCTTGTAACACCTTTTCACAAATCTTGACAACCACCTCCCCCCCTAAGCTGTGACGTAATTTATGGACGTCCTCCAAGTTCCATAAAAAAAGTTTTCTTCCGTTAGACCTGTGGAGCGCGAGAAAAAAAACATATTTTTCACATTTTTCCGATATATTAACTTTCTTAAAAACGATTGAACACGATTTTATTAACTTTGCAGAAACATGCACGATACTAGAAATATTAGGTATATTATGTGAAATATTATTTCACATGGATAAAAAATTCACTATCCCACCCAATGCTTTCACGCTTTCATTTTTTCAGAAAAATGTCCACCCGATTTTGCTAAATTTTTCCATTCTTGTATGATCAATGACCAGAAATAGTTTCAAGTCGATTGGTTACTTTGCATGACCTGCTGTTGCGCACAGAATATTGAATAAAAAAACACGTTTGTAAACATAAAAATGAGCCCCATAAATTTTAACTCCTGTTACTTTCTTTTTCTTATCACTCAGTCACTCTACGCGATTTGTATCTCTATATAACTATCATTTTTTCTTTTTTTCTCTTTCTATGTATATTCATTTATTTATTGCTTGGTTTTTCATCCATTCATCCATTCATTTATTTATTCATTTACTTATTCAAAAATGAATTAATTTATCTATTTACTCATTTATTATTTATTCAAATTCCCTATAATTTCACTCATTTTTCAATTTATTCATCCATTATTCATCTATTTATTCGAATATTTACTTATATATCTATGTTGGGGTGGTGAGATTGCCCTTGTGGTGCCCTGTTCAAACTATCTCATCTTTCATCCATAGCCTTTAATTGCATAACAATGATTTTGTATCAAGTATATATATATATATATATATATATATATATATATATATATATATATATATATATATATATATATATATATATATATATATATATATATATATATATATATATATATATATATATCAATTGGTTAGTTAATCAATTAATTCAATCATTTTTTCAATATATTTGATAAAAGCCTCAGTGTCTGTAAAAACTGTCATCAGGAAATACACAAGATCCAATTAACTATAAAGGTGAAAAAATTATTGTCATTTCAATATCTCACATTATGATGAAGAAGATGCTTACAAAAATATACCTAATTGTACTGCAATGTATAACACACGTATTTATAATTATCGATATATTGACTCAGTTGGATAATTATCAACTAATTGCGGAAATATGTTACTATTAAATGCACTTTTATAAAGAAATATCAATTCCGATGCATATAAATACGGCCGACTTCTTACTGATAGTCACATTGAGAAGTTGATCTTCTTACTTCAGCTACATCTTCAGCAATAATAATAATCACACCAATATTATTATGGCATCGAAGTTCATTGTTGTCGTTGCTTTGGCACTCTGCTCAGCACAAGTAAGTAAAATAATACAACATGAACTATCCCTATATTATTATTACACCTAAGTTGGTGAGGTGAACACAATTCACTATTACAATTTTCAATTCGATATTGTATCAAACTTCAATTAATAATGAAGTGTTATCAGTTATATACTTTTTATTATTGTTGTGTTGATATGAATAATTTGAAATATGAAACTAAAGAGACAATAGGATCACAAGTTTGATTATATAATTTTAATAAAATAGTGGATACATATTCAATACGTTCTGATGATGGGATTAAGATGCAATCCGTATTTTCAATAACTTGAAGCAGAATGTTCATATAGATTTATACGATATGAATCTCATCAAATATGATGTAACAATGGATTGCATACGTACCAAACACAGCCTTCTTGATTGGATAAGACAGTCTCTTCTATATCAGAACAGAATGATCTGAATAAAGAAGGCTGTGGAATGTAAATGTACAGTTGCGGTTTCATGAAGTGGTCGATCAAACTACATATACGCACTAAAACTAGAAAACAATGTGCATATAAGAACCACTCCACGTATACATTATGAAAAAACATAGCGGCTAAATGTGCATTATTTTTATATAAATTTAAATTCCGGATTAAACCATTCTATGTGCCCGGAAGTACCGTACTTGTAAGGATTTTGTATGATGAGTTTTATACAAATACTGTATTGTAAACTAAATTTGGATTCCATTTAAATTGTGTCAAAGTAGAAGTAGAAGTGTACAAGTGGAAAGTAGACATGCTCTCGTATCTCATCTATACATTCTTTCTACTTGAGATACTAACATTTTATTCAGTTACGTCATTATATACATTATTTCATGTTATATATACGAGCCTGTGACTATTTAGAAAATGCATTGAAGTGAGTGCCCATGAAGTACTAACTACCCAACAATTCAGTTATGTGTTGCCAGGGAATTTCTTCCTGCACTCACACTTGATTGAATTTCTCCATGTTCACTCCACGAGCACTGCTCACCAATGTAGATAAGAAATTTATGTAATTCACATAATCCATCTTACAACTCTATATTTTTAGGGCACAATATGGTAGTCTCCTTTATAACAATTTTTAAAAAAATACCAGGAGTCATTTTTTAAAATGACATTTAAAAAAAAAAATACCATGAATCCAGTAGTAATTTTTCAAAACATCATAAATTATTAACCTGCATGAAAAAATCCATAGTTCAGCCTTAAAAACACCTTTTCTTAGTAGGGCCTAAACTAGACTAATTATAAGGTGCTTTTTTTCTGTAGGGTCTTAATGGATTACCATTCTCTGAGCTACTTGCTGCTGCTCAAGGTGGTCTTAGCGTAGCCGGTAAAGCCGCGAATGCCGGTTTGGATGCTGCTAACAACGGATTGGAAGCCGCTCAAAATGGAATCACTACGCTTCAGAGTCGACTCAATACCGCAAACGCCGCCGCATCTGCTGGACTTAGCCTAGCACAATTTGCTGACACAATTGCCGAAAACAGAGCTCAGGCAGACACTCAAACTCTCGTGAATGGAGCTACTGATGCAGCCTCAAGTCTCCAGAACGCTTTGCCATCCTTCAGTGGCAGCGCTTCTGCTGATGGCAAAGCTTCTGCTAGTGTTGACGCAAGCGGCACCATTGCTGCTCTCCAAAACACAGTCGCCGGCGCTCAGGCTGCCGCAACTGACGCTGCACACCAAGTTCAGGCTGCCGTAACCAACGGACTGAACCAAGCTCAGACTGTCGCAACCAACGCAGTAAACCAAGCTCAGACTGCTGCCACCAACGCTGCACACCAAGTTCAGGAAGCCGTAAGCAACGCTGCTCAACAAGTTCAGACTGCCGCAACCAACGGATTGAATCAAGCTCAGGCTGCCGCAACCAACGCAGTAAACCAAGGTCAGACTGCCGCAACTAATGCAGTAAACCAAGCTCAGACAGCTGCTCAGAATGCTCTACCCTCGACCAACCAACAAGTATCTGCCGATGCCAGCTCTTCAGTGCAATCTGGTGACAACTCTGCATCTGCTAGTGTAGCCGGAAATGGCGCAGCTACCGCTCCTGCCATAGATATACCTGCCGTTCCTGCCGTAGATGCACCTGCGGTTCCTGCCATAGATGCACCTGCCGTTCCTGCTGTAGATACACCTGCCGTTCCTGCCCTATCTCTACCTGCTGTTCCTGCCCTATCTCTACCTGCCGTTCCTGCCCTATCTCTACCTGCTGTTCCTGCCCTATCTCTACCTGCCGTTCCTTCCCTATCTCTACCTACCCTTCCTGCCCTACCTACCGTAGCTCTTCCTGGTCTTCCGACACTTCCTTCAATTCCTTCTTTAGTTGGGTCTTCCGGCTCCGGTTCCGGGTCCGGCAGCGGTTCTGGATCTGGCTCCGGCACAGCTAGTGCATCCGGCTCCGTGTCCACCTCTGGAGGATTGAACCTCGATAGTATCCAGAACCGTGTCAACACAGCTGTCGACAGCAACACTCAATCCGTCAGCAACATGGTGAATTCCATGCTTTCAGCTGGAGCTCAGATCCCAAAGGCCGGAGTTCAGATGGCCCTTGCACCCCTCAGGATGCTGGGTTAGATGATGGAATTATGTACGAAGGAAATAACAACGATGGCGGATTTATTGCATGCATTTTTAGATTGATAATGTGGGGTTCACATGTAAGTTATTTGGATTTAATCTTAAATATGAACTCCAATTATTGGTAGTGTTTTGTTTCTAAACATCAATTGAACTCTCAATTGTAAAAATCATATTGAATAAACACTATTTATATTTGCAAAATGATTGTGTTTTTAACGTCTTATGTTAATCCCCTTCCTTCCACTGTGAAACGTGTTCATTAGTTGCGTCATCATCAATGCGTCGTTCTATAGTAGTAGGCTATAGTAACAATTGATCGAAAAACACTTGTACATATATAGATATTAATCATAATTTAGACATACGCCATATTTTTATGAGTCAATCAATAATAATGTGATAATTTTTCAACTAAGTATACGATAAACAGACATTGTATTTCATAAGAAATTCTCTTATTGATTAGTTAATTACAATACTATTCATGATGATTCATTTTCTATTTTTGTGACCACGATAATGACTCGAGTTTCATTGCTACGAATGAAATTAACAATAGTCTACTAGAGTAAACAATACTTCAACAATATTTACAGACCACAATTGAACAAATAAATAATTTACTATATTTGCACAGTTGGAGAAATTTCCTTCTTTTCCTCCTTCACCACTCATGGGAGTACACTGAACTATAACTATATAAGTATGGAAAACCACATTCATTTTATTGAAAAACTTTATATATAAACTTAGCTACTATACGTCTTGAGAACGCATCTAAAGAAGAAACGAAATGATATCCAGAATACTGTACATTGTGCTAATGTGTTTCACATTACATGTAAGTAGCATGTTTTATATTCATTACTCATTTTAATTGTTTTACAATTCAATTGGTGTTACCTGTTACTTAAATATAAAAAAAACTGTTGCTGTTGGTTTCTTAATAGCTTTGATTGATGTAAAAACATTACATTATAATTTTACTTATCGAAACGGCCGATTCGATTTATGTGAAACTTCGGAATAATGTGTATTATATTAAAATTCTCTGAAAATTTGAATTTATACAAAGAAATATCATTTTGAAAATTTTCTCCTCTGGGTTTTTCTAATTTTTTTTTTTAAACTTTGGGATGGGTTTTCTCAGAAGTCAGTTGTGGTGCTACCGATTGCGCCTCAAAATTATACAGTATCGAATCAGATAATGACACTGAAGTTTCAACTGAATTTGTAGTTCCGTTTGACGTGTGGAAGCGCGAAAACCAAAAAATAGCAATGTTTTTTTCCGAGTGCGATGAAAGTGAGTCTTCGCTTCGCTCATCCAAACAACATAAATTTCAAGAGGGGATAATAATCTTCAAACAAAATAATAATGAAGGTTATAAGGGTTATAGCAAATACAGTTCAAGGTAGAGAATTAGACGTTCAACGACGAATTTTGTGTCAATGAAAGGTGATGAATGAATTAATGTTGTTTTTTGTTGCAGACAACCAATGGTATTCCAGTCTCCCGTAACATTCGACAGCTACCGAATCTTTTCAACCTGTTCCGCCCACAATCTCCTGTCTCATCTCCTAGCACCGCTGGAAGCGCCAGTATTCTCGGCCTTCCAAATC
The DNA here is from genome assembly GCA_907164805.1 of Brachyptera putata. Classification (NCBI taxonomy): domain Eukaryota; kingdom Metazoa; phylum Arthropoda; class Insecta; order Plecoptera; family Taeniopterygidae; genus Brachyptera; species Brachyptera putata. The sequence goes on along the minus strand of OU015468.1, from coordinate 18,865,964 downwards.
CATCCAACGTTCTTAATCTTCCAGCCAGTATTTTATCTACCATTCCAAATATATTGCCAGCTGTCCCGACATCTATTCCTGGTCTTACTTCCGGACTGCTAGGTCTTCCAAATGTATCTAATATTCCAACTCTTCCTGTGAATACAATTTCATCTAGTCTTCCAGCAGCACTTTCCAATGCCTCAGTACCTATTCCTGGACCAACTCAAACCTCCAACGGACTTTTACCTTTTCCAGACCTATCCACGATAATTACTCTTCCCAATAAGATGATCTCTACCCTTCCAGGGAAACTACCCGATTTATCCCAAGTACTGAACCTACCAAACCAGATTTTGCCCCAACTCCCAACGTTAACTCCGACAGGAGCTAATGTTCCTAATTTACCGTCTATTCCTGGTGTTCCCTCTTTAGGCTCTGGAGATCTGGGCAACGTAGCATCTCTGTTGAAGAACGGATTGGATAATGTGGAAAACAGTTTGGGCAATGTGATAAAATTCAGTGTTGATAATGCCAGCCAAGCTGCGAAAACTGCAGTACAAACTGGAGGGAATATTGCAAATACTGGTGTGAAATTAGCGCTATCCGTGCCTCGAATGCCACTGTCTATTTTTACCAAAGCATAACACTTTTTAAACAACTCAATGAATCTCGTGATAATCAACTGCATGTAAATATATAATGAAACAATTTACAATAAACAACTGATGATATGTGATTTAAGATTGTTACATTGAATTTGATTCTATGAAAATAAAAAAAGGGTGTAGGCATACGACATAAACATGTTTAACTATAGCTCGTTTATATCACAAATCAATCTTTCGTCATCCTTCAATCGATGTTTTCCAATTATATTTAATAATTTTCTTCCGCTCTCAGCTATTATACAAATATTCATGCTTATTCCTCATCGTTTATTACAAAAAAAAAATAACTTCTATAAATATGGATCTCCTATAATTTAGAAATCGTTATTTAGAACTTGCCAATAGAAATAAATTTTAATTATCTTCTAAAATTATATCACTGACATGTCAAATATTTTACAAAATAAAATTGAATAATTGAAAATAAACCATATCATTCATTTTGTTATTATTATTATTATTATTATTATTATTATTATTAACATCTTTATTATTATCTTATTAGACCTGGCTTATTTGACAGAACCAATATTATTGGAATACAATACAATACAAAAGTCTATCGTATTCATGCTCAGTTGTAATTAGGTGCTACTTTGTTTGTGGTATATGTATTTATTGTACACTATGGGTTGTAACAAATTATGTTCTGACAGTAGGCTATTTCATAAAATTTTGTTTCATTTCATTCATAAAATTTTATTTCATTTTATTCATAAAATTTTATTTCATTTTATTCATGAAATGTTATTTCATTTTATTCATAGAATTTTATTTTATTTATTCATAAAATTGTATTTCATGAATCGGTCTATATTTGTACCACGCTATCACGCGTGATTTGTGAATAAAAAAGGCCAATGAAACTCAACTCATTAAGGCAAGTTGGTCCCGACCCATTCCCAGTTTCGCGCGTAAACCATTTCGCTCCACACAGCTGTTTTCACCGTTTCGAATTTCGAATAGCTACATTATTTGTGTAATCTGTCTACGTCCAGTCCACGGTGGTCCAGTTCGAGTCCGAAGCGTCAATGACCGAAGTTACCACCGCGACCAGGATATGACAACAGCCGTAGTATAGGCCTACAGGAAGTACATACCTGTTTTTGAGCGTAACTGAACAGCAAGAAATGGCGAGAAATATCAATAACAAACGAGAGGATTATCTGGAATGGACCGATTACTTCATGGCCACGGCATTTCTTGCTGCCAAAAGAAGCAAAGATCCTTGTTCGCAAGTCGGCGCCTGCATAGTAAACAAGGAGAGGAAGATTGTTGGTGTGGGGTACAATGGTATGCCCATTGGGTGTAGTGATGACGTTTTTCCGTGGGCCAAACAACCTGACACAGATAGGCTGGACACCAAATATTTATATGGTAAGGGAACAACAATAATTTTCGCATGATTTTATCATTAGTCGATACAGTAGGCATTATGCAGGCAAGCACATGTACAACTGCTTTATCGACTCTGCGCTAGATGAGAGTCCAATGTCAGTATAAATCAATGTCAATAATTCAATTTTAAATCAATTGTTGTACACTCACTATGTGTATTGTTTGTAACTAAATATGTTTCATGCATTCATAAAATTTTATCTATGGGTCCGCCAATTTGTGTTCCATATGTGTTGATCAAAAGGTCGAGGTCAAAACTATAAACTTATATATATAAATAATTATATATATATATATATTATATATATATGATATATTAATATATACGGTATATTATGTAGTTATATAGTTTCATATACGGTAAAGTTATAAAATCGATAAGTACTACCATTAAGTATCTAACTATATATAAGGTACCTAGAAAATAGATGTACGACATTTCAATACTGATACTAGAATGAAACTTTACATTTCCAAATTATAATTTTCAACATTCAACCTGTAATAATGAAAAAATTCATCAATATATCCATTCTCTCATGGATATAAAATTCAGTGCCATGTAGTAATACCCACTTTTACCCTATGCACAACTTGCCCTCTGCACCTTTTTACCCGTTTCTATTCCACGTGCAACTGCATGTAGGCTATGGCCATTATAAACACAATGCCCAAGTTGACAATCAATTGTAATTCCAATTTTCAGTGTGCCACGCAGAAATGAACGCAATTCTAAATAAAAATTCGTCAGATGTAAAAGATTGCACAATCTACGTTGGACTCTTTCCCTGTAACGAATGTGCAAAAATTATCATTCAATCGGGAATATGCGAAGTTGTTTACATGTCTGATAAGCATGCACACAAAGTAGAAACTATAGCGTCCAAACGCATGTTTGATGCGGTCAAAATCAAATACTGGTAAGTGAGGCAAGGGTTTTTTAAACGTCTTTTCATCTGTCATCACTTCATCGTTTCATTATCACCCGCTCACTCGTACCCCCGTATAACCTAGCTGTTGGTGGGGTCGTTGAGCAATATTAGAAAAAAATCAAGTTCATAGTAAAATCATTAAGTATATAGGTGGGTAAAATATTCCAAGTTACTTTGGTTAAATGTTTTATACTTTTGGTATGCAAGTCGAGTTAAGCTAAATAGTATTGTCTTCTTTCAAATGTGTTTCATTGTATTAATAAATTAATGTTTTCTACTATCCTCAAGTCCTATAGCTATTACGATCTCTTTCCATTATATTTTATTTTATGATCAACTGTTTCTATTACTTGAAATGTGTAAGTTTAAAGGCGAGGTTAGGTGGAAGAAGACCGAACCTCGCCCTTTTGATTGTAAACTATATAATGACGCATGAAGTCATATCCATCTAAAAGTTGACTTCAAAGAAAAGTGTCGTCACCAAGCAGCCCGTAACGTCCTGGTACCAAGCTCTTGATAATTAGTTAATTACATTCCACGTTGATTTACAGGCAGTATATTCCAAGAAACAAAAAGATCGTCATAGACTTCGATGAAATTAATTGGAATGAAATGAATCAACTTCCACCCACACCAAAAAAGCAACTACACAACTCCAATGAGAAAACTTCTGGTACCAAAACAAAGACTTGACCAAATAATATTTTAAAGGACATCAGAACCCTGAAACTAGATTTGGACAAATAATGATAATATTTATTAAACTAAGTTTAGAGCAAACTAAGAATCATCAATTCAATTTTAGAAATTATAATTTATTTATTTATCCTGCAGGACCCGGCTTTTACGAGTCGTGAAGTAGGCATTAACAATTCTGTATAGAAATCTAAACAGAATCGGTGATGCCTTATGTTCTCTGGAGGACTGAGAAATTGATTATGATTTCTACTTTTCTCTGAAATCGGGGAAATAAATGTCGTTTCAAGGTTGTGATGTCCTATAAAGTCAATAATTATCTTACCACGTGTGCTATAAATGCACACAATAACTATATTTATGTCTATAATTTATATTTTTTAAATAATTGACATGTAATATTTATTATTAATAATATTTATGATACAATAACAACATGTAGCTAGGTCTATCTTGCTGACCTTGATTGAAGAGCGTTTTATATGAAACTCTTGGATCAAATGTACGAAAGGAATTAGGCCCACCTGTTTTAGGCCATGTTATTTGAACACTATGTGGAACACATGTATTTGTTTTTATTGTATGAAATTAAAATACATTATACAATTTTAAACGAAAGAAATAATGGCTCCAAATCATTCATTAAGATAATGTTTTCAAGCCAACACCTGCATTTTACTTTCCATGTCCATTAGTTATTTACCGAAAACCTTGTAATGTGTGAAAATTGGATCCATTTTCATGTAAATAAATGAGCCACCTCGTTTCCATGAACACATGGACCAAGTCTGCGAGGTTAAGGGGGTGCATGCACGGTGCTTATAAAAACAGAGAAATTCATCTTTACTATTTTTTTCTTCATCACGAACAAGTGTATTTGAATAAAAAGTATATCAAACCCAAGATAATTTTACCCTCTTTAATTATTATGACATTCTATTTATGTTAATTCAACCAGTTTTAAGATAATATATCAAGAATATGATAAAATTTATTGACTCATTATCTTGAAACTGATTGAATTTACAGAAATATAATGTCATATTAATAAAAGAGCATAAAATTATCTTGGGTTTGATATACTATTTATTCAAATACACTAGTTCGTGATAAAGAAAAAAAATAGTATCTCTATTTTTATAAGCACTGTGCATGCACCGCCTCAACGTTTACGTATCATCCCTGCCACAAGGATCTTCATAAGGGTGGCTAGAGGCAAAGTGGATATTTCTTCATGAACAGAATTAAATTCTGAAACACATTGATATAAACAGTTACTTGTAGCAAAAGTATTGCTTCAATGAATAAATGATTGAACATCACCCATTTCAATACCAGTACAAACTAACAAGCCTTGCACAACACTGTATCAAAATTTTATCTACACACAATAGGCCCATTACATAACTACAAAAAGCAATGTTGAGACGGAGTTAGCCTTTTTATTACTTCGTATAATTATTAGGTTCAACCCAATAGATACAAATTCACAATTACCTAATGACAGTTCAACGTAATAATTACAATAACTTATTTTGGTACTACCTATTAACTAATGACATTTTGCTCATTACAGGTATTTGTTATTTTACTTTGTTTTTAATTCAATTATATAATTCCTGTGAGATATGAACAGATACAACAAACTGCTCGTATAATGAGTGAAGATTTCTCTCAAATGATTATCACGGATTCTGTGAATATCACACACTAATCATCAATGAGAATAAAATACTGAAAATGCCTATTTGTTGTTTCATTCAATGAAAGTGAACAAAATAAATTTTGGAATAGGCTTATTTTTAATTTCCTCAAACTGATTAGAAAAACTTGGAAGTGTTTAAAATTTTCGTAATAAAATACAAATGGCACGCATACACTTGATGTCAAAAAACACACCTACCTACACTTGTTTCATACGTGGGTCACAACTTACAGAATCATTTCTCTTTCACAGTACTGAAACATTTGAAGGTAGATAGGCTACATTGCTGCAATGATTTTCAGTCAGTCACGTTGGCTTGTGTGTGATTGGTAGCTACGCTTACGTTGAATTCTCCATGCTCAAAAGCGACCAAGAAATTGATTCGTGCGGAAACATTCAACACTGGTTATATGAGAGGAGGGAGGGGGATAAAAGGAATGATGGAAATGGGGAAAAACGGATCAGACAAAGATGCATCAAGGTATCGCTGTACCGTACCATCGAAATGGGGCACTGAAATACTGTTTTATAATTATGTTTTTCTATATAACCTAGTCCTTTTTAACTCGATCAACTGCGAGTAGTTTATACCTCAGGTGACAGATATGTATACACACTTGCAGTCACATAAAATGGTTTAATCTGAAGCTTAAATTTGAAAAAATCTATAAACATTCAACTGTAATTTTTTTCATAGACAGTGTGTAGGCCTACATTGTCTTCTAGTTTTGTAACATATAATGTCAGCTTTTAAATGTATTGCAATTTACCACTTTATGTGACAACAACCGTACAACATCACTGGGTCACTTCATCACAACGATATTACTGAAGCAGCAGAATCTAAATAAGAACTGGTAGCTTAGCAATAAAACTTACGGCAGGTAAAATTGAATTCTGAAGGATTTAGGCAAACATATTTTTCAGTAAACAGGGTTAATTTAAAAACCTATGAGAGTTATTTTTCGATTCAAGAAATAGAATTTACCGGAGAGTGAAGGCCTACAGTAACTGAACAAGCCATTTCCTGACTGATTGGAAGCATGATTATTAGAGACAGGTAAACTTGGCTTCTATTTTTCCTCTTCATTGTAATTAGAATTTCAAAATTATTTTTTTCTATTTACAGATCAGTGGAAAAAGTAATTTGGGTAATCTGAAAAACATAGCTTCACACGCCAAGCGGTCTTACCTAGCATAGATCTACAGTAAAGAAGGCCTAAACCTAACCTTTTCAAGAAATATTGGGCCATCTGTGATACTGAAATAAAAGGCATTATTGCGAGATTAACAATAGGGAATTAAATCACAAAAATGGTAGAAATAAATGCGTCTCAGGCCTCTGTTACATGTAGAATAAGTTCTATTTCAAGAACGGACTGGAACAATTAAAGTAAGAAGGTGCAATTTTTTTTTTGTGTTTTTACTTTTTATGATCAGTCGAAGCAGCTTTCTGCTCACTCGATTTTGAATTTTGGTATCGAGCATCTGGCTTCTTGTCATTCTGACCGTTCACAGACAAACCAATGTAAGACTGCAACGAGGAATATCATCAGAGAAAACAACATTGCAGCACGAGAGAGAAGCCTCGTCAGAGAGTTCGATGGGAACCTGGTAAGTAAACCATTAACCAATTGCTACTGGTATACAATTGCTCGACATTACCGAAACAGTCGAAAGTAAAGTGACACATTTTCTTGGTTGAAAAAAGGAAACACTGGCCTGTTATTCTGTAGCTCTACAACGAAACGAAAGCAGCCCATCTTCGTTTTGTTCCGACGATTCCCTATACTTCAACTTGCTGTCTCATAAGGGCTCTGATGCTTTCGTAGGGCTTTCATTACATTTACAGTCATAGAATGAGGGCTCAGTGGCCTCTATTCAATCCAACATTAAGTAAAGGTCGGTCTTTCAGTGGCCCATTGAAAGTTAATCAATGAAAGTTAATTGTTATCCCCCTTGGATACCAGTGTCATCTCATTGATCCCAGTCGATTAAGCCACAACCGGGCCTAATTAGACTAGTAATTACAGTAACTAGTTACCAATTAATATTCAACAATAGCAGTAGATATGGATTTCTTACAAAAAAACAGGTCTATATGCAATTGGTAATTCAAGCAAGACAGTTGTTTGAAATTGATTTATTTATTTAATATTTTTCAATTTTTTTATATATGTATTACGTTAGGCCTATGTAGTTCTACTGACTATGAATCTTCCAAATTCTGGGAGGAGAAAGGCGTATAAAAACCTTACGCAGACTCGACGTCTTTCAAATCGAGCGAATGTGTTTCAATCCACTCTATTAAACAATCGGAACATATTTTCATATATATAAAAAGATAACAAAAGTCAAAAACACATTAACTTATGGACGTTTACGAGTTTAGATGACTAAACTCATCGCAAAGATGACATAAACAGAATACATCAGCACACACCAATACAACTCTTCCCAGTTCAAGCATTCATCTTGAGCATACTTATGTTCTTAATGTACATCCTTGTGACATGCTGATGGCTAATTTTTATATCTCTCATTCCACAATTTTCTTCTTCGTATTACTTCTTTATGATATAAATCAAATGAGAATCTTCGTGCACGTTTCAAGGTGAACGAAGCGAGCACTGCGAGAACACGCGTGACCAACTGTACGAGGTGGAACGTTCCCGCGCTTACGGATGTACTGACAAGTCTCAACGGCAGACACTTCAAGTAAGACGGGCGTACTTTAAAAATAACTTCTGGATCATTAGTTATACGTATAATTATACAAAAATGCTAATTCAATTAATCAATATAGCAGTAGATGGCAGCACGATTTATCTGGAACAGGTCTACCGACTACCATCTGAAAATACAAGTAATAGGCCTACCAATAAAATTGTGAAAAATTGAATTATAATTTAAAACTCAACACCATAGGCAATTTATGGTAATAAATTAAGGTCAAATTAATTCAGTTGCTAAATTTCATTATTCTTATTAACCAATTCTATACGGTATATATATATATATATATATAAAAGCTCCTATGAGGCTTCCACCAACGCACGTCAATTCAAAAGTTATTTTCAAAATGTTTCACTTCACTCAAAGGACTCCCGTGCGATTGAAGACGTTATTTCAGACGAACTCGAGAGTCTCTCAATAATAATTGTTCGTTTATATTATTGCGTATGGCTGTTCCGTGTCTGTAACTGTCGAATAGTGTGCCGCAGTCAGTTGTTGATGTAGTTCTCCTTGCCTCCGTCAGACGCGTGGTTGATGTCCGGAGACTCGGAGGGCGGGGGCGCGGGAGGGACGAACGCCGACGCCGGCCGGAAGATTTGGGCGAACGGGAAGTAAACGTGGCACTTGGCCTCGTAGGCGGCCACGTCTGATTCGCACGGGCCAAACTCGTTGTTCCTGAGAGACTGTAGGATCTTCGTGGCAACCTGCCGACAAGAACCACTCGTTAGCCAACTACGTCGTCATCAGATGATTGGTTTTTCAGGGGTAATAGACAAATAATATTGATGGTAGAAAGCCAAAATGTTGTAAGCGCCATTTCGAATTTTGTTCACAGGAAGTTGAAAACGTTTAATAAATTCAAATTTGAAGATACAGTAGGCCTATAGTCTTCAAAATTGTTGTGTGATTTTCGAGCATATATACGTTTACAGATCCACAAATTTTCATGAGAATTCATCAAGTTTTCACAAACTTGTATTTTAATGCGGAAATAGCATAGCATTTTGGCGTTTACAACAAAATGATATGTTGTATTTCAATTGGGAAATTGCACAGCATATTTGGCGCTTACAAGAAAATGTACAGAATCCTTGTCGCTTACGATAAAATTATATTGGTGACTATGCTTAATGTATTGACATATCATTTACGACACTTTGCACATCGATGAAAATGACCTTCTAACTTGTATATCACAAAAAAAATTAAAAATGTAGCTTGCAACATTTTTGCCTTTCCACCATGGATATGTATACGTAATACAATACACATATGATAATATAACAAAATAAGGAATACTACAGTGACCAATTAGTAACTCAGTCAATACCAGGCAGTGAATACAGCACTGTCTGAACTTAAATTGCAAATGGTAAGAATCACTAAAATAAAATCAGTAAATCCAATTTAAATATAATTATACCGGTAATACAATGATAATAAAATTACTAAATATAGGCTAGGTAGGGTAATACTGTAAATTGTAAGGAGAATGGGTTGCCACTTTACAATGGAAAATTTTGTTTTCTTGTAAAATCACTAGCAATGTATTTGCTATGAAATGATAGTTTGACTGACCTGCAGATTGACCTGCTTGACGTTATCGAGGTTGGTGACCAGCTTGATGGCTGCTTCCTGCTTTGAGTTGTCGAGGTAAAACATCATGCGAGCCCCTGCGAACAACAACACACAGTCAGGCACAATCAACGGACCAGAGCAAGGCTAGGGACATCGCATCACGCAATTTAGATTTTAATTTATAATGAGGATATTCATTTCTACAATTTTAGAGAAAACTAGAAGTCATCATCTCATTTCAGAAATTATAATCAATTCTTTTGTCCTCCAGAGACCGCCCATGAGTCACGACTCATTACAAATATTTCTCTTACACTAGACTGAAAAAGAAGGCCAATCAGACCACATAATTGAGCTACACCTTCGTCATTACAACACCGATGACGATAGTTTGTTTTCCGCAGAGCTGTCCAAAGCTAGAACCATCTCCACATCCAGCTTCTAACAAATTTCCCAGGCCTTGGTCACAGTCGAGTAGTGGACCACTACTACCACTACTTTACAGTCATTAAGGCAATACAGTAGCAGAAACGTCAAAGTCTCGGGTGTTTGCACAATCATCTGTGTTCTGTCAGCGGACTCTCCACTATCAGTATAAACCTCAGTAATCTACTGTTCTTTTTTCCTTTTATCTAATTCATATATCCAGCCTCAGGCTATTTTCTTATACATACCAAAATCCTAGATAAGTTGCCTTTAGGGACCCAAGTTCAAGAGATCGATTGGAAGCAGAGAGGATAATTATATACAAACGTGGGGCAGAATGGATTCATTTAGAGGACCATAAGGGGACTGGGACGAGCTTGAGGAAAAAGAAAGAAATGCGAAGAAAATTGAAGAATTCAAGAAAGTGTTGTACGAATAGATATAAGGAAGTTAATTAGGGCATCTTGCCACCGAGTATCACGCATATCTGCAAGAATTATGTGGCTGCGAGTGGCTCACCTTCGTAAATCTCCTCGAGCGTCTGCGCGCGTGCCAGGAACTGGGTGTTGATCTGCAGTGCCGTCCTGCCCTGGAAGATGTGCCGGAAGCCCTCCTCCAGCACGGTGGCCATGGCCGGCTCGCTCTTCTGCAGCCACTGGTCCAGCTGGGCCCGGCACCGGACCAGGCAGGCGTGGAGCTGGGCGTGGTCCGCGTCCACACGACACGCCCGCTTCACCGACTGCAGCATTAGCAGCGGCTTGTCTGCAAGCGTTACAACGACGTGAGATACTAGCGGACACGTGGCAACAGTACCAGGCAGGTCATGAACGGTCATTAAACTTTAATACGCCATTTAAAATGGCCTGTGGGGTGAAATGGGAGTCTACGTCATTATCGGCTCGCGATTGTGCACGTTATTGTCTTTATTCTCGTAAGGGGTGTGTAGCCACGAATATTAGGCAGAACAATCATTTTGCTAGCCCTGACAGTACTTTAATATTTGAACGTAAAGGTATGAAATGATGTTTGGAGCACCACACTTCTTCATTTCCACTGATGACGTGAGCGTGAATACCAATAGACTAACAGCTAACCAAGTGTAATCGGCTGTCCCAACTGAAAGATCCTGTGCCCGCCTATGATTAAGGGAGTATCTCTTTCAGCACAACTGTTACCACGTGTTAGATGAGCGTTAGCGAAGATAACTATCCTACACTTATGGAGCTTTGTCTGTCTTGTTTTTTCATGTTGTTGGTATAGAATGAAATATATTTTATACGATTAAGGTGTGTAGAGTTTTCGATTATACTTTATATATAGATATCTCGCTCATCACACAACGGATATTCTGCATTTTTCTAGTGGATACGACATCTCGCCACCACATGCGGTAACCAAGAGCAGACTGGGCAGCTCTCTTATCGACTCACCTTTCCTCGAGTATATCTGGAAGGCCATGAGGTGGGTGTCGATGGTGTTTGCCGCCAGCGCCTGAAGAGGCACTAGGAACCTGATGGCCTGCTCAAGAGGATTGTCTACGCGAGCCAGCTTCTCGGGCACCAGTTCGTCCATCTGAGGCGCATCGGGCTCGGCGTCACCCTGCACACAACACAATACCTTCAGAGGTCACACAAAATCCCTCCCTCCTCTTTTGATAAGATCAGGACGTGAGACAGAATCAAAGTTCCTAATTACTGCGGAGGATGGAAGGTGGGATCGTTAGGACGGGGCACCACAACGACGATCAAACCACTGCAGAAGAATAATTGCTCACGTTGTAACTCGTTCAACAAACTGTACATCTCGAGGTAATAAATTGGGAACCATTCGAACAATTGCATCGGGAAGAATTGTATTATTATCTCTATCAACTAACAAGAAAAACAAGAATTATTATAAGAATTATGAGAAGAAAGAAGAAAACAGAAGAATAAAAAAATAAGAAGAAAGATCAAGATGATAAGAAGGTTGAAGATTTTTTCTCCCCAATGTAAATTTTCTAATTGTCAACTATCCCTGGAAATATCACTATAAGATTCATTATTTGTTATATGAGTCATCAACTCATCATCTTATTATTAATTATTACTTGGGGTTGGTAAGATTGCCCTTGGGGAGCTTGGTCCAAACAATCCTACCTCATTTTTCCTAGCCTCAATTGGGGAGCAACGATTTTGCATCAAGTTTCAATGTTATTTTAAAAAATCGACATTTTCTACTTTCTTCGAGTCTTCTCTCAAATTTTTCGTCTAAAAATAAAAATTCGTTGGCCACTCAAACAGTGGAACAAGAAATATCCTTTCTTCTGGCTTGCTAGCCAAGCTTCACAGTTTTTATCAACAGACATTTTTTAAATTACCCCGAGAGTGTAGGAGAGCAGAAAACTATGACACCACAAGATAATAACACAGTCACAGTCTCTTGGACTGTAATAATTCATCATATTTCGTAGCCCACCTCATGAGCGGTGCTAGGATTTGTGGTTACAACAATGGCAATACGCCAAGACTCGACACGTGCTACGTTCCTACCTGTTGGCGCGACTTGTTGTGCTGCTCTCGCTTCTCCTGCACCTGCGCCGTCTGCTGGCTCTCCAGCTCGGCCTTCCGGCGCGCCTTGCGCTGCTTGTTGCGCAGCTTCTTCAGCTCTGCTGGCGCAAGGTTCTCTGAAACAGCCAGAAGAAACGCACTCGTTAGTGTCTTGCCTTGTACACGGTACAACCAAATCGGGATGAATCACTTTTTATGGGAAGAGACAGGCACCAGGAACATGTGGTGGAGAGAACGATGAAGACAGATGTCGGGAAATATTCATTTTTGATGAGGACCGGTGGAGAATGGAATAAGCCAAGTAATAGAGTGTTTGACGGCGGAGAGTTGACAGCAAAGGAATTTAGAAAGAGGATAGTTGACGAGAAGATGGGTCCAATATTGAATTGTAATCAAGTGATTATTCCTTAAATTTAAGTTGAATTTTCAAGTATTTTCAAATGTAAAAAAAAAGTCGTAATACATTGTAACTGTGTACCGGTACTAATGTAGGAACTCGCCACCGTGTTATAGAATTGCGATGTAATAAAATAATAATAATAAATGTCGAGCAGCTTTACTAGGGATACGATTTGTCTTATTTTACACCTTCAGTGCTGGAGGTGACATGAGACTGTAGTGGATTCCTGTAGTAGTAATGCAGGGAAATCCTGTGGAGGAATCCTGGAAACCTCCCCACCCCATCAAGTTGTTGCCCATGTACCCTGCTTTCAAATCCTCCCTCATTGACAACTGACAACGCAATCTATTCTCTCAACAAATTCCTCCCTCTTAATGTCACAGTCCAAGCGCCCCTACCACTCACCAGAATCAGTATGTTTATTCAATAAATTCACTAAAATTCATATTACCCTGTTATCATCTTCAACAGTATTATACATTATAGTATAGCTATTAGTCTCTGCTGAGGGGTTAACAACTCCTGAAATCCGATGTAGACTTGCCATGAAATCCCATTGAAATCCCTATGAAATCTCTTGAAATCCCTGAAATCTTGAAATCAGGTGGTACTTTCAGTCGTACAACACTATCATTTTCCTATTTTAGTAATTGTCGATTTGTTACATCACTATATTATTTTAACTTGAAGGCTTGGGTAAAAGACCACTTTCAAAAGTGCACTTCAATACAAATACAATACAAATCGAAGTGGAATCAAATTGTGTTGTTTGATAATTTCTAGTCAAACACTCGACCAATGGAACAATGTTATTTTCCTCCGTACATTTCATACAGTATGTTAATTGTTGTACTTTAAACTTGAAAGTCACAGCTACAATACTTTTAGGTTCATACTTTCAGGTTTTTTAGCCTACAAATGTAACATTCGCCACTGCGTCGAGTGTGTTATTAAACAAGTTCATTCATTATCTGCATTTGGTTCATCTAAGAGTTGCACCAACAGAACGCCATAGATCACATATCTGAACACGGGCTTCACACTGAAACCTGAGCTGAGAGGTTAATTACAGTTCAAAGCAGGCAGATCATCAATCAAGATAAGCACGATGTTAGAAAAGCAGTCATGCCACTGAAAAGCACTTGTTTGTAGAAGTTATACAACCAGTTGGCTAAGAAACATCGCACAATCGAACAGATGTGTGGACAACCAAACGCGCTATTCGCCAAAAAGTTTAGCTCAATTGAGAAGGGAAAATTTTCCAAGCAGATTTCCAGCTTCTATAAATATAAACATGTCAATACTTCGTAACATATACCTATGTATTACGTATGGATCCTATGGCATGAAAAAATGACAAATGAAGAGTGTATTTTCAATTGTTCGTAATGGGCCGTGCCTACTGAAAAGTCTTGCGCACGCTTATACGAGTGGAACCCAACATCTATTCCATTCTATACGAAGAAACAATTCCACGTTTTATTCAATCCGACGCAAAGTTTTGACCGTACAGATTAATAATCATACAGACTCATTATTTGCTACAATTTAACGAATGACACACTTTTCACGTACGAATCAAATCGAGCGTTTTCTATCAACAAATGCTCGGCCTTTCTACCACAAAGTGTTTGAAATGCGGTAATGTATATGTTGAATAGCTAGCGTGCGGGTGCCACACGCCGGAGAGGCGAGTCGTGCAGAGCAATGCTGACTGACCCAGTTGTGCAACGCAGTGACCAGTGCTGGACCCGAGTGCCCCAACACTCGGCACAAGCCACGGCAAACAATGGTCTACACCCATGCACTCGATTATCACACTCACTAACGACAAATCAAACAATCCTTTCATTTACAAGTATTTACAACTGACAAAACTTATTTGCTGAACATTGCCTAAGAGAGTTGATTCACAGTGGAAGTGTTTGGTCGGATTTCAATACCAATGCTGGTAATGTCCAGATATATCAAAATTCCCAAAAAAGGTGTATACTTAGGCCTGTGTGTTCCACACTTTCAGAAACTGAGACTTTTATCAGCAACCAAAAAAGTGTGGTCACAGAGAGCACAGTCCTGGTGTCCTATATTAACCTTGCCCGATGTCAAAGTTCTTGTTTTCAATTCAAAATAGACCAGAGGTAGTTATTTCTATTGTTGACAAGACCGCTTCAAAGTCTTGAAACAACCAAGAGGAGCCGCTTATAAACGATCTTGTCATTCATCCTTAGCCTTAATTGGGAAACAATGATTGTACAGAAAGATTTCGATGAAGATACAAAAAATCAAGTCTTGCTAAATTACCAGGCGAGGATTTCAACTTGTGCAGATTTTCAAAGGGATAATTTAATGTTCAGACTAGTGACATTGTTTCTAGTTCTGTAAGACGTAAGACGTAACTCCACACAGATACAATCTCATCAGCTGGCACAAACACATCACCTCCGTCACTCATGTCACAGCGGCAAACACGCGGAGGAACCCACTATGCTTGCAGTACTTGAACGTTGCCAGTCCATACAACATCACGAATCTACGAGATATTTAAATGAGAAGGATTGCATAGAATCCATTCCAAGTAAGAAGTCACAACCAGAACATGACAGTACCAGTGATTAGTACAATGTGTTTGGAGCAAGCAATTAATCATACGAGCAGTTTCTCCCAAATCATCTCATCAGAAGAAGAGCGAACAAGAGACCATAATTAGCAGTAATTGGTAGTTTTTTGGCGGTATAACGTGTAAAAGGTATATGAGATATCAAAAATCTAATGCGAGAGAAACACAGATATACTATCTTATATTTCATGACAGTATCTTATAAAATACTGTCGATCCATAATAAACATTCACAATATGTTACATGTTATTTGTATGTAACGGTACGCGGTGAGGTAAAAAATAGATTGATACTGTTACATACGTCTTTCTCTGAAATGTGAGCCACTAGTATTTTCGACAAATATTATCTGCATCTTGGCATGTATTTGTTAATTTCGTTTCTTGCACTGTTTATGATCACTTATATCTGCGAAATCCCCCTGGTGGAACATTTTGCCCTAAGGAGAGTGGAGACGCCCTAATCACCAACAACCCCCCTTCCTTTTCCCCAGTACTTCACCTAAAATATAGCCAAACCTCAAAGTTGGAATGATTTACTATTGCCCGTTGGGTACGTACTTTTATCTGTAATAACTTCTTCGGTTCTGTCAAACGATAGCCATCGCGCATTGCTGGGCGGGTGGTCTACCTTCCAGGCAAACGCCGATTGCCAATAGCAGTGCCCAGATCGTGAACTGAACGATCGAGATTCGTGACAAGTGGCTCGCGCCAATACGCTGCTATTAGAGCCAAATTACGTCGGTAACACAAATACTTGGGAGTTATTCTTGAAATACACACATTAGCTGGATAGTATGAGTGGCAGGGACTGGGGAAAGTTGTGGGCAAGACTAGGTGTAATCAGAAACAATAATCCGTAAACGTTGATCTTGTGCAATAAATAAAAAGTAAAAACTCATTTTAAATTTGGAATGTTTCACTAAATTACGATACAGATATGTCATCGGTATACAAATCCTATACACGCCCAGGTTTCCTTCAACAAATAGTTGTAGTAAAACAATCGCAATGTTACAGTTTCAACTTATAGGTCACATTCCTTTTTGGTCCAGCGTTGAAATCACTTTCATCGACTCGGTCCTCCGTGACACCCTCAGAGCCCCCTAGAACCGTCACATGCTTGGCGCTTTCATCGCCTCATCGGTATGCATGTGGACCACTCCTCGTCAGGCCTGTCCTGCAGGCCTTGCTTTACATTTAATGTCATCTCGCACGCTTAAACGACTCATTATGGAACTTATTATTGGAGTTCTTTGGAGTAATTCTAGTCGTTTTATAAATAAAGAAACTTTCAACACATTATATAACTAACAATATTTTATTAAAACATTTACATAGTACATATAAGGCGCTGAAAGTTTATATATCTATAAAACCACTTGAATTATCCAAAACGCTCGAATAATATCTCGAAATATCTATGTATATCTATGATGCAACCAACACTAGGACTCGTGTATAAATGAGTACTACGAATTTCGTAGTACTCATTTATACACGAGTACGAAATCCGTTTCACAAATTCGTGGTATGTTCAGTTGTTTGGCTTCACATATACAAACGACTACAATAGGCCTACTAATCACGCTACTAATAATTTAGCAAGTTATTTTATATCAGAAATCAGCTTCTCATTCAGTGTGACCGGAATTCACAGTTCCGATACCCGGGACAAATGAATTTATATTTCAATAAATTGTTCTAGAATTAGTATTTTGGTAGATTCATAAGAAGTATTATTCAACGAATTCAAATAATTCCAAGAATATAAGAAGAGACAGATAAGAAGGTTCGATATTTTTCCTCCCCAATGTAAATGTTTGCATTGTTTTCTATTTCTGAACTCATTACCTCAGAATTTATTGTCTGTTAAATGATTCATTATTATCAATTATTCTTTGGGGTGGTAAGATTCGTTTTTCGTATTCCTCGCCCTTTCCCTAACTGGTTCAGCTGGACAATCGCGACAGAACCTAGTTAACTACACGGAACCAACAATAGTTACAGCGAATATCAACAAGTAGCTCGCACATCGGATCTAACAGGTAGATTCCATCGCCTCCTCGTTCTTTGCTCGTCTCGAACTGTGATCACACCGCCTTCAAAAGTTCCGCATTGATTCACTCACGCTACTAACATATTCATACAATAATATCACACAAACTATTCAAAACTCTTCATACACTTTCCAAATTATGTAATAATATTTTTAATATATGTTTCAATTAGCCAAGTTTAGAGTAATAATTATTACTAAACACTTCATTTTCATACAGAATTATATAATTTCATAAAGGCTTATATATCTGGGTCGCATGAATAATAATTGTTTAATCTATTTCCATTAATTTTCACACACATTTTGCAATCATGTTCTGTGTCCCGCTATATCAGTATAACACGCGAGAAACTCCACTGTTATAACACTTGTACCACTCGACTGCGTATGGCTGTGCATCGACACATTATCTCACCATCTCGCTTCACTATTGATCACCATCCATTGCAGAATAACGTTTACCCAAAACAATTATACTATAATCAAAGGTTACAATTATAATTTCTCGTAAATCCTTGTATCCACATTAATAATGGGAGTTGCGAGCGATGGGTGAGGGTTGTGTTTTGAACGTTATGACGTGGACGAATGTTTACTCATGGACGTAACCAGACGATCAAGTGGACGACCACGGGTGGAGGAGCCAAGTTTTATCGACGATGTAGACCCAATTTATTTAGTATTTATATAGTATAATTTTGAATTTTATATAAAAATATCGCGAGTTGTTGCAAATGCCTCTCTTTTTACTCTTTATTTTTCCTTTTTCTGGTGCTCTCAAAAGTGGTGTAGAGCCCATTACATTTTCAACTTTGTAATTTTCAAGCTCGATTCTTTAGAAAATAAACTATATAGGCCTAATGACCATTCTCTGTTGAAGACTCGATTGTCCTGAAAACCGACTGTCCTAAAAATCAACTGACTTACACTTCTATAGTTCTACTTTTTGAGCAACCTGTACATAATTTCGAGTGGAGGTAAATTGGTTTTCTCAGAAATTTCATTTGACACAAACCTAACCCACCTAACCTAAAAACACTAAATAACATATGAGAGATAAGGATTGGGTATAAAGGGGAGGACTTTTACTTCTATACAGGTTGCTCACGAACCACAAGTTTAGGACAGTTGATTGTAGTACAGTTGACCAAACCCCATCACCCCCCTCGTGCGACACAGGCGTATCCACTAGGTGAGCACCGCTGGCCAAAGGAATGCACGACTTTGTACAGCAGGAATCCGATTAGAATGTGATTGTTGTATGACGTAATAACGAGTTGCAGCTCGACGTAAAACTCCTTGTTTCTAGCCGGATTGCCACGATAAACGCCAGCAGACCGGAACGGTAACCCGCCCTCCGTCCCATTCGCCTTGTATTGCATTTCTTCATTCGCCCATTCTACAATACCTCATGATTAAATATATGGCACGTCAAAATATAAATATTTACATAATGTACAGTACATAAAAAATGAAATATTATGTTCATTAATTTTCATTACCCCTTTTTTCTTATTTTTTGTATATATATTTCTATGTATCTCTACATAGTGTATAATATAGTTCATATCAAACTTCTTATTTTACTTCCTTATAGCTTCAAGGTTTCATTTGTTATTTCTTAATTGATTACATTTTCTCAATCCATTATCAGTTTTTTAAATTATTCTATCTATTGACCGATTATTCTCTGTCACTTATGGCAGTCATTGTTTGTGAATGGCAGTCTTCAAAAATACACACACCATGTGATCGGTAGATGAGGGTAGATCGGACCTCAGTTCGATCCCTGTCACCATCCATCTTGACAGTGCTTTTTCGTGGTTTCCTTCTGTAGGTTGGGCAAATGTCGGGATGGTTCCTACAATATAGGCCACGACCGCTATTCCCTACCCACTCACCACCCCCACCAAATCATGAATTATTCATCCGACGCCAATAGATCTTAATTATCATTACAGTGCGTCGTTAAAGCCAATGAATGAAAAGTCAGTTTGGTAAGTACGAGTGAGTGAAAGATCGAGGTGTTAGAGGCCAGAGGGTGTATGTTAACAGGAAACGCGTGGCCGCAACTAATGACACGAGAAACAATAGCTCAGAGCGTGCTCGATTGGCTAAAGGAGGACCCACCCATAGCATGACATTGTCAGTGTCAGCGTGACATATAAACGTTCGTAGTGACTTTCTGGATGAAAGTAACTGCTTGAAACTGCTTGCAGAGAAGCATCTTACAAAATACTGTAGATCCATAATAACATGTACAATATGTTACGTGTTATTCGGAGTTAACGGTAGCTGTGAGGTAAAAATAGATGGCAAGAATATCGGGTGTTACTGTTACATACAAGTGATCTTTCCATCTTTGTTATTATACAATTTGTGACATTAGCATTTTCGACAAATAACTTATGTCTGCATCTTGTGATGTAATTTTTAATTTTGTATCTTGCAGATTGAAGTTGTATGATCATTTCTATCTGTGAAATCCCCCTTGTTGCCCTAGGGAGACTAGGGACCAACATGGCGCCTCGCAGGCCGCTGGGCGGTCACACTTATGCCAGGTCACAGGTCAAGTACACGTCACGCCAGAGCCGGCGCAGCGTGCTACGCGTGCGCGTGGGAGATTTAGGCGCGGGTGTACATTGTCTAGCGGTAATGACGGGTTGGCAGAGCGAATCGACGTGCGAGGTTAATATGCCTTTTAAGGGTGTCATCAATGCAGTCTGGACAATTTAATATACCTTTTTCAGAATTCAATGCGCAGACGCTTACTACTTACTATACTTAATTACACCTTCTAGTGTAAATGTGTAAATCTCGTATAGATTATAATAAACATAATAATGTTGTAACTACACTATCATATTATAAGTAAATACGTTCACTGTAACTCACGATGATATAAATCATTTGTGCTTAATATAATTATAGGACTTTCAAACGCGGGTACTAACATCCCGCTTTCCTTCAAACGTTGCCAATAGATGGATGTTCCAATTTAAGAGGGTCTTTTCTCATATTTTATTATAGTATGGTTTACCGAGGCACTGTGATGATAACCAAGGTCTATTGGAGTTGGCAGTTTTCAAATATTAATACATAAATTAATTGCTGAACGAAGGTTTATTACTCGTCAACTAAGTAGAGAGACTACAGATCAGCAGTGAATTTGGTCTTATAAATTTAGTTCCCAATATTAAACGGAAATAAATTAGATTCAAATAACCGTAGGCCCTAAAACCAGCTGGAATTAAGATTTGAAAAACTAATAGTATGAGTTCTAAACTGTCAACTAATAAACCATGCGTATACTGAAGTGGCACGCATATAATTTATATAATGATTAAAACAGATTTCTTTTAAACGTTTAGCTAAACGCCCGGAGCCGTCTTTACGACACGCTCTCCCATCAGGGACCAATAGACAAGCTCTGCACGAATACCTCGAGAGCCCTTATCTTCTCGCGCGGATAGCCAACATAAACGGCTTGCGGACACGAATCTCGTCAGCCAATCGCAAGCCGACTAATGGACTATCCACACAGTAAATCACAGATGTTGGATAATACATACAAGTGGCCCTGTTAAACCGATAACCTGCAGACAATCACATTTGTTATGGTCAACAGTGAGTGGGAGTCGGTTTAGTGGAGTATACAAATTTACCTTTAATATTTGTTTTCCATTTTCAAAAATCAGTGTAATTTCAGTATGTAGGAATCAGTAGGAATATGTATAGTAATCAGTAATGAGGAAAACTGCCATTTTGCCCCGCAGGATAATTTTTGAGAGAAAGGAAATGAAAGCGATAAAGGAATTTGCAAGAATCACGTAGTTGCAAAAAATATTTTTGTGCGATAATTGTTAGAGATGATTTAATAATAAATGTTCAGCGTACCCCTCTTTATGCAGTATTAAGTATGACCAGGGTCTAATCAGAAGATTGTCTCCTCAGCCGCCCCCGTGGCTCAGTCAATTAATTATAGATTAATTAAATTATAGGTAATCATTAATCAATTTGTAAAAAACGATCATAAGGGGAATTATGTTTGTAAAAAGCTATAGACTATAATTAATGATTTGAGACAAAAATACAAGATGATCCACAATTCCTCATAAGATTAGGAATTCCTAATCTGAAGTCAGGTCGGGCGTGGGTTCGAGTCCCGCATAAGGCATGGGATTTTGTAAACGTCCTTCCACCTACCATCCTTCATCGTTTCACTATCACCCGCTCATTCGTACCTCCGAATATAACCTATCTGTTAGTGGGGTCGTTATAAGCAGCACTAAGAATGTCTCACTATTTGTGTAACGAGCCCTGTGTAAACGGCTGACCTGGATCTGATTGCGGTCTTGAAAGGAAGTGGTACGCTAATTGCGAGCGGTGAGATAACACCACAGACAATTCGTCAAGGTTTACAGCAGTGGGAGTCACTTACGGCATAACCATACGACTGCATGGGAGGCGAGTTACCGCAATACCAGGTTGTCGGTGATAACTAGAGAGAACGTATGAGCTATCAAAATCATAATACGGGGGAAACACAGATATGTTTAATACCTTCAAGAAGGTATACGATATCACTGTTCAACTAATATCGCATAACTGTCAAGCGTACACGGCTAAATAATGTGTTTTCTTAGCTGTATGATTGACAATTATGAGTTAAATAGTCAACTTATACCGTCTTGAAGGTATTTAAAATATCTGAATTTTTCCAGCATTAGAATTTTTATATCTCGTACCCTTCAAAATTAAGATTCCGTTAAATCGACTCCCACGCACTCCTGAAGATAAATACCAGTCTGTTTGCAACAGACAAAGTACCCAGCCAGATTGTGAGAAAAATCTATGTTTGGCAATTCTCAAATAGTCAAATAGGCACTAAATGACCTCGCTGTCGACGCGCCTTCAAACCTAACACTAACTAATTATATTTTTACAAAAATCTAGCGAGAATAATATTAATTTTGTTTTCATGTTGTTTGACAATAAGTTGAGCTGTAGGGTCATACCGAACCAAGGCAGTGACGACCCAGACTTGACAGTTTCAAAATCTTGATGTGTAGGTATGTATAGCTTTCCATTCAAATGTCCGACACTTGACAATTCCAAATTTTGATCTGTATATAGCTTTCCATTCGAATATCTCGCTCATCTTACCAGCATGGAGCAACTGCTTGCCGCCGAACACACCGTGTTGTTATCATCATCAGAATAAGTCACACGTCGATGGTTATAATGCTGGGACTAATCACACTTAATACACTCCGGTTGCTGCCATTGCTGAGGCGAACAGCAAAAACAAGTGGCAAGTCATTAAATGGAATTAACGCGAATTAGCATGAGGTCAAATCGACCAGCGATTATTTAAATGTCCATTTTTTGTTGTCTACCAGCAGTTTGTGAAATCTGTTATTGAGACATACTCCATAATAGGAATAATGACAGAGAATAGATTCGCTTGTCAGGGTTAGCAATACAATGTCTTAAGGGGACCCACTAACAGCTTAACATTTGTAATGTCAACCTGACATATAAGCGATCGCAGTTGCGTTCTGTTTGAGCGTAGCTTATTCTGCTTCACACTGTGCAGAGAATTATCTTATAAAATATTGTCGATCAATAATACACATTGCCGCCCCAGTGGCTAAGTCAATTATCGCTAGCGGTAGTAACTGAAGTCTCAGTTGGGCTTGGGTTCCCATTAGCCATGGGTTTTTGTAAACGTCCTTTCACCTATCATCACTTCATCGTTTCATTATCACCCGCTCGTTCGTACCCCCGTATAACCTAGCTGTTGGTAGGGTCGTTAAGCAGCATTATAAAAAAATAAATAATACACATTCCAAATATGTTACTGTTATTTGTGTGTAACGGAACGCTGTGAGGTGAAAAGTATTGCGTATATACCTATTGGTGGATCTGAGGAAGTGATTAGTATTTGTAGGCGGGTGTTTTTATAGTTAAGGCAGAAGACACCTTTTCTACTCCAGATACCGACTAATGTCTTCATTAAGACTCGGTTGTGAATAGCTCATAGCTCTGAAAAACTAAATGAGTACACACGGATAAGTGGTTGAATGAAAACTACTATAAAATATATATATAAAAAAAAATCGAGAGCAGTTTCAAGGCAAAGAATTCTATATTCGTATCCACACAATTAAAACGAATCAACAGTTGGAAACATAGCCTCAGGTGGACTATAACATATGCTTGCTGTCCCTGGGATAATCAAATAGCCACGTCAATTATTGTAGAACTACTTATTGCAAAACAGCAATTCAATCTGACAAAGACATCATTATTACACTTAGTTGTATAGAAATATACAAACCAAGTGTAATAATAGAATTACTTGTGCTTAGACTTATTGTTATTAATTGACAATTACAGTACAATATGTGCGTCGGCGGGACTTAACCTCATTGTGAAATGATTAATTTTACTAATTATGAGAAAAATTAATTATATTATTTATATTAATTACTGACGTAACTTATGGGATAGAATGAAATATAAAACACTCAGTGTTATTAATTAAAATTCTAGCGCAGAAATTTCGCTTTCTTTTTCTTGTCACGCGATTGCAATGCATCCATCACGTTCAAGATTCAGTGAACTTTTGTTGAAATGACATTGCTTGTCACTCAGGTTTTGCTTGTCACTCGGGGTTACCATAGCAATTGGAGTAGTCAGGCTTCAAGAGGAATAATATTTATAACTCGTTCACTGAGGCCAACTTGGAACATTATTAAAATCGATATTTCTTGTTATCCAATTATTGTTTTACAGTAATGTCCAAGGGAGTCGATTTAGCAGAATATCAGTTTTTGGGGTGAATACTTTTGAACGGTATGGAATATCGAAATTCTAATATACAGGAAACACAGATATTTTCAATACCTTCAAGACGTTATAAGTGATAACTATTTATATCATATCGCCTAATTGTCACGCGTATAAGGCTAAGAAAACACTTATTTCATATCGTGCGATATGAGATGAATAATTATTACTTACAGTCTTACACCATCTTGAAGGCATTGCAAATATTTGTGTTTCCTCTTTAATAGAATTTCGATGTCTCATCATACCGTTCAAAAGTTATCACCAAAAAACTGATATTCCGCTAAATCGACTCCC
The DNA here is from genome assembly GCA_907164805.1 of Brachyptera putata. Classification (NCBI taxonomy): domain Eukaryota; kingdom Metazoa; phylum Arthropoda; class Insecta; order Plecoptera; family Taeniopterygidae; genus Brachyptera; species Brachyptera putata. The sequence continues at coordinate 18,841,063 of OU015468.1, read as the reverse complement.
TTGGACTCACGAGTTGGTGAGACCGTTTAGAAGCGGCACCTCTTGGTTGTTTCAAGACTTCGAGGCGGTCTTCTCAACAATATAAATAACCGTCTCTGGACTATTTTAAATTAAAAACAATCAACTTTGACAGCAGGACTGGGCTTTCTATGGCCATACTTTTCTTCGCCGCGGGTAGAAGCTTTTCAATTTCCAAAATATTTTACAGGTCTAAACAGATGGTCAAGATGCAAAACGGTAACCACGAGCCACAAACAACAACAGTAACTAACCCAGGATGGAAAACAAATGAACTAATTTGCATCATCTAAATTCTAAACGATGAAGACGTCAAAAAAATATATATATTTATATATATATTTATATATATATATATATATATATATATATATATCCATAAGCCAATAAGTCATCACAATCATTAACCATGCCACATTGAATATACGATTTATTATACACCATTAATTATTCAATTAAGTCATGGGCTACGACAATCTCAATTTATTTAACCAGTTTTAAAACCCAAGGAATTAAATACCACAAACAATTTGGAAGGAAAAAACAACCACAACGATCTTGAAACTTATAGTTCGATAAATCATGATTATTCGTTTCTGTTTCTCCAGCGGTTTCAGCCTCCAGATACTTGTCTGAATGCTATGAAGCAGTTTCAATACAATATGTTCACATAGAAAGCCACAGCGATCGTTTATAAGTTGATCAACAATGAGACTTAAATTGCTTCATTTATATTAAAAGGTAGTTGCATATGTTTGCTAAGACTCGAGGAGTATTGTGGCTATTGGTCGATCACATCTCAGCAAGCTTCAGTTCTCCAACAGTAGGGTACAACAATGATGATAGTAGTTCTACCGACTTGACAGTACACTGCCAATTGAAGCACTCAATACAATATTCAAACTTGATCGAAAACCGGACTTTTGTACGTTGGGGGTGCATGCACGGTGCTTATAAAAATAGAGAAATTCATCTTTACTATTTTTTTTTCTCTATCACGAACAAGTGTATTTGAATAAAATGTATATCAAACCCAAGATAATTTTATGCTTTTTAATTAATATTGACATTCTATTTATGTGAATTCAATCAGTTTCAAGATAATACGTAAATAAATTTAATCACATTCTTGATATTTATTAACGTATTGTATTTAAACTGGTTGAATTAACCAAAAAAATGTCACAATTAAAGAGCATAAAATCATCTTGTGTTTGATATACTTTTAATTCAAATACACTTGTTCGTGATAAAGAAAAAAAATAGTAAAGATGAATTTCTCTATTTTTATAAGCACCGTGCATGCACCCCCTTAATAATGTCAGTTGGTTGTATAATTTTCTCTCCACGGGTATAGTCTATAGTCATATAGTCATTGAGCTGACTACAACACCATGACATTAGTCTACAATAAAGCAGGACGGCGAAGAAGATGAAACCGTCTCACTTATCACGAGGACCTTGTTCCTAATAAGCTGATTTACACCTAGAACAGCTCGACGGCCAAACTTGCTGCTATGGCAATGGCATACATTAATAGGCGGACCTAAAGAATTGTCAACCCACCCAAAGCGTAACATTCACACTGTCATCAGTGCATATTATCGATCGCAGTGGCTTTCCATCTCAACACATTGTGTGGTGTAACTACTTCACACCATGCAGATAACTATCTTATAAAATAATATCGATCTATAATGAACAATTACAATACCGGTACGTTACATGTTATTTGTATGTAACGGTATACGCTGTGATTTTGTATACCAAATTTCGATGTTCGTAGAAAGAAATATAGATATAATTAACTCTCACTATAATGTAGACACAATCATTAATGGAAGTTTCAATGCACCAACGCTCAAGTGATGGTTAGTCCCTGCATGCCTCCATTCAAACATAAAACAAAGAATCCTACATCCTGCAGTTGAATAATTAAATTAATTTCAAGCTATAAACAAAAATTTAAATATTTTCAATTTTCTCCAAAAGAAATTGTTCTTATGAAGTGTTAATTAGTGAATTGTTGAGGTTTAATAAGTTTAATTGCTTGTACAATATTGTCGACAGAACATTCTTTCCGACGTACATGCAGTTCCTCAACTGATTATCACTGTGTAGCGCCAATCAAGTCTCATCAACTCTCGCAATAAAACAGGAACAATAATTAAAAACACAATCAACATCAATTCCATTTTCTAAAACGGTACAAAATGGCACCAGGCGAAAGACATTCCATCTTGTTCGTTTGTACGAAACACGCATTAAAATAACTCTAAAATAAATTGCGAAAGTTTTTCGGGTAGGCCATCAAATAATATTGTTTACAAGAATTTTTTGCTTTCTAACTTTCCTCCATAAAAGCGAGTGTAATATTCCGCGTGAAACCAGTGAAGATCCGCGTGAATTAATTACCGTCATATCTAATTATAACATCGGCCAATTAATTCATTGCTCACATATTTCACAGCAGTTCTTGCGTCCAGCGTATACACCTCTGGTCTCGATCTGACGGACGCTTACAGCTATTATTATGTTAATCCAAATCGAGATAACACTGACAGTTGAAATATATAAATGCTTATCAAAATGTTATATAAAACCGACAGAGATCATAACGCTACACAGAATATGAAAGATTAATAACGAAATCCTACACATTAAACGAATAAACAGTTGGAAACATAGCTCAGGTGGACTATAACATATGCTTGCTGTCCCTGGATAATCAAATAGCCACGTCATTATTGTAGAACTTACTTATTGCAAAACAGCAATCAATCTGACAAAGACATCATTATTACACTTAGTGTATAGAATATTACAAACCAAGTGTAATAATAGAATTACTTTGTGCTAGACTTATGTTATAATTGACAATTACAGTACAATATGTGCGTCGGCGGGACTTAACCTCATTGTGAAATGATTAATTTTTACTAATTATGAGAAAAATTAATTATATTATTTATATTAATTACTGACGTAACTTATGGGATAGAATGAAATATAAAACACTCAGTGTTATTAATTAAAATTCTAGCGCAGAAATTTCGCTTTCTTTTTCTTGTCACGCGATTGCAATGCATCCATCACGTTCAAGATTCAGTGAACTTTTGTTGAAATGACATTGCTTGTCACTCAGGTTTTGCTTGTCACTCGGGGTTACCATAGCAATTGGAGTAGTCAAGCTTCAAGAGGAATAATATTTATAACTCGTTCACTGAGGCCAACTTGGTGCATTATTAACATCGACATTTCTTGCTATTCAATTATTGTTTTACAGTTGTGTCCAAGGGAGTCGATTTAGCAGAATATGAGTTTTTGGGGGGTAACTTTTGAACGGTATGAAATATCGAAATTCTAATATACAGGAAACACAGATATTTTCAATACCTTCAGGACGTTATAAGTGATAACTATTTATATCATATCGCCTAATTGTCACGCGTATAGGGCTAAGAAAACACTTTTATGTCATATCGTGCGATATGAGATGAATAATTATTACTTACAGTCTTACTCTTACACCATCTTGAAGGCATTGAAAAAATCTGTATTTCCTCTTTAATAGAATTTCGATGTCTCATCATACCGTTCAAAAGTTATCACCAAAAAACTGATATTCCGCTAAATCGACTCCCTTGGACTCACGAGTTGGTGAGACCGTTTAGAAGCGGCACCTCTTGGTTGTTTCAAGACTTCGAGGCGGTCTTCTCAACAATATAAATAACCGTCTCTGGACTATTTTAAATTAAAAACAATCAACTTTGACAGCAGGACTGGGCTTTCTATGGCCATACTTTTCTTCGCCGCGGGTAGAAGCTTTTCAATTTCCAAAATATTTTACAGGTCTAAACAGATGGTCAAGATGCAAAACGGTAACCACGAGCCACAAACAACAACAGTAACTAACCCAGGATGGAAAACAAATGAACTAATTTGCATCATCTAAATTCTAAACGATGAAGACGTCAAAAAAATATATATATTTATATATATATTTATATATATATATATATATATATATATATATCCATAAGCCAATAAGTCATCACAATCATTAACCATGCCACATTGAATATACGATTTATTATACACCATTAATTATTCAATTAAGTCATGGGCTACGACAATCTCGATTTATTTAACCAGTTTTAAAACCCAAGGAATTAAATACCACAAACAATTTGGAAGGAAGAAACAACCACAACGATCTTGAAACTTATAGTTCGATAAATCATGATTATTCGTTTCTATTTCTCCAGCGGTTTCAGCCTCCAGATACTTGTCTGAACTGAATGCTATGAAGCAGTTTCACTACAATATGTTCACATGGAAAGCCACAGCGATCGTTTATAAGTTGGATCAACAATGAGACTTAAATTGCTTCATTTATATTAAAAGGTAGTTACATATGTATGCTAAGACTCGAGGAGTATTACGTGGCTATTGGTCGATCACCATGTCAGTAAGCTTCAGTTCTCCAACTTTAGGCTACAACAGTGATGATAGTAGTTCTACCGACTTGACAGTACACTGCCAATTGAAGCACTCAATACAATATTCAAACTTGATCGAAAATCGTGACTATTGTTATACGTTAAGGGGGTGCATGCACGGTGCTTATAAAAATAGAGAAATTCATCTTTTCTATTTTTTTTTCTCTATCACGAACAAGTGTATTTGAATAAAATGTATATCAAACCCAAGATAGTTTTATGCTCTTTAATTAATATGACATTCTATTTCTGTGATTCAATCAGTTTTAAGATAATACGTCAATAAATTTCATCACATTCTTGATATTTATCAACGTATTGTATTTAAACTGGTTGAATTAACCAAAAAAATGTCACAATTAAAGAGCATAAAATCATATTGGGTTTGATATTACTTTTAATTCAAATACACTTGTTCGTGATAAAGAAAAAAATAGTAAAGATGAATTTCTCTATTTTTATAAGCACCGTGCATGCACCCCCTTAATAATGTCAGTTGGTTGTATAATTTTCTCTCCACGGGTATAGTCTATAGTCATATAGTCATTGAGCTTACTACAACACCATGACATTAGTCTACAATAAAGCAGGACGGCGAAGAAGATGAAACCGTCTCACTTATCACGAGGACCTTGTTCCTAATAAGCTGATTTACACCTAGAACAGCTCGACGGCCAAACTTGCTGCTATGGCAATGGCATACATTAATAGGCGGACCTAAAGAATTGTCAACCCACCCAAACCGTAACATTCTCACTGTCATCGGTGCACATTATCGATCGCAGTGGCTTTCCATCCCAACACATTGTGGTGAAACTACTTCACACCATGCAGATAACTATCTTATAAAATAATATCGATCTATAATGAACACTTACAATACGTTACATGTTATTTGTATGTAACGGTATACGCTGTGATTTTGTATACCAAATTTCGATGTTCGTAGAAAGAAATATATATATAATTAACTCTCACTATAATGTAGACACAATCATTAATGGAAGTTTCAATGCACCAACGCTTAAGTGATGGTTAGTCCCTGCATGCCTCCATTCAAACATAAAACAAAGAATCCTACATCCTGCAGTTGAATAATTAAATTAATTTCAAGCTATAAACAAAAATTTAAATATTTTCAATTTTCTCCAAAAGAAATTGTTCTTATGAAGTGTTAATTAGTGAATTGTTGAGGTTTAATAAGTTTAATTGCTTGTACAATATTGTCGACACAACATTCTTTCCGACGTACATGCAGTTCCTCCACTGATTATCACTGTATAGCGCCAATCAAGTCTTATCAACTCTCGCAATAAAACAGGAACAATAATTAAAAACACAATCAACATCAATTCCATTTTCTAAAACGGTACAAAATGGCACCAGGCGAAAGACATTCCATCTTGTTCGTTTGTACGAAACACGCATTGAAATAACTCTAAAATAAATTGCGAAAGTTTTTCGGGTAGGCACATCAAATAATATTGTTTACAAGAATTTTTTGCTTTCTAACTTTCCTCCATAAAAGCGAGTGTAATATTCCGCGTGAAACCAGTGAAGATCCGCGTGAATTAATTACCGTCATATCTAATTATAACATCGGCCAATTAATTCATTGCTCACATATTTCACAGCAGTTCTTGCGTCCAGCGTATACACCTCTGGTCTCGATCTGACGGACGCTTACAGCTATTATTATGTTAATCCAAATCGAGATAACACTGACAGTTGTAATATATAAATGCTTATCAAAATGTTATATAAAACCGACAGAGATCATAACGCTACACAGAATATGAAAGATTAATAACGAAAACATTGAGAAATCACGAGCTAGTTATTCCGAATATGTCGTAAGATTTGTTCAGCTGTAATCGTTTGTCCGAATCACGGCGCTAACCCAGCCAGGCACAAGTGTTTTAAAGTAGGGCATTGTTGCGGTCCCCAGGGGATATTGCCAAGCCATAGACGTTACTTCGGGATTACTGAACTTCTACTCCTCAGAAAGTCATCTCATCCTGTTTTGTTTTTTTAATGTTGCTTAACGACCCCACCAACAGCTAGGTTATACGGGGGCTCATCCTGTTTATCTCGTCAATACTCTCAACTATTATTTCTCATATAATCATATATACTCATCGAATCTGAAACATTGAAACTCTGCCCTCGTACTTATATATATATATTGAAAGACAATTTATAAAACTGTACTCCATGGGAATTCTTTCTCAATTAAATTCTTCTTGTCGAAAAATGGTTTGCCATACAACTCTATTATCCATCAACAAGACAGATAATTCCGACGAGAAGAGTTCAATTGAAGAAGAATTTCCACGAAGCACAGTTTTATCAATTGTTTTTCAATATGCATGAGGGAATAGTTTCAATGGGGTCGAGATTCAGGCAACCCCCATCCTGTACAAGATAAACCCAGTCTAAACCTAAACCCAGAAGCTGGCTGTGTATCAACTGTTGATATAGAATAATATCGCTCTTCTTTTGTTGTTTGGTATTATTCACTAAAATCAGGTTAAATCGTACAGGAATGTACACCCAGTATAGATCACGTGCGACATTTACTCTGGCGACTGTGATACGGAGTCATGCGGAGACAAATCGACACCGATGGAAACAGCCCAGCAGATGTGAATGTCAAACACGCCAAATACAACAAGAATAGCCTGGAGACCTGAAAGTCGAGTGTCGACTATTGTGGTAATACGTCCTGAGGTGGACTAGACAGGCTATCTAGAGAAAAAAGCATAAATTAATAATAATTTAAAATAAATACTGGTATCATAAAATACACTACATTTCAAATATACAGCCCGAATTTGTCTTTATCTAGCCCATGTCATGTTTGCATCATTTGCCTTAATTTCATCCAATTAGAACACGAAGTGAAAATAACATAATTATTATTGATATATTTGACGTACATTATATACGTCAAATATATCAATTTAAAAAAAGAACGGAGTATAGTAAATCGAGGGGAAGAAAGGAGTCGAGTGAAAGAAGAGAGATGGTGAGAGGATACAGGATACTCGTAGGAAAACAAGAGAAGTGGACGACAGCGAAGAAGAGGGAAAATAGAAGCAAGACTCGGAGGCGTCTTCCCTAGATAATTCGGTGTTACACCCCCTGACCCAATCGGCTACCTCAACAGGAGAATATATGACGTACATACCCGGTCTAGGGACTCGAAGGCATCATACGCGTGTACCTGTCTATAGTCACTCATGTGTGTATGTCGTGTCTAGAGTCACTCATGCGCAAACACACATTTTCTCTCCATTTCCTCTCCCGACACTACAGACCATGGTGGCAATCTTTGATACATTCTAAATCTAATGAGACTCTCGTTTTAATCTCTTCACAACGAGACTATGCACATGCACAAGGTTGCCCCGACCGGTCGTCCCGAGCTGAGCGCCACAAGGGTCATAGGTCAGAGCAGACACGTAACAGTATGTCGATACAGGCTAGCAGTATACACATTCGGAAATGAACTGGAACCAAATACAAACTAGAATGAGTGAAAATAATTGATCACTCAACCGAATCGTTTCCCTTTCATCGACATCAAGAAGTCGCCTGTTGAACATTTCGCAGTAATTGCGATCTGAAATCGTCGCCAAGGGCCAATGTGGGCGCTGATAACTCAAGACGTTGAGCGCCCCTATAGGCCTACACCAACAATCGTGTGAGTCCAGGTTTTCAAACTCGAGTCCGATTCTCATAAAATTATCGAGTCCGAGTCGAATCTCGAGTCTTTTTCAAACATAAATAATAATTAAAACGATTTCAGGCACTATCAGTACAAAACTTCAACTTCGAATAATTATAATGCGCTAGTTAGTATAGTCAAGTCATCAATGAAGGAAAGGAATATATATAAGGGAATAAATAAAAAAATATGAAAGACATGTTCATTCTTATATTTATCAATTCACTTCATGTTGAATGTACTTGAAGTTATTGTTCGGTACCTAAATCTTAAAATTAGGCCATACTTATTTCAAATTTCGAGGATTCTAGAATTCTAAAATTCAAATTTCGAAATCGACGGCAGATTCAAAGACTCGAAAATCGAATCTAAAATTACTACCACGAGTCCGAGTCCGATTCTGGCGGAGACTCGAACTCGAAATTGGGTAGACTCGCACACCCCTAATGACAATGGAATGCTGCAGCCAAGGATCCTCTTGCGCGCAAGTAGATCGTTTTCGCAGCTGTAAATGACCTGATCCAAGTCGCGTGCCGACATGTGTCGGAGGTTGGGTAATGCTCTTGGCAGACAATAAGGCTGCGACTTTCCCCCGACGCCCGCCAGGGCCCACTCCCTCCCGCGAGGCATTCAACAACAACAACAGCAGCTAATCAAAGCACTACATTTCACTCGCGTGTCAAACCGAACAGAATTTAATGAGCTTTTACCCCAAAAGGGTAGACGACATTATTGTTGTACGGTGGCACGCGGAATGCAATCTCTTGCCTATATGTGGTCTTATTCTAATACAGGCCGCAACAATAGCAACAACAGCCAACTAGCAAGCAATCATCTATGATTGTGGCTGCTCGTCAGACCGGAAGTAGGGTTTATAGATTGGTTTTAGTTCAGGATGTTTGTTTGATTAGGTTAGTTTGGTTAGGTAAGGTTCACCAAGTTAGTTAGATTGGGTTATTTAGGTTAGTTTAGGCTGCTTGCAACAACAACGTCCGCATGTGGTGACGTAGACCGATGGTCCGATGAATAGAGGCTGCCAGTAGTCTATGAATATTATAGCACAAGCTATTTGCGGTAAACCAACACATGAACAAACTTCAGGGTAGGTAACATAATATGTTGTAAAATGAGCGAGAATGATTATTAAAACTCTTGCAATTTTTGCAAAGGATTGCTTCTTGTAGTGCTTGAAATGTTACAAGTACGAATTCAGTTTTTTTCACATACAAATTGAATTAAATTTAAGAAGGTGAGTTGTGATTTTTTCACGGAGAGGGGCTGATTGGTTATTGTTTGATCAACTACCCCACCAACAGCTGGGTTATACTGGGGTACGAGCGAGCAGTTGACAATGGAATTACGAAGAGATGACAGGTGGAAGAACGTCAAAACAAACCCATGCCATAAACGGTAGGCCTACTGGTTTCTGAAGCGGTGCCTCAGCTGACTGAGCTACGGGTCAGGTGTGTGGTCTCGATCCGGAGGTTCATACAAGTGATCAGACCTCGCGGGAAATATGATGGAAACGGCTGCGTGGGTCGGTGTTGGGAATGCGTCCAATGACACTTCCTACGTCGGGCGGAACCTAGAGAGCTGTGACGTAACAAATCACACGTGTTCGGCGACACATCTTTACTTTCTTCGAGAAAAACATCGCATCCAACATTGTTAGAACTCCTGAAATTACCCTCAGAAATCGAAAAAAAATGTCACTTGGAATAGAACAAATTAGAAAAAATCATCGGAATCAAAATAATCAACGGAATAGAATAAAAACAAAGTCAACGGGTACAATACTATACATACTAAATTCATTCCATCCATTCCACTACTCATCATCATTCATGTCATTCTTCATTCTCCATCTAAAGGCCGCTACCGATTTGGGTAATCTTCCCATCAAGTCCTTACCAAGCTTATTCCAGTCTTCTATCGATCTATTGAAGAACGAATATTTCCCAACATCCGTTCTACTACTCTTGCACCTCAATTTCGCTGCATGATCGCCTCTTGCAATGTATGCCTTCATCATTCTCTCTTCAAGTTCTTCCCATGGCTTTTTACCAGAATAGGCTTGAAATATGGCGCATAGTCTTGCCACTCTACGCCTTTTTTCTAGCGACTCCCACTTCAACTCTCTTATCATCTCACTCACGCTTACTGGTATCCTCTTCAGTGTTAATGTAAAATCCGTCGCTTCATTATGCACAACAATTTTCCATTCCCTTCTCTTCATTCTTCCTTTTACTCTTCTTGCCGCCCACCTTTGTACTCCCTCTAATCTCCTAACTTGCCCCTCTCTGTATGGATCCCACACACTCCCAGCATACTCCACAATTGGTCTTATGAGGGTTAAATATGCCTTCTCCCTAATTTCCTCCGTTGCTCCAGCCAAGTTCCGCATTACAAAATTTAGGTTTCGTATTGCTTTGGCACTTACGTGTTCAATATTGTCTCTCCAATCCATCCGTCGATTGAATATCACACCCAAGTATTTACAGCTTTTTTTGCTCTCGAGTCTTACTCCTCCTATATAGTACTGCGGTTCGGTAACATTTTTCTTCAATGTAAACCTTACTACCTGGCATTTCTGAATATTGTATCCCATCTTGTTACTTTCGGCCCACTCCCACAGTATTGATAAGTCTTCTTGCAATGTTTCTATATCCTTCTCACATCGTATTCTTCTGTACACAACACAATCATCTGCAAATAATCTCAACTTGGATACCACGTTTGCATTTATATCGTTAACAAATATAAGAAATAGGAGAGGACCCAAAACACTCCCCTGTGGAACTCCTGATGTTACTTGTACAATATCAGATAATGCATTTCCTACTCGTACTCTTTGCGTCCTATCTTCGAGAAAGTTTCTCACCCATACCACTATTCGTCGGTCCAACTCAATGTTTGTGAGCTTATCCATCAACCTTTCATACGGTACCTTGTCGAACGCCTTCTCCATATCCAAAAATACTGCATCTACTTCATCTTTCGCATCTATAGCATCCGATATATCTTGGGCCAGCCCTGTAAGTTGAGACTCACAACTGTATCCTGTTCTGAAACCATGTTGTTCATCAGCTAACCACCCATTAGTTTCTAACACTCTTCTTATGTGCTTACTCATTATTGTTTCCATCAGCTTGCAAACACAACTTGTGAGACTAATAGGCCTGTAATTTTTGACTCTACATCGTTCTCCATTTTTATAGATAGGTACGACAATTGCCTCCTTCCATTCTCTAGGTAAGATACCTGTATCCAATGAGACTCTGAAAAGTTCAACAAGGTACGGCTCTATTGTATCTCCTGCTAATTTCAGTAGTTCAACAGAAATCCCATCAGGTCCAGAAGCCTTTTTTCTCTTCATTTTTTGCAAAGCTATACTAATATCTCCACGTTCTATTCTTAACCTCTTCCATCCAGTTTCATCTTCAAATACTCTGTTATCAATACGTTCCTCTCCCTTTGCTTGAAAAACTTTACTGTAGAAATCATTTAGTTCGTTCGCCTTACCCTCCTCCGTTTCAACTGTTCCATTATCAGTAATGAGTGTTGGTATTGTTCTTGTACTCTCCTTCAGTCTACTGATATGTGCATACAGCTTCTTCCAACTACCTTCTTTATCTTTTTTGTTGAACATTTTACTTAAATAATTTGTATAAGCTGTCTCCTTAGCCATTTTTAACAAAACCTGAAGTCTATTTCTTTCTTCTATATTGCTTTCCTTTCTGTTATTCAGCTTCCTGGCCTTTCTTTTCAGTCTTTTAACTTCCTTGTCATAATAAGGTGGGTCGCTGTTTAAAAATAAATCAACAGAATCCCCAAAATTTACGGCATAAAAAATCAGGTGTACACTAAAATGTCAAGTTGTTGACCCCTCGATCACGGATCACGGAGCTCGTGCGTATAGTTAGCACGAAGTTTCTACAATTCTCAACTCATTCAAAATTCTCAATAAGAATAATTAGCATTGCAACAAATACCCACACACTAACAGCTAAAAGTTTTTCATATGGGGGTACGAATGAGGGTGAATGAATCGACGATGTGATAAAAGGAAACCCAAGTAGGCAGCGGGACTCGAACCCGTTCCCGTCAAGCTTCAGATGAGAAGTTTTTTTAATAATTTTATATTGGGTTTAACGACGCCCTGTTATGATAGCGCAGATCTAACGGCGTCGGGACTTGAGAACTGTCTGGGCCAAACGGACGTAATAATATGGCGGAAAATATTTCAATTACAATTTCGGAAAATAGTAGGCCTAACTTTTAATGTGAACGTAAACGTACATTCGTCCCTCCAACTTGAGTATTTCTTCTCGTCAGCTTGCCGTCCAATAAGAAACAATTTCCAACTACAAAATGACATTTCTCCATCATTTTCTCGTCAAAGTCGATAAAAACGCGTCCTCATTTCAATCTTCTTTGCATCCGGCTCGCAAGAACGTTTCTATATTTACAATTATCACGTTTTTAATTCACTTTGACCAGCAATGCAGTAGGCCAACCCGTGAACCGACAACATTTACTTTGCACCTCAATCAATCAGAGAATCTCACAGACCAACAGTTAGATGATAGATATGACAGTTCGCGACCCCGACCCGATTCTAGTCGCAACAACACAATCAGCAGCAACTTCGAACCGTTTCTCATGGCATTGCCTCTTACTCTGTGCAACGGTTTACAATTAAGTACAAATATGTGTAAGTGTGTAGGCCCCTATATATATATATAATTATAACTTCATTAAACTTTATGACAAACTTTATAGGCCTATGAAAATGAAGATGCACACATTTGATTTCATTCAAATCGAATCTTTTTTTTTTCCTATTAACATCGAAACTTGATATAAAACTATAGGCAAACGCAGAACATGCTTATGAAAGGGCTAGAAATCTAAGTAGAGTATAATCGAAAACTCGATACACCATGAATTTAAGGTGTATAGAGAGAAATCCATATTTATTTCCATGTACACAAACCAAAGTAGGCCTAATTGAATAAAAAGTATATCAACTTCCAAGACACTTTTAAGCTCTTAATTAATATAACATTCTATTTTTGTACATTCAATAATATTTACGATAATACGTCAATGAAGAAAAGAATGTGATGAAATTCTTTCACGTATTATTTTTAAAATGATTGAATTCACAAAAATATAACGTATCACTTAAAGAGCATAAAACTGTCTTTGAGTTGATATATATACATCTTTATTAAAGACTATGACATGGTACACATGATTGCCGTTGGACACATAATAATAATCCATTCAATTCACACTGATTCATGAACATGGAAAAAAATATTAAAGATGAATTTCTCTATTTTTATAAGCACCATGCAAGCACCCCCTTAAGCTGTCAAGCGACTTCGGCAAACGGCCGATTGTAATTTATCTCCACGTATTTCCACTAGTTTCGTTATGACATCATCACGTCTAGAGCGTGACTGAGTGGTGCCTGCCGACTGTACAAAGGGTAATTGGGGTTACATGAGACGGTACACGGGCTTATTGCGAACACCATAGGCCATGGCCAACACAAAACAACATCATGCAGGATTGCGATGTAATCGCCAAGATTAAATGCATTCTTCAAAACGAGGGAATCACTGCAACACCATCTAATTATAGACACGTCTCGATGAAAATCGAGAGGGAGATTAATTTACAAAATTGGATTTACTGTTAAACATGCTCAATTTTTAGAAATAAATCTATGTTTATTTGAAATACGCGCGAATAAGCTCGTCGTTGGCGCGCCGTGAAACCACACAATTCATTATATGGAAAACTAGGTCCAAGATGTAGAAGAATAGATACGTATATTTATCGATATCATACAAAACTCGATTTGATCGGTTTTTCCTAAATGTTTCACATTGGGCTACTCGTCCATCAGCTTCGGAATGGTATATATAACTTCATCCAAACAGCAATCCCTGTACCTTGATTGTGTCCAGGTAATACTTTGTTATTAGTAATGTAGTATTTTGTTACTTGGTGGTTAAACATTCACTTTCAATGGTTTTCATAAAGGATAGGTTTACGCGAAGGGCAGATATGTCGAGATAATAACGCAGCCACCGCATCATTCTCTGATCACAATGTTTCCCTCTAATTGTAGTGAAGTGTACTATTTTACAAGGTAATGCAGCGTTTATTTCCAGAAGCCGTCGTGCTTATCGCTCATCGCGAGTAGAAATGACAGCTTGAGGCGAGAAGATTCGAGGTGACCGGGCAAGATGTTCAAGCATGTAACGCCTGTCTTGACTGCGTGCAACCAGATTGGATACGTTTCCTTTCGAGATCGCCAACCAGAGAACAATTATGGAAACGATTCACCAAGTCGTCTGCTTCACGGATGAGCGAGGTGAAATAATAACAAAGATATAAATATAGTTTCACGTATTGTTCTGCCGAGTTTTTCCCAATTTTTTTATATATTGTTTTCACTCTGAATTGTAGTTTCGTGAAATTTTACATGTAATTTTACTTTCTGGCAGCGAAAACGAAACCCGCTCAAACTTGATAAGACGAACTTCTGTCAACTTCTGACAAATGAACATTCATACTTCTGATAATTCAACTTCTGAAGCAGAGTCGACTGCTTTCAAACAGGGTCTTCATCCAGGGCCTAGCAAGGGAGCATTCAGCTTTAAGGGGAACCCACCCACAGCGTAACATTTACAGTGTAAACATGACATAACGATAGTAGTGGCTTTCCGTTTGAAGATATTGCAGTGAAACTGCTTCACACCATTCAGAGAAGTATCTTGTAGAATATCGATCCATAATGAACATTCACAATATGTAGAGTTGTACCGCAATGAGGTAAAATCAACGGTAAAAATATCCAGTGTTACTGTTACATGCAACTGATCTTTTCGTCTAGGTTATTATAACAGACTCGTCAGAGTTATCGTCACTCGTCAGAATTTTGTATCTTGCACTGTTACCGTTTTATGATCATTCATATCTCTGAAATCCCCTGGCGGGACCTACTTGCCCTACAGACACTACGGATGCCCTAAAGAGACCGACTATCTGTTAGCTATTCAAGTTGATTGTCACCTATTGTCGCTATGAATCGAATCAACACCTGTACACAATAAACCGCCTGGCGTTCGTCAAGACCGGTGAGATTTTAAACGGTAGACTTTTCCTGTCGAGATCTGTACAGATGTGTGCGGAATAATCGAGTTATGGTAGTGATTATTTCCAATGATAGGGATTACCTGATGCATGATTCAGTGGCAGCCTTGCCATTCCAATAAACCACATGGAACATGATCTGACGCCTCTCTCTTGTTGAAAAACTTGGACTATGGATGCAAGGATAACGATGCAATTGAAGTAAAGAAAAAAATATATATATACACATAAGCCTATAAATATAAATAGGTCTACACAAGGTACGTGAATTAATAAGAATAATATTTTGAATTATCGAAATAACCATCGATTACAGTCATCACGTTGTATTCTCATTCAGCTCAATCTGTGTGATATTTAAATAAATTGGGTTAATTAATGGAATAATAAAAATAATATTGTTTTCAATGATACCGGTACGTTTTTTGAATTAATTCAACAAATCAATTTTAATAAATAGGCCTACAACAAAGTAATAATATATAGGGTCCACTTCTACGAAGTTCCACGAAGCTCTCAAGAGTGTATGCTCGAATAAATGACAATAATTAATCATTGATAATAATAATAATGATATTAAAAAATGATTTTAATAAAATAAAGAAATATAAAAACAATAGCCAGAACAAAAGAATCCCTCTAACCAAACATGAGAGCGAAACGTTACGACGAGCTTCTGTCGCGTCCTCTCAGATGAACTTTCGCGTAGCAAGGCTGTCCACGAGCATGACTACGGTCAGAGGTCAGCCCACGGCACCTGTGTGACCTATGACACGACACGCGCTGCCGTGGCAACCAAGAGACCAAGGCTTCGCTCTTCTTGCACAAGTCGAAGCGACAGAAACTCGGCCGGCGATGAACAACGTCAACTGATGCATAATACGTACAATCATGTCATGGGAGACTATTTGGCCAAAAAGCAGGCTTTCGATCGACGATCGGTATGAGATTTCATAATTATAATGCGGAGGAAACACGGATATTTTAATACATTCACGATGGTACGTTACAACAATGTAACTCATATCGCATACCAGCTGCACAATTATTCGATACGAGTTAAATAATTATAACTCACCACTTTGAAGGTATAAAAAATAGTGTTTTCCCAGTATTGGAATTTAGATATCTAATACCGTTGATGAAAAATAATATTTTGCTGAATCAACCGACTTCTATGCACAGACAAGTCCTTAGAAATATGTGAAATCTCCTCGAAATGTCATGAAATTCCAGAAATCTCTGAAATCACTTGAAATCTTAATTAAATCAGGTGTGGGGCGGGAGGGGGGGAGGGGCTCTCTACACCTATAGGGCCCGAGAAACATGTACGATGTACATTCTCCCGGGGTTTCATATTCTATACTAGCTGCTATAGTTCTCCTTTCTTTTTCAATCTCTCGTAGAGCAAGTTATCATTTTCGGTAATAATGCGAGATGTAAAAGTATATCGAAACCAATTATCTCGTCAGTTTTAATTACATTTTTCTCCAGCCTCGCATCAGAGCAGTTAAACGCAGTGCATGCAACGCACCATGACAACCGGTGCATGTTCTCTTCTGACGAGTATTTAGTACGCTGCACAAAAAAGTTCATATTTTTTTGGTGGCCTTATAAAGTGCTACGCCCGACAATTAGAGAAAGCGACATTCTAGAAAATACGATATTTCACCTATTATTAGAAACTGTTATAAACATACAATTCTTGCGCTTTTATTGCGAATATCATGCACGATTTTTACAAGATACAGGACGTTACCTATAGAGTAAACATTCTATGTAAGTGACAGTAAGAACTTTCAGACATTACTAAGTCTGTATTGGCCTTTCGTTTTGGAATTTTGTATCGAGAGTGTGATATATTTGTCAATTGACGTGTGTTTGTGTTATCATTGTATGTTTCGATGATTATTTTGGCTTGCCATATAAAATACATAAAATAACAATTTGGTCTAGCATACATTTTGCTGTAATTCTAGTCCATCTTTACGTCAATCTCGTTACCGAAGACCCAGTGGCAATAAAGAATTTTCTCTCATTTAATTAGTGTAGTAATTTCAATTAAATACCGCACTTTAAACGAATTGATTACCATTCAATGATTGTCGCAAAAAGAAATACACCAATTTCACCTATCAAAGTTATACGACGTTGTATTTTGCCCTTACAATGCCATTCAAATCCCAGTGAGAGACAATGCATGTTATCATAGGCCTACAGAAACAGGGCAATAACTACTATTGAAACGTCAGTCGCAACTCACTCACACAGAGATGGCTATCAACAGAAAAACACATTACATTCACAGCTTTGGTTTCAATTTCACTTCTGCAAATCTAATCGCTGCAACTGCACATCTGGATTCATTACGACAATGCCCCGTCGTAAATAACAATACAAGAATGAGTGTAAGTAAAAGTTGCAGGTCGAATTCCGCACGATTTACGACGGGCACCGATTAATAATTAAATGGAGTAATAAAAAGCAATTGCGTTGATAGAGTTACGTAAAAATCAAGGTAATTGGGCGTAATTTAATAAAAGTTAATGGCAGTAATAATTGATTCGTTAAAATAAATCGAAATAGCACGAGTCTTTCTAAAGAACAGTGAAATTATGTTAATGTTGAGTTAGTACACACAGTTCAAGTACGATATATTCAAGTGAATGGTTTGATCCTAGCCGCTGAAACTTATGGATATCAATCAACTCCTTGACACAATATTAATTCTTCCTAACCCTAATTAATACCGTATACATTAACAATACCACATATCAAATGCAATTGGTTGTCCAAGTGTTCTGTTACAGTAAGCCAATGTAAATGCTAATCAAATGACATGGCTTAGTTTACTTCAATTGTCTTCATGTGACAGGGTAGGCCCAGACCGGTATCTATAATCATAGAGAATGCTATAATACACCACAAGGAAGGAAACATTCAATATTTCATGTTGAATCATTCCTAACATTTACCGCAGAATAACATTTCTTGCACGAACCTAAATCTTACAAACCTAAAAATTACTTTTACTTCCTTCAAATTCAAATAATGGCCTGCGGGTCCCTAACATCGGATAACACCTAACTATATGTAAAAGACTCCCTCCGTTGCTCAGTCAGCTAGGCACCGCTTTAGAAACTGAAGTCACCGTTGGGCGTGGGTTGGACTCCCGCATAAGGCATGGGTTTTCGGATATGTCCATTCACTTATTATCCTCCATGGTTCCATTATAACTTGCTCATACGTACTCCCGTATAACTCAGCTGTTGGTGGGGTCATTAGGCAAGTAATAACCATCATCATCCTAACCATGTATATTTTGCATCAATGTATAGCATATCTATAATGTGTTTTCAATTGTTCGTAATGGCCGTACCTATTGGAAGGTCTATGGAGAAAAGTTAAGACACAGGCGTAGAACCGTTGCCAATACTTGACCATACCCACTAACCAGTACTAATCTCTACGTAGGTCAACCAGAAACTGAAAACAGCGGGCGCAAAAAACGTCAGAAAAAGGGCTGATAATAAGTATAGCAGGTCGAGTGAAACTTCTGCACGGTGTGCCAGGTACGGGAGACAAGGTCACGCCGCATTGAACTGCCGGGCGCACGACTCATTGCTAGGGCTGTGTGCAATCACCGAGATCATGACTCTGGCAGCTACACAAACAGGACAAACTGTTATGTAGGTTGTAATGAATAGACATGAATAGACATGTTGCACCACATTCAATGCTCAATTGTAGAACAGTCAACGCAATGGCAGTTGCCTTCAATAGAAATATGTTATTATAAAATGGCTACTAAAGGTTAAAAGGGCAGTATATCACATATATATACAAATTCCAGACTAAGGGACACGTATCCTAATGATGCCTTATCCGTTTTACGAACTGGCTGTTAGCGGATTGACTTGCTATCACCCATAGTTTTGTAATGTCATTTTCGTACCGTAACTAATAGTTAGTGGATCAATACTTTTAAAACCGGCTCTTGGTTATATTTATTTAAACGGTAGTAATTGCATATATCCAGAATGGTATACCTAAAAGCTAACAACAATGCATGGTGAGACAAAGATGTTTTCATCATCTCTTCAGAGGAAACGACTAGATAATTATACAAGTGTCCAAATAGAGAACTAACTTTTACCGCTACGACAGATGAGTATACAAGACCATGGCTAACGCTATTATAATTACGTACAAATGATCATTCATAATAATACACTATTATAAATACACTAATTTCCCACTTGTGACGTGCCGTGTTGCTGTGGCCAGTGTCTGGCCGGCCAAGTACACTACACTAGAGCGAGAGAGAAAGAGGGAGGGAGTGAGAGAGAGAGAGATTATGAGGTATAGATGCAGTTATGCTAATATCTCAACACCATAAAACAAACATCTTCATTGGTCCGCTGATTTATTAATACCAGTTTGACTTTGTAACCAACTACGACCCACAGCTACATACGTTTCAGAACCAGACGAGTCGGGGTTCGAGTCCTTGTAAGGGCTTCAGTCTGCGGTGTCATGCATCATTAAGCGTCATCAATCAGCGCACTTGGCGGCATGTTTCCCCTTAACAGAGGTGTCAGGGAGGGGAAGGACTTTGGTCAGTCGATAATGATCTGTCACAACCTAGTATACGAACATTTGAATTGCACGTGCAGTTTCCTTTATTCTGGACTAAAATTAAAATGAGAAGACCTAATTCAAAACTGGGAGTGAGAAATTATCAACATTTCCAAAACCTCGAAGATTTATCTCGGAATTTACGAAATTTTAGGTCCTTCCTGTAACTTTTTACCAATAATTGTGGAGATGATTTTAGGACAAGTGCCCAGAGAGACAATAGCATAAATCCGAACATGAAAATAATAATTCACACACTTAGGATCTGTAATATGTGTGCTATTTCTTACGAATAAGAGCACACAGATTAGTCGAGTTTACTACTGATCAGCAGCGGATCAGCTCAGCATGAATAGGTTCGCGTGAGAACTGTTTAAAATGCACTCGACGGCTCATAGTTCACAGGCTGAGAGTACCCGGTAATTAAAACACATTATCTACACATGAATACCAAGTACATCCACTCTCTCTACTTACAGCACTTGACGCTACGTTAAGTTATAAGCTAGAGGTGCAGGGCGGG
Source organism: Brachyptera putata (assembly GCA_907164805.1). Classification (NCBI taxonomy): domain Eukaryota; kingdom Metazoa; phylum Arthropoda; class Insecta; order Plecoptera; family Taeniopterygidae; genus Brachyptera; species Brachyptera putata. The sequence continues at coordinate 18,820,479 of OU015468.1, read as the reverse complement.
TCGAGGGCGACAAATCTGCATTGTTGTAGCAAGCTGCTAATTTCAAACAAATCGGATTGTGTTATTGGAGTATTAGCGTCTTGTTTTAAAGATTGTGTTCAATCAAACTCGGATTATAGCTATCGTACCAATGGATAGGCAACAACGTTCCGGAGCTGTACAACATCTCATAGCCCTATTGAATACCAAAAATGTGCTGTTACCTTAGTACAATTTACATTACTTTCTAATTCTTATATTGCACTACACATCTAAGCATAGTTGAAATACTGAATAACTCTTTCGCGCATAAATACAGAAAGGAAAATATCCGTTTTGAGGTAATTTTTTCGCGGAGCATTTGTTCTGTCTACGCTGAATTCTTCTTCGTATATCTTGCATATATTTTTTTTAAATCGTACACTTTTCGATCAAGTAATAGTTGAGGATTATAACAATCCGACAATAATGTGTACCTTATTCACGTCGCCAATCTGAAAAATCCAGCAGTTCACCCTCATGTTTCCTAGCTCTGGATTAGCAATAAACAGGAGTTGCGTATCCATAGACCTTCAATCCAAGATATAAATGACAAATCAATGACTGAAGTTGACCCAGATTCGAATCAGAAAATCCAATAGTAACAGTATCCAGTTCGAATCCTGTCGCTAGTCAAGTTGTAACATCCCAGAAATATGAGCCTATTGTTGATGTACCGAGTATTGGTGAGGATCCTGTTGAGATGATAGTAAATAGGCGTGATGATTTAGCAACGAAAGGTGTAATTGAAGCTTGTCTCTCGTGTGATGAGAATCAGCCAAGAGTCATGTATAGCCCGTGGTTCTCATCGCACTGACCTTGCGAGGTGTCAGTTCCCACCCGCGTGAACTAGACCACTTCCCAGGGATATACAGCTTGGTGGCACTGCACCGGGTAGCAGACCGACGGAAAAAGGACTGACAGCTCTCAAGAGATACAGACAATCATCAGTCAAGTACGTTATTCACTGTTTATCGCCGAGGAGAGAATATTATCCAATTGGTCAATTATTATTAAAATAATAGTCGTATGAATGAAATAGGAAATAGGAAAGGAATATGAATAGGAATAGGAAAGCTTTAAAAAAAATGCTTTTAAAACAATGTGAAAGTAGCGATATAAAATTAATTAGAACACAATAAAAATTGAGAAGTAATTTGAAATATGCACCGAAATCAGTTTTTTAATTGATATAAATAGTCAAAAGTGTGAAATATAAATACGGAAATGGTAAAACGATAAACTTTCTTGTCGACAGTTTTGCGTTCTCTTTGTTGATCTAATGCAGAGACAAATCAGTCTATTCTGGTAACGCACATTTGTCGTGGTTCCAACTCCGTCTCGTTGGACAATCCTGCTTCACTAACTTTCGGGTCAACTGTTTGTTACTTCGGTTGTAATTACTGTGAGAAGTTGCTGTCATGAACATAGATCTACTTACACGCACATACACACAAGAGCTGTCGACTCCAGCTACTTTCATACAAACAATTAGTTCTGTAGGCGAGAATTAACAATGCGTGGACTCGGGGCGATTTAGCCTGATAGCAGGTCTTTGATGATAGCTTCTGAACGGTTTGAGGTACCAACATTCTAATTCGAGGGACACAGATATTTCAGTGTCTTCAAGATGGGGTTAGTTTATTTATTAATATTTTTTAATATTCATTTTTCATTTTTATTTATACCGACACACTCTACTGATGACTACGATCTATTGGCTTCGGTGAATGATATATATGAGATGACGGGATGATGAGATGATTTTTTTTTTTTGAATATTGGGAAAGAGTCGGTCGTGGCCTGTTGTGAAGGAACCATCTCAGTATTGACCCGAACGACAGAGGTAAACCACGAAAAACCACGGTCAGGATGGTCGACCATGGCGGGAATCGAACCCCGGTCTACTGAATGATAGTTCAATGTGATCCTGATAACCATTCGACCACTTGTCTCGGTTAGTACTAGTTATAGCGCATAATTGTCAAGCGTTTACAGCTAAAAATGTATTTTAGCTGTATACGCATAACAAATATGCGATAAGAGTTATAACTTATACGCCACCTTGCAGGTATAACAAATATCTGTGTTTCCCCCGTATTTGAATGTAGATATCTCAAAACTGTTCGAAAGTTATCAATAAAAAAAATGATATTTCGCTACATCGACTCCCACTCACTCTTATAAGATACACCCTGCTATACACAAAACACGTAGCACCTCAGATATTTTTAGAATAAAACAATAAGACAATAAAACTGGGAAGGCGAACAGGCAATGAAGACGAAACAACAAATAAATTCACTCGCAATAACAAAGGTGATAATTATTCAAATTAAAGTTTTATAACCTTGTCGAAATTCAATCATTTTGCTTTTGTTTTGGTGGTAAAAACAAAGTACCGTCATCAGAACTGCAGGATGGCAAAATAGGTTAATAAGACGAAGAATGTTATTGTTTACTGATATTTCAAGTTTTCTCAGACTCTCGAAAGAAGTTTGAATATAATTAATTCTCGGAAGAATGCAGTAGACATTGAATATAATTAATTGAAGACTAACTAATTCATTCATTCATTCAATTAAATTTGATGTTATTATTGTTTACCTAGCTCGCTGTAAAACTTCAACAAAAAATATTCATGAACTCGTGAAGTATTGTATTTTTCAAGAAATCTCATCATCATCGGGATCTTGATGTACAATTAATAATTGTTTCCCATTTGCATGCCATACCACCTCTTGGTTGTTTCAAGACTTCGATGCGCTGCATTATAAGTAACACTACAACTGATCGCTGTGAAGAGTGTCCGTTCGAAGGCATGAGAATGAGGTGAATTGTTTCCATAGAACTGAAAAGATGAGCGAAACTGTTTTTAAATATTACAATCAAGTTGTGAAAGACGCCCAACATAATACACTATTCATTGAAATACATCGAAACTTAACAAAAGTCATTGCTCCCCAATTAAGGCTAAGGAAGGAAGGTAGGATCGTTTGGACGGGGCATAAAGGGCGAACTTACCACTTTCCAATCTCACTGAAAAAAAAAAAAAAAAAAAGGGTTTGGTCAAAATTAACATATTATTGGTGATGTTCAAGTAATTTCCATATTGTATTATTCCAAAATAACAACGAATAACTAAATACAGTTATTTTGTAGTTTCAAACAATTCACGACATTTGATACTAAGCGTTTAAAATATATTGTTTGGAACAGGCAGCATTTTATCGGGAAATTCCATCTCATGACACGTCGGGTACGGGTTTTCCTCGTTAGGAAAGCAATGACAATTACAAACAAAAAGAAACAACCTTAGTTGTGATAATAATAATCGAATGACAAAAGGAAACGATATCTTTGTTCTCGGACTTCAGGGCGTATCGAGTGTGTATACTTGTTACTCAAACTAGACAAAAAGTGGTATTCACAACACGATAGCTGCCCTTCGTAGCTCAGTCTGCTAAGGCATCACTTTAGAAACTGAAGTCACGCGGGGCGTGGGTTCGAGTGTTAACGTCCTCTCAATTATCAGAACTTCATAGTTTCGTACCTCCAAATAACCTATAGCTGATGGTGTAGACGAATCGAGGGACCCATCCAAGATAAACTCCAAGATAATTTTAATTTTATGCTCTTTAGATCTTTAATTAATGACATTCTATTTTTGTAAATTCAGTTAGTTTCAAGATAATACGTCAATGAATAACAAGAATGTGATGAAATTCATTGACTTATTAACATGAAACTATTGAATTCACAAAAATATAATGTCATATGAATGAAAGAGCATCAAATTGTCTTGGAGTTGATATACTCTTCATTCAATTACACATCAACATGGAAAATAGTAGTTAAGTCGAATTTCTCTATTTTATAAGCGCCATGCATGTACCCCCTTAAACCAGCTGACCGGAAGTCCAATGCTCCGATAAAGATACAGGTCTTCCGAACAAGTGCAATACAAATCCACCTGTATACGAGTCGAGGAGTAGAAGAGAGAGATGAAGATGCTACCTGGCGTTTAGCCGGCCAAGTCGTGACTTCGTTCAACTCGATTATGCAGATTAGCCTGTCTCAGCTGATGACAAATAGCCAACCCGTTGAGCTTAGCCCTAATGATAGCATAGTAAAGGTTAGTGTGTAGAAGGGCCGTAGATGATTGGAAGGTCAGGCCAAGGATCCAGACCACACTGTAAACAAGTGATGACCCTCGACCAACTCGTCTGGTTAGGACTACCTACAAGAGAACACCCTGGATGGGATAATGGCGCGACCAATCCGCTAGCACCCACACCACGATCTGCAATGAGTGTGCTAGTTATCGGCTGATTCACTCGACGTCAAGCCAATTGTAGACGAGGTGGGCGTAGAGATAAACGATCCTTGTTATGTCGGATTATGCTGCTAACGACCCCACCAACGGGGGTACGAATGACCGGGTGAATGAAGAGGGAATGAAAAGATAGGTGAAAGGACGTTTACAAAAACCCATGCCTTATGCGGGACTCGAACCCACTCCTGACCCGACTTCAGTTCGCGATAATTGACTTGAGCCATGGAGGCGGAATGTTAGATTATATAATGGCTATTCCATCGACGGAATCTCCTCCACCTCCTCTGGGACCTGGGACCAAGATCTCAGACGGGAGGCGAGTGTCGTATTAATTTTTATTTTCCACCATATTAAAAACGCATCTACCGTTAATTGTTAATTGATCGATTGGTTTCTGTCTGGTAGCCTATAATATAAACCATCAACCTGTTACATAACCCATGTCGTTTGCAACACACTCAATGGTAGATAGTTGTTGAGCTTGAAGCTTTCGCCGTTTGCCAAGATAATATACTCGCGCACTGATGGCAGTCAGTAATTATGCTTGTTCTCTTTACTGATAATCTCACTAATTCTTTCCGACACTATATATTTCATGTTCCAGAAGATAGACAAGGGATGTAGTATGACTACATAACCAAGCAAACTCTGCTTCATGTGCAATTCACGCACTACAACACAATATTCACGTCCGCATTACTGAATCGGATGGAAACCAAATTTAGTTCATTTTCCCAAATTACCCATAGGCCCATAGATGAAAAAAATATAAAAATATATATATAGGCCTACATATACTGAGACAAGTGGTCATCACATTGACTTGTCATTCAGGAGACCGGGGTTCGATTCCCGCCATGGTCGACCGTCCTGACAAGGGCTTTTCGTGGTTTTCCTCTGTCGTTCAGGTCAATACTGGGATGGTTCCTCAACGACAGGTCACGACCGACTCCTTCCCACTATACAAAAACACTTCATAAAATAACCTTGCATTTCTTCATCCCATCATCTCATATATCATTCACTGACGCCAATAGATCGCAGTCATCAGTACAGTGCGTCGTACAACCCAGTATGGAAAAAATATATATGTTGGATGTAACGTAGGCCTAATAATTATCTATCAAATGATTGATAATTATTCATTTGGTGACAAGACCGCCTCGAAGTCATGAAACAACCAAGAGTGAATGATATGTTTCTAAACGATCTTACTAACTCCTCCTTCGCCTTAATTGGGAAACAATGATTGTACCACAGACTGTGATTGTACACAGACTTTTATATAACCGATGTTTACACCGATGTTTTTGTTTTTATAAAAAAAATCCCAAATGAATCGTCCTCTATGACCACAGGCTGACTACACGACGTAAACAAGAATGTCCATGTTTTATTCAACGAACTCCTACAGTCATTTGTCCGAGGCATTTTTTATGTGAAACGCGTACAAAACGACTGATGATGAATAATAAGGGAAATCCCACGTAAGTAAAAAATCTAATAGCTGGACGCCTCGAAGATGTGAAGAATGCCTTCCACTACGATCGCAGACGATCAGTAAAAAAACATAAAAAGCAGTTGTTTGAAAAAGCAGTTCGGGTGAAGATTCTACATTCCATTGAAAGGGAAAGACTTACAAAGATACATCTTCAAGGATCTAACACATGTGTACAGCATAAAGTCAAGGCCATTACAGCATCTTTCAGTGCATCCACGACGACCTGCTGACCGACACTCGCGCCGAGCTATCGCATAAGGCAGTACACACACGACAAATCCGTTGTTCTTTTTCACGTTCGCTCTCATTCACCTCAATCCCCTCACTTTCCACCACCCCTCCCCCCCCCACCCCACACACAGCGCGCGAGCAAGTGAAGGCGAGCGTGTGCCCGACTGGTACTCCAGATACCAGCTGGCAGTGCACGACAAACCGCCGCCGAGCCACGAACCCGGCTCCACGCAACACGACCCAACGGCTGCTCGAGGAAAGTTAACAAGTGACAGTTGTCAAACGGCAACTCATCTCCATGAAAAGTGTTTTATAATTATATACCGGTGCATATGTGAGCCAGTCCAGTGACAGTTGTCGAGTAGTGATCTCCCTGCTTGTATTCGACGGGCTTTGATTCTGATCAGTTTCCAGCGCCGAAGACAGACGGAATAGAGTTTGAACTAGAAACGAGTGCGTGGATCGAATCGACATGTCCTAGACCCGGAACACGACACACTCTGCACGTACAACTCTTTCAGGGGACACAAACCGTGACTCGATTAAATGTGGACGTGAGATTAATTCGTGAACCTATCTTCAGTAGCCGAGGATTAACCGATTAGGTGAATTGAACGCTGGAACAGAGGAGCAAGAGTGCGCGGGAGGCAAGTCCTGGTCATAGACTCGGTGACTTCAACGCTCGGGCAGAGAAGCAAAGTGCGCGGTGATTTCAACGCTCGGACATAGCAGCAGCACCAATGAACCATGTTCTACCTGACCTTGGAAGATACCGGATGGTGAAGTCTGTGTGATCGACTCCTTAGGGAAGCTGTGCATTACCAGAGACACGTTCACTGTGCCGTGTGCGAGCGCCATGATTCGTGTGCAATATTAGTTATCGCCGCCTCGGTTTACTGTGTGTGACACGCCGTGCGTGGGTGGAATACGTGTAATAGGACTTTCTTAGACAAACTGAGAGGAAACAAACGTAAGTACCGTGTCTACTAACCCTGGTAAAGATCGTCAAGTAAACTACTGGGATTTTAAATGTGTACACTGAAATATTTTTTAAACCTCCTCCTCCTCTACTCCTGACACAGTAGTACGTGTTGAACCTTCCATTGTCATGAGGGTGGTATAATTACATGGAAATAGTCAAAAGATGCATTTTAGTTGTCGTTATACACTTCAGTTTTAAATAACATAGAAATGTTGCTGTAAAATCATTGTTGCCCAGTTAAGGATAATGATAAATTAGTGAGACCGTTTAGAAGCGGCACCTCTTGGTTGTGTCAAGACTTCGAGGCGGTCTTGCCAACAATATAAATGATTATGTGGGCCGAATGACTTTTAAATTGAAAACAATGAACTTTGACTTCGGGACTAAGCTGTCTGTGGCCATACTCTTTCTCCGCAGATAAAAGTCTTTCAACCTTCAAAAAGTCCAGAACACATTATAAGTATGAACCGTTTTCGTGATAGGGCTATATAATTTATATCGAGAGAGGAGTTGACATACGAATGTTGATATATTCCGCTTTTGAACAAATTATATTTGACAATGTTCACTTCCATCCTTAAACAGCATGTGTAATGTTTACTCAATGAATAAATAAATAAATGATAAAGTTGACCAAATAGGCCTACACAATAATTTTTTTATTGTTTTCTAAATGAAGCAAAATCCCGGGCAAGAAAACGATACAAATGGTCATGCGAGAAAACTGAATTGTAGGCACATATTAACAGAGGTCCACTCCAATATCGAAAAGATTTTGCTAGAATACATTTGACAAATAAACAACAGCAGTTGTACAAAAGAACAATTCCTTTTCTTGTGGCCTAATGCCTAGTTTGGTCAAGTAATAATTGCTCACAATCTACTTCGACCCCGAATCGATCGAATGTATATCAAGACGATAGCGCAACAAAACGGCCTGGTTTTCGTGCAGCCACTGAGTCAACATAAAGCGTCTAATGCATGGTATTTGTCTATCGAGGAGGTTCGTCCCCTAACCCAGAAACTATATATCGTTCAGCTTTGCTATCAGCACTAGTACCTTTGATTAGACACTATCTATACTCAGCCATTTCGGGTCAAGCACAATTAATAATACGCTTTTCGGGGGAAACTTCGTGTGCACCAGATTCGAACAGCTGAACGTATTTTAAGCGATCTCCAAGAATAATAGTCACGATTACAATCGACTTTCTGTATGAATCGTTCGATTTCTACAATACTTTTTATACTGAGACAAACGAATAACAATTGTCGACAAGTTTTTTCTACGTGAACTATGAGTAATTCACGCACGCACATATATTATAGTAGTTTTACCAAATTACAAGTGTACCCTATTTCTAGTATTGTGCACAGCTGGTGAAAAAAAAATACAATATAAGTTGTGAGATACACGATCGAATGTGCCAAGTGAAAACCTAAATCACGTATCAGCATCAATACACTTCATTTAGTAAAAGCTGTACAATTACAAATGTACGACAATTGAATTGAAATATAACGACTTGTGAACCGCTCTCAGTTGACAGGAATAAAAAAAACTCCTGGCAAAATGAGAAACCCCAGCTATTATCTTGAACCTGATTCCCATGCTATTGTACAACGAACAGCACGACGTAACATCATGGCTAGTGTCGACATTGACACGGGAGTGCGGACAGTTACTACTTGCTTCAAGTCCCGAGAGTACAACCAGGGGATGACGTCACCACACAACAGACGTCTCTAGCATACTAACAGCTAGACGCCTCGAGTCGAGACCCGCGTGGGCGAGAACAAGTAGATTTACTGCCGATGCTGCGGTCCAAACAAACGGCTCTTACTGCACGAATAAAACGCTCGAAACTCGCAACTGGATTAGGACATGAATTGTCTGTAAGAAATGACGAAATCACTGGACCTACTTTAATTTTTTTTTTTTTCAATCAACATAGACACTTGATACGAAATCATTGTTCCCAAATTACATATCCCAACTATTTCAATCAATCAATTAACATCTTGTGTTCAAAACTGCAAATCTAGACTGCACTCGTTTTAAAATCTCAAATGTTCCGGATTTTATGTAACGAATATAATGTCAATGTCAATTCAAAAAGTTTGAATAAGTAAATACCACTTGACTTTTTTTTAAGCGGTCATGACCTATAGGACCATCCCGTCAGTAGCCGAGGGTCTCTAGACTATACAGAGGGAAACTACAAAAATCCCCGTAAAGATTGACAGTGGCGAGGATCGAACCAGGTCCGATATTCCCCTCACTCCCCGGATCACATGAAGCGAGCACGTTAGCAACAGAGCTAGTGTGCCAGTTCAAAACAGTATCTAATACCAAAGGTCAAATAAAATATATCTTTCAGAGTATCAATTCATTTGAAATGTAAATCCACGCGATTCGGTCGACTCGGATCGAAAGTCTCCGTATTTGAATAATGAGATATTGTGAACGTCATGCAAACGAGCGACATTGTCCCTCGAGTGTATCTCCTTGGCGACCCAGTGGCATGTGTGCCTGCTGACCCACAGCCGCTTGTGGCGGCGAAAAAGAAACCGACAATTCAATTTCACGAACAAACAAAACACAACTATATTGTCTTGACAGAAGTAATTAGTCTCGACAGGCGTTTAGGCCCGGTTATCCTTGGGTTTGGAACTATTGCAACAGCGAGATATGAGCCGATCTAATATGGTTCATACAATATATCTCTAAAGGCGTTCCCATTCTGCGTAGGGCAAATTGTTCCCGCTAGGGGGATTTCACAGATATTAACGATCATGCAACTTTAACAGAGGAAGATACTGAACTAACACATATACATCACAATCTGCAGACATTATTTGTCGAAAATGCTTATGAGATCAGTATGTACCAGTAACAATCGATAATTTTATGCCATCGATTTTTACCTTAAACGTCCCGTTGTATACAAGTACAATGTTTATTATGGATCGACAGTATTTTATAAGATACTTCTCTGAATGATATGAAGCAGTGTCCCTACAATATGGTCAGACGGAAAGCCATTATGATCGTGTATATGTCTCGTTGACAGTGAAAATGTGACGCAGTGGGTAGGTACCACTTGGGCAAATATTTCTGGACGTAGAATATAACGTGCTGACAGTTGAAAATATTATAATTGTAGGGGCCTATATGTAATTCAACAGCATGCAAATTCTTGTAGAAATGTACTCTTGTCCTTTTCTCAACTATTTTCACCCACATTTTTACAGAAATATTCCCGACACGGCAACAAGCAATTCACCTTTAATTTATTACCATTCTAATTAATTACATAGGCCTACGTTGTCACGACTTGGTTCTGATTGGACTGCCTACTAGAGACCAAGTTTTAAAAAGATGAAATGTACACGTTGGTATAGGCCTACTTGACATATTACGAATGTAGAGCATATGTAACAATATATGATTCATTTGAACGAATGCGAAAGAAAATACATGAAATACGAATAAGCTTCAGTAGTTGCAGTGTGTCAACCACATATGCTAGTTGATTACTGTGGTAAACTCAGCATCACGTTTAGCTTAGCTTATTAACAATTAATTCGCGATATGCAAATCTCTAAGTGGATTTCTCGATGAGAGTGGAAATTGGCATTATGCAACATTGACTGTATTTCTGTAACTAGATGGCATATATTGACAGATTCAGTTTTACAACTGAACCACCTCGTTTCATTCATAATAGAATGTTATACTAGCTATAAATATTTATTTTTAAATCAAGTTTCATCTTTTGAACTAATTTAAAAATGTGGTAGTGCCGAGGGAAAAGTTGAGAGGGCATTTGAAAGTTTTTGTTGCTTGTTTTTTTCTGCAATTAACTTAGTACCGGTACTTATTTTCATTACAATTATTCCTATCTAGAGTTTTGTTGTTCAGTCACCTAAACTGTGAGTGTACATGATAAATAAATGGATGAATAGATACACATCGAAACTTCGTATAAAATCCTCGTTCCCCAATTATGGCAATAGATGTAATATGAATATATAAATAATAAATTAACATTTCGACATTTATTTATAAGAGATCCAGCTACTGGCCCAGATGATTGGTTCGCCGTTCAGGCTACATATTACATGAAATAATCGTGTAATATCACGCGACAGTGGTGCACTAGAAGTTATACTATTTCCTCCTGTACAGATAGTTCCATGATGACAAGGATTGATTGGGTATGAAACGAAAGAATGCGTTTTAATTGACATCGGAATTCCAACGCACCGCAAGAAACTAATGTACAAGCCTAGATTCTCAAGGCTCATTTCACAATAAGCGACCCGTTTCCATGACAAATGGTCCTGAAAGATAACACCTCGGCCAAGGATATGAAGCTAAGCGGTTCCCAGATGAAGGTTGCAGCTTCTTTCTTATAGTCACTAAAATGTCGTGTCACCAAACGAATTATTTATACGATTATGATTATTATACAAAGAAGAGGTCACGTATTTGTGTTCGCGGCTGTTTTAAGGTGTATACTTCTTATTATTCAACAACTTGAGCCTTAAATGCATGCATTCTACAATAATACATAGGATTTGCCTTGGAGGCACCACATGAAGTATATACTTATGTCGAACAAATCGTTATACTCGCATTTCTTCCAAATCGGTTTCTAGCACGAATCATGGGATTCCTGGAAGGCTTTATAAGCCGGCCTGAGGTGTGTGTTCCCATCCTTTCGGGTTTCGAAGATCGTATCCCATTTTTACAAAAACACAAAAAACGTTGCATTTCTTAATTGCCTTCACCACACAATTATCAAGCTTCAACAATTAAGATTGAAATATCAAAAGTAAATGGCCTAATTAGCAAGATACAGTTATGAGTTGCTAAACTCTCGTTTTCACCCTAAACAAAAGACTTTATGTTATTGTTCTGCGTGCGCAACAAGCGAATCGTCTCTGTTTACATCTTTCTCCGCGTCGGGGGATGTTATCCCCACATGCGACGCTCAGCCTCCCCTAACACAAGTTACACCGTGCATGTCAGGATATACGCAGGACATACGCCAGGATATACCGAGACAAGACACGCATCCTCAGCGTCACACCTTCAGTGTCAACATCAACCTATAAACGATCGTAGCGGCTTTCCGTATCAACATATCGTAGTGAAACTGCTTCACACCATGTAGAGAAGCATCTTATGAAATACTGTTGATCCAATAAATATTCACAATACGTGTTATTTGTATGTAACAACAACGGTACGCAGTGAGGTAATAATCAATGGCAAAAATATCGACGGTACTGTATTAAAAGTGATCTTTCCACATTTGTTATTATAACACTTGACTCATTAGCATTTTCGACAAATATAATGTCTGGATCTTGTGATGTATTTGTTAATTTTGTATCTGGCATAGTTAAAAGCTGTATTATCATTAATATCTGTCGAATCAACTGGCGGGAATTTTCTACCCGATGGAGTCTGGGGACAAAAAGACGAGACGGTTGAACCGGAAGTAGCAAATGCATCGGGTTCGAGCCTCTCGCGTGACAATGAGGGCGCACACGACGTGATAGGAGCGAACGGTCGCGTGTCGGAAGCAGACGAAGTGTCCGCTAGGAAGCAGATAATTGTCGGCAGTCGACGGTTATTCGGGAAACATGTGCAGATTAGTGCATTACCGTGCAATAGGCAGGCAATCGACATCACCTGCATCAACTAATATAGGATGTACACCAGATGATGTGTAATTAGTGATTACCTAATCACGGGTTAGGAGAAATGAAGCTACAGTGCAATATAGTGCAGACAAATCCAGGACGCCATTTATTAATTAAAGCAGTACACAAAATTACGTGTAATTAGTAATTATCTAATCACGGGTTAGGAGAAATGGAGCCATCACTTAGTTTGCGGATCAAGATAATTGTGGGGAACCAAGTTATATGCCACTCACCATTTATAGTGCTTTACTTGTAGTCGTGCATTCTAATTAAACGATCAAAATTGTCAACTATTCCAACCAACGAAGTTGGTTTTTGATGGTACTAAACAAGTAAGCCTACGTTCAAGACCTTCAGTTTAACTGTTTAACTTGTGTTATGTGAAAGACATACATGAGTTAGATTATACTTTATATTCATTTTGTCTGCTTGTGTTTTCCACGCTATTGGTGGAGGTGCCTGCTTATCGCTGTAAATAGGGGAGTAGGTGGAGGAGCCGGTTTTAGGTATTGTAGCCTTCAAGAGTACAACCTAACCTATACAGGCCTGCCCTGGCATACACGGATATTGCATCCAGATTTCAGCTAAACAGCATTTTTTTCAATGCTGCTTAACGACCCCACCAACAGCTAGGTTATACGGGGGTATAAATAAGCAGGTGATAATGAAACTATGGAGTGATGATAGGTGGAAGGACGTTTACAAAAACCCATGCCTTATGCGGGACACGAACCCACGCCCGACCTGACTTCAGTTTCTACCGCTAGCGATATTTGACTTAAACGTTCGAGAACACAACGCACACGTTAAGCCTTGAAAAGACATAACAAAAATATTAAAATAACTGGGCCTACAATGAAGGCATATATATTCAAACGTCATACCTAAATACACACTACTTTTTGAAAAATATTATTTAAATAAGACATTTAAATATTCATAAGTTTATTTAAATAACGAAGTGTAAATAATGAGATATTTATTAAACATATTTACAGTAGGCCTACTCTAATTTATTCAAGTAAACCAATCTGTTTTCATTTTCACTCCCTCGCCAATAAGAGCACGACCGAACCTCCGGCAACCATAAACCATGCAACCATAAACCATAAAACCATGGCACCACAAAACCATACAGCATCATGTGTTGGATGAAGGCTCAGCCCCTCCACCTGTCCGATACTAGAGCACTGACGAGCGGACGTTCCGAGACGGCAGGTGACACGCCACTAATAGGCCAACTAGTGTAACTGTGATCGAATGGAATGTGAACGGTGTCCTTCGCTCCGACGAGTGACAGTTCGGGACTGCCGGCCGGCAAGGCTAGGAGATAGGAGGAGACGGCCGGTCGAACAGGCGACCGAGATGGGACCACGCCCGACTGACGTGACCTTGCTCGGGTGACCTACGACCCGCTATGATAGTTGATTGGTCACTGGCGGCGAGATTGCGATAAACGGAAACCGGTATTTTATGTCATTTTATAGCGGATAGTGAAATAGCAAGGAAAGAGGCAATAATAAATAAAAAAACAATGACTATTCCAACAGCAACGTATGAGCAGGGTTGAGATACCTCTTAACGCGTCCCCAGTCTCTGTAGGGCAGCAAGTTCCCGCCAGATGGATTCCACAGATATAAATGATCGTCAATCTTCAACCGAGCAAGGTACAAAATTAGCAAATACCATAAGATGTGGACAGTAATTTATTTGTCAAAAATACTAATGAGTCAAATTTTATAGTAACAAAGGTGGAAAGATAACTTGTATGAAACAGTGATACTCAATATGTATGCCATTGATTTTTAGATCACCGCGTACCGTTACGTACAAACGACACGTAACATATTGTGAATGTTCATTACGGATGAACACTATTTTATAAGATACTTCTCTAAATGGTGTGAAGCAACTTCACTACAATTTATTCAAACAAAAAATACCTGCAACAGTTTATATCTTACGTTTTGACATTGAATAACGTAAAGCTGTGGGTGGGTCCCCCTTAATGCCGTCTAATTGTACACGATTTTGCTAGCAGGCGTCAACCAAGGTTCAAAACAATTCCATTATTTTTCAAGTCTTGATTGCAGTTATGATTGGAGCACGTCTTGAACTCCTAATTGATAGCAGTGTTAACCGTCAAGTACATGCGAGCTGCTCAAGGAAGTCAATCAGACGAGGACAACGATATAACCGACCTCAGGTTCGAGGGCGAGCAACTAGAAGGCTCGAACCAGCCGCGCGCCAATGCTGCGGGAACAGGGGGACGGTCGCTCGGAGCTGTCTGCTCTAGCGGCTGTAATTACATGTTGGAGGGTGATGTGATGCGATCGTGAGGAAACAATTCGGGTTAAACCGCGGGGTTAAGCCGCGGGGTTAAGCCGCGGGGTCAAAGTTCCGAGACGAGCGTGCGAGCTGCACTTGCTTGCTGACGTCACTGCATACCAGAACCAATCAGGACAGCTGAAAATGTTCACTCTCTAATTTCGTAAAGGGTCGATTAAACTCAAATATGTTAGCTCAAATTTATTACCGAAAATAACAGCCGACAAGAAACTGAGTTTTAGGTTTTAATTAACCTGGTACCGTACCAACCACACCGATGCTGGGGTACAATCTACACCTCTGCCAAGATTTTTCTTACTATAATTTCCGACTGTAAACAATTACCCCTGGACTATTTTGAATTAAAAACAATGCACTTGAACACCAGGACTACGCTGTCGGTGACCATACTTTTTCGCCACTAAAATAAAATAAAATTCGTTCAGCTTCCAAAAGCCCGAAAGTATGAACCGTTTTTGTGATATATCAGGAGGCAGGACATTACCAGCATCGTGATATTCTTGATATAATAAGATAGAAATTCTAGATTTTATAGTAACTTCTTTCAGATGTATGCCTTTTACGAATAAAAACACCGACAAGTTTTCTACACTCTTACGTCAATTCGAAATGAAATGTATAAATAATGTTTGGATCACTAATGACTTGGAGCCAAGTGTGCAGGTATTTCCCAAGACGCTCTTGAACTTGATGTTCGCCGATCATCAATTGCCCAAGGCCCAATCACAGCATCAGCTATTCATCGGAACATCCATCAATCCTTGCCAGTACATGAGGACGCTGTTGTTAACGAACCTAACCAAACAACATCCCAATCTAATTCAATCTAAACTCAAACCAAACTAAAACCTACTGCCGGTCCGACGATTATCGATTATCGTGATACTCAAGACGAGTGGTCGACCATCCTGACTGGAGTTTTTCGTGGTTTCCCTCTGTCGTTCAGGTCAATACTGGGATGGTTCCTCAAACAACAGGCCACGACCAACTCCTTCCAACCATCCTAAAACACCTAATGAAATAACCATTTATCTCATCATCCCATCATCTCATATATCATTCACCGACGCCAATAGATCGTAGTCATCAGAACAGTGCGTCGTTGAACCCAATATAAATAATTAAAAAAAAATCAAATCAGAATATTTATTCATTTGTCAGACTCTAGTTAGTATATCATTTTCACATCCGTTCAAGTCTCATAACCTATTGCCATTACACGAGCATAAACATGCGTAACTAATCGCGTAATTATTCCCCGGCCGGCGGGCACCGATTGCCACGGATCCTTGAGGAAACTGAGCCGTGGGTGTGAACGAGACGTGAGAGATGCTTTAGATACACGGGCAGCCGTGTGATTATATTTACACACGGCTTAGGGTGTGAGTGGATTGCGTGGGCTCAGTCCCTCAGGCAACTATATAATATACACTAATCGGCGAGCTGAGATCTAAATCACAGCTAACTACATGTATTCAAGTACTTACCAATCGACAAATTATTTATATATATATAATTAGTTTTATGTATGACATAGATATATCGCATAGGCCTATAGTATCTATCTTTATATATATATATATATATTCATATCTTATATAATTATTATCGATATTATGTATAGGCCCTATATACATTATATAGATTGTGAGTACATGGCTTTCTGTTGAAACGTACAGCACGTGATGTTGATAGGATGGATATTATTATCGCTGAAAAATACCACACCGTCGGAGAATCGATCCCCGGACCTTATGTTTGATACACATATGCTCTTACCATCTGAACTCATCTGCTAATGATATTAATGGGAGTCCCATGAATATCATTGGAAGATACCCCTTCCGTTAGCTCAGACGGTAAGAGCATATGTGTATCAAACGTAAGTTTCGGGGTTCAATTCCCCGACGGGGCGGTATTTTCCATGACAATAATATCCAAACCTCATCTAGATTATCAATACAAATTTGAGGATTGAGCCCTGCTAAATACGCTCGTAATGTACCTATACATGTCGAGTTATATAATATATTCTCACGTACATATCTTTCTAGTAGGTGTGAGCAAGGCTCGTGCCCGATTGCCAAACATCACACCGTGTCAGCTCTATGAATCACGTGTTATCTCGACAACTCGGTGAGAACAGATTGAACTGCTGTCGCTATTGTTTGTTATCGAGTACACGCTGCGGGTACCGATGAGAAATAACGTCGTCCACGTATCGCAACAAAGCGTTGTTCCATGTAAATGGATGTGTGTAACAGATTAAGAGTAAAAGCCAAGCATTGTTGGGTGAACGAGAGTACATGAGAAATGCGTATTTCAAGTTATGTTGTAAAACTAATAAATTATAGGCCATTGTTGACCTCGAAACTGAAACTAATGTAATACAGAAAAGTGTTTGTCGATGTTCCTAATTGGGTTACATTTATATTTCATTGTTGAATGTATGTACTTGGCGAATACTTGTAAAATGTCCTGACTGTTCTCCCAGTAAGGTCTAGTACGGCAAGTTGAAGATGGCCACCCGAAACGTATTAAATGCCTGTACCTAAGAGTATTGAATACATCCTTCCTAGGCCTGTAGTTATTTGAGTGGGAGAAAATAGTTCACCAACGCACAAAATCTGTACCAATACTTCGCCCTGTAGCTGTACTGTGGTTACTTACCAAATCTTAGAAAACCCATATCTACGACAACCCAAATCTCCGTAAACCCAAATGTTCGAACTGTCGGAGAAATGGGTTTTCGGAGATATGGGTTTTCTAAGATTTTGTCATACGAGTAAACGAAGTGTCGGACAAATGGGTTTTCAGAGATGTGGGTTTTCTAAGATCTGTTTTTCGAGGATTTGATGATGTGCTGCCTGTAGGCCCAGTTTGCTGAGTAGCCACTAATGATCGGTTACTCGTCGGTTTGTGTTTCCGCTACGCCTAATCTCGCTATAATCATACTTCATCAGGCTCACACAATCAATGCTCGGCGCTTCTTACCTGTACACTAGGTCAGCCTACAGTAACATCGAGACGGTCAAATGAGACTTACCTAAAACAGAGAGAGAGAGAAAACATTAATTAGCAACTAGCTACCCTACCAAAATAACAATCGAAAAAGTATAAATACCGGTATTTCAAATAATAACATATATATATAACACCAGTCGAAAGCATTTTTTCACAAATATAAAATAAAAAATTCGTAGAATTTAGAAACGAATTGCATGAGTATTGTATCGACTACATTCCAGAAAAGATCCAGAGAAGATGTACGAAAGTAGTCTTTCCCACATCTAACCGGTAGAGATTGGAATGGTTCAGGAGGGATTGTGAGGGGATCTGACGACAAAAGAGTTGAAAATGTGGTAATGCAGAGTGAAGGGTTGCGAGAGGGTATTTGAAAGTTTTTTCTCAATAAGTATTCATTTTCATTATTATTATTTTCATTCCAAGTTGTATTCTTCAGTCGAAGTCCTTGCCACCGCACTCCTCCGCAATTGTGAGTGTCTTTTGGCTTGTCATGAGGATGAGGGTTATCAGAAATAGTCACAAGAATTGGATTTTTTTCGTGTCTTATACCATTTACCATTCACTATACCACAAATTCTTATTGTGATCAGTTACACAGAATTGCCATCATCCATTTCGCTCGAGCTCTATACCATAACCACTATTCCACATTCATTAATCAATACATTGCATGTGAACCGTGCCCAACTCAACACTGGATTACAAATCGAATATCTGGGCGTACAATGCCATATATGCTATTCCGTCTTCAATGTCAGTGGTTGTGGCTCTAGGCAGCGATCACATATTTCCATTGAGTTTATTGGGTCCGGGCGAGTCTTAAGATATCACTCAGTAGTTTATTAGTGGGGCTACAGGTAGTTTAATTAAACTTAATTTAACTCCGGCCTTCGAGTAACGAAATGTGGGCTTATAATAACAAAACCACAATTCGATTATGAATATAAACAAAAAAGTCAATATTAAGTGCTTTCAGTTTCGTAAATCTATAATGAAGTTCAAAGTAGGTTAATAAATCAAGATTATAGAATTCGAGTATAGTGTGTATGTTGTATGTTTATAAATCACACACACATATATATATAAATAAATAAATAAATATATATATATATATATATATATATATATATATATATATATATATATATATATATATATATATATATATATATATATATATATATATATATATATATAATATATTTATATATATTATAAATGAATGATTGTGAACTTTCTATTCAATGATACATATTTGTTAGTAATGACATATTCAGGATATTTTCATGGAACAATTTGTTATTATTGAACGACCAACGTGTCACCCAGATTCGTCCGGGCATCATCAGGACCAAATTACAATAACGAAAATACATAATACTAATTCCACAAGTACGTGTATCTCTAATAACACAGTGCAGCATTAGGCAACATTCCCAGGTGATTGTTTGAGCAAGAACCGACAGCATGGCACGGCCCGGCAGCATGGCTCACAGCTGACAATGCCATGTCAACATCGCCGCCTGTGCAACAAACAGCACGGCACGGCTGTGGGGAAAGTAAAAAACACCCGCGGATCGCAAGTCATAATTGAATTACTTGTTTCGTTAATAGTGTTTGGGAGTCGATTTAAGATATCAAAAATCAAATAAGGAGGACACACAGGATATTTTCAGTAACTTCGAAACCATCCAACTTACATCACAAAATTGTCAAGTGTATACAGCTGAAAATGTTTTTTTATCTATATTACGCTTGACAATTATGCGATAAAAGTTAGAATAGTTACAACTTATACCCATCCATCTGTTTTCTCCATATGAGAGTGTTGACATCTCATGCCGTTGAAAAGTGATCACCTAACAACTGATATTTCGTTAATAAGTAGTTGGGTCTGTGGCTCTTTTACAGCTAGAGCTAATTACAGTACCGGTACACCAACTTTGATACCAACCAATTGAAAAATTGAAACATCCGTTGAACCTTTTTTTTCCAATATACCATTCAATGAAATTTAAAAAAAAAAATATATATATATATATATAGGCCTATAGATAGATAATCTATAATTGAAAGTCCTTACTAGCGCGTTATCGGGAATGAATATCAATTTACACGCCTACATAATTACATTCCAACATCGAGTCAAGAAGCCAAATCAATGTTACACATAGAACAGAACAGAATCTGGCAATATAATAGAATGTAAGGTTGTCCTCGCTTGCACATTTCCTGGGCATGCGCTCTGCACTCTTTGTCAGACGGACTGCCAATAAAGAAAGTAGGGAAACACCAAACTTGACGCTGCATCAATGCACCTGAGGAATCGATCGCTAATAATTAATCTGGTTAATTGATGGAGATTTATGCGGTCCGTTTTAATCGGAGACACCTGATCATGCGTACACAGGGCTGAAGGCTCGAACTAAGCGCGCGATAGTGCTGCAAGATAGGGGGGACAGTCGATCGGTGCTTTCTACTCTTGTTTGATCTAGTCTATATCTTGTATGTTAGAGCTGAAGGCTCGAACCAAGCGCGCGATAGTGCTGCGAGATACGGGGGACGGTCGTTCGGTACCTTCTACTCTCGTTTGATCTAGTAATCGCCAAATTCTCGGGTGTTTTGAGTTGTTACCTTTCTACACAACCGGAATTCCTTTACAATATTTGATCATGTTCTATAACTTTCGATTGAAGTGATTAAACATGAGGAGATAGATTTACTATTGTCCAGTATTTTATGTTCGATCTAGTTACCTTGTTAGGTAGTTTTGATAATAATAATAATAACAATAATAAGCAGTTTCACATGTCTCGGATATTAATACGTTACCGTACATGGTGAACGAATCAGGCACAAGTTGTGTGTGTGTATTTCAAGAAGTTGCCACCAGATGATAAGAAATAGAACAAAATGTTAGACCCATTATTTTAAATCGACGCCAATTTAGTCCAGTTTAGATAATTATACGAACATTTCTTTCACTATTCTACTTGTACATATATATTTCATTCCAATGGAATGCCAAGCCCTTCAGCATTCTTGCAGTTCGATTGTGAATATGGCGTAGATATTATTTAGAAGGTTACCGGGAAATTGAATAGCTAATTATAATAGATTTGCAATTATATGGCTGTACAAAGAGTATTATAGAACGGGATATACTTTCATTTTCGTACTATTAATTACATATTAATAAATACACAGAAATAAATATAGCATATTTTAAAAGTGAAAACGCCTAAAAATGAAGTAAAAACGCATACTTTTACGACATGATGTGAATTAAAATAATTGTGGATATAAAATTAAAAACACAAAAATAATTAACAGTAACAAAATGACCTCAAGATCTGCAAAATACTCGAAAAAATGTATATTTAATGTATAATATACAGAAAACAATAATCTGTCAAACACAAAACTTTTCAATGAAACTCCTAATAATTCATAATTTATTTGAAGTAACTGTTCGTCGGACCGGAAGTAGATTTTAGATTAGTTTAGTTTAGATTAAATCAGTTTAGGATGTTTGTTGGGTTAGGTTGGTTAGTTAGTTTAGGTGAGTTTGTGTTATCCTATCTTTCATACACGGCCTCAATTGAGTAACAATGATTTTGTATAACGCTTAGATGTTGAAAAAACAACTTTGAGTTGATCAAGATCAAGATTGATTGGTTTAGTTAAGGGGGGGGGGGGGGCACGTTGCTTACACAAATCGAGAAATGTATCTTCACTATTTTTTCCACGTTAAAAAAAAACAGTGTAATTGAATGAAATGTTCTTATCTCCAAGATGATTTTATGCCCTTTAATTAATATGACATTTTATTTTTGTGAATTCAATGAGTATTGAGATAATACGTCAATGAATTTCATCACATTCTTTTTATTCATTGACGTATTATCTTAAAAAAGATTGAATTCACTGAAATAGAATGTCATACTAATTAAAGAGCATAACATTATCTTGGAGATGTGAACGTTCCATACAATTACACTGGTTTTTGAACATGGAAAAAAATTAGTGGAGGTGAATTTCTCTATTTTTATGACCATCGTGCACGAAACCCTTATAAGTTTAAGCAAGGTCTACATTTACTGACATAACCGATGGTCCGTTGAATAGCGCGGCTGCCTACTGTAATCCAAAATTTAAAAAAAAAACACTTCAAATTGCGAAGTACTTGTAAACAATGCCGAACACAACCCCAGCGACATTAAAAGGGGTGAGCGGGCCATGTGTCCCACACGCCTACGTCACCCGACGGTATGCTCTAGCGCGGCTGTGACGTCACCCTACTCTACCACGTGACCCCGGCGACTGGAGCCAAGGTCGTAAACTGGAGCAGCCCGAGTGAAAGTGGCCACGCCCGGCGTAGCGCTAGTGAGCCAGTGTTACGTGTTGGGACCACTCGGGGCTGTGGGGGGCACGGGGCCGGTGGAGGCAGGGCCAGAACTATGTTCCATGTCATAACTATGTCATTATTGCGCACAGTTCGGACTAATCGAACTAAACAAATATCTGAAACTAATTCAATCTAAAACCTACTTCCGGTGCGACGAGTAGCCACTTCGTTTAATATTATTCAATGATGAATGGAACTTCACAAAAAAATATGTATTACGTTCTCTTCTCTCAGATACAAGGTTGAATCACTTGTTGCATTTTATTCTAAACGAAAGTTCACCAATTGAAACCATTTCCGTAGGCCTACTTTTAAATCACGTCAGTTTCACGAAACTTTTTTTTCTGATTTCTATCAAAATCGAAACCTGATTTGAAATACGAGATCGTTCGGACGGGGCACCACAAGGGCGATCTTACCACCCAACTAGAAGGCAGAATAAGAATGAATGAATATTTCCATCTTGAAATGATTCAGTCTTGGCTTTTCAACAATGACATGATTTGCACAGCAGCATAAAGCAATTGTTTGATTGTAGTTGCTAAGTACTGTCATGACTCGGGAACGCATGTCTATCACCTTACAGTCACGTCAACTTGTGGCCTAGTCAACTACTCACGAGGAATTCTATTCCATCACTTGGCGTCCCCAGTCACCATAGGGCAGAAAGTTCCCACCCGGGCGACTATTTGTGAACATATTTCCAAGTTTTTTTTTATGTTCCGTAATATTTTAGAATGAACTTCTCTGCACGGTCTTCATTGGGAAACAATTTTTGTATATAAATATATATCAAGATTTCAATGCTGTTGAAAAAAATGAATATTATGTGTGGATTTCAATTAAGAGAAAAAACATTTCGTGACCGCATGTGTCAAGTTAGTTAACATCTTCAAGATTATATAATCAGCCGTCACATATGTCGTGTTATTAATAATTAGTAATTAACGAACTACAATACAAATCGTTCGAACATATAAAAAAGAGTGTCGGTCATTCATGGTTCTTCATTAGCGATGGTATCTTCGGATCCGACACAACTGACACAACAGTGGCTCAGTCAATTATCGCTAGCGGTAGAAACTGAAGTCACCGTTGGGCGTGGGTTCGAGTCCCGCATACGGCATGGGTTTTAGTAATTTCATCTAACATCCCTTCATCGTTTCATAATCACCCACTCATTCGTACCCCGTATAACCTAGCTGTTGGTGGGGTCGTTAAGCAGCATCAAAACTAGTTTGCATAGCTTTGCATACTCAACCACTTGAAAATTACGTATAGAAATTCTATAAATCTGAAGTAGAAAACAAAATCGCCAGCAGCAATGATACGGCCCCCCGCGGTCCAGTAGTTACGTCTAACCGTTGTTCTCTAGAACGGCGCATTCTCTCTTGACGAGGTCACACTTTTCAATAAACATTATCGTCATCATTATCAACATTATCTCCGGCAGTCAGATCTATACCGGGTATAACTCGATACATAACAGGGTGGGGTATAGTCGCGGTCGAGATCTTTCTCTCAATTACATCCAATATGTCAGACACATTACAGGGGGACCCACCCCCTATAGTAATGTGAAACATTTACACTGTCAGCATAACATATAAACGATCAAAGTGGCTTTCCGGATGAACATATTGTAGTAAAACTGCACCGTTCAGAGAAGTATCTTATAAAATACTGTCGATCCATAACGAACATCCACATTATGTTATGTGTTATTTGTGCGTAACGGTACGCTGTGAGTTAAAAATCGCTGGCAAAAAATCTAGTATTTCAGTTACATACAAGTTACATACCTATGGATCTTTTATCCATAGCCTTAATTGGGGAACAATGATTTTATATCAAGTTTCGATGTTATCAGAAAAAAAAGTGATCCTTCCACCTTTGTTGTTATAAAATATAAGTCATTAGCATTTGCGACAAATAACTTATTGTCAGCATCTTGCGATATATCTGTTAGTTTTGTATCTGGCACTGTTGATGTTTTATTTTACAACCATTCATATCTGTGAAATCCCCTAGCGGGAACTGTTTGCGCTACGGAGACTGGGGTCGCCTTAACCAGCATGCAGCTAAGAGTGCAGTGTGGTGAACGCCTCTAATGCAACCACGCCTTGCAGTGCACTCGGTTATCCCGGCCGCCATCAGACACACAAGTGCACGACATACAGTCTACTTTCACTATACACCACACAAAACAGAGCGCGCAACAACCTCAAAACGAATTAGTAAAATATAAAAATCGTGGATTTGTTTGATTCGGTTCGAAATTAAACCGATGACGCATGGTTAGTTGCCTTACAAAAGCTCCGAATGATACACTTTCCAAATAGAAACATCATGAGCGGAGAGCAATGTTATGATTGAAATGTAGGAATTATGAAATAATTACACCATACGAAAATAACACAAAACAATGGAAACAACAAAAGCACGCCGGTCTTATGTTCGGTTAATTATCTTTTTATGCAAGTTTGGCTATTATATCAACAGGTTATCAACATTCACGCACTGGTCTCATTCATGATTTCAACAAGCGAACATTCCCGAGTAATGGTACGGTGTGATTCAATTCAATTTATATTGGGTTTAACGGCGCATTGTGATGATAGCCAAGATGTACTAGTGTCGGATGAATGATCGATGGGATGACGAAGGATTCGTAGGTAATGGGAAGGAAATGGCCGTCGTAGCATATATTGTAAGAACCATGATCATCTCGGGCTTTTGCCATAGGCTATACAGAGATCCTTGACAATAGGCCACGACCGACTCCTTCCCACTATCCGAACCATATTATCTTCACTTCACCTCATTCACCGACGCCAATAGATCTTGGCCTCATTGAAGTGCGTCGTTAAACCGAATATATATAATAATAATATTTGTGGTTGTGTGCCGAGTGGCTCTGAATGTCTGAAATCCCTTAGTAAAAGTCGATGAGAAAAATGATCAAGATTTATGGAATTAAAACTGATTCTAAACTAATAATTTAGTATAAGATATTGAGTATTTCCTTCCTTGTGATGCATTAGTTCCGGCCTGGGAACGTACCCTGTGCGCACATGTACAATGTTTTGTTCAGATTTGATTTGTTTGTTAAATGAGTTATCATATTTTAATTATTCTTTGGGGTGGTAAGATCACCCTTGTGCTGCCCCGTTCAAACGATCTCATCATTCATCCATTGCCTTAAGTGGGGAACAATGATTTTGTATCAAGTTTCGATGTTATTAAAAAAAAGTTATTCCTTACGACCTATTGTTGTCGAGAATTTACCAATGTTTGAAACCTTGTGTCATACTCTTGGCAGCATAGGCATAGGCAGCCGAGCCTTGCAAATTGCGAGGCGTTCAGGGCACGATAGAAACATAACAATAATTATACATTCGCATAAACAAAGAAAGTGTTGCTGTTATGGATTGGCAAGCTGTGAAAATAGCCAGTTAGTCTATTCTCGTGAATATGGTTTAAAATTTAGCAACATGAGGTAAAAGTATTTGTTAGTCTTGAAAATACATTTTTTCATTACGATTTATTCGGTTGCTAACCGGACTTGGTAATATTATATACTTCATCTGAGAGTGGGTGAAAACAAATAGCATGGGTAACCATGGTAAACTGCCAGTTTTTTCATTGCGATTTATTCGGCTGCTAACCGGACTTGGTAATATTTTAGCTTTCATCAGAGAGCTAGTGATAAACAACACGCTCAAATTGGGCGACATACTGAAATCGGTCTACATTTTGACACTTTGTGTCGTCAGAGTAATAAAACCCAACGCAGTTAAAGATCATCACAACCCTGAAACAAGCTTTTAATGAATGATGACGATATTCATTTCCTGGATCTTAGAGAAAACTACAAATCATCATCTCAATTTCAGAAATTATAATTAATTTACTGTCCTTCAAGACCCGGTCCTTTTCTTCGTGTTGTGACGTAGACATTACTCGATTCTGTTTATGTGTATATACAGAATCGGTAATGCCATCTTCTATCTTCATGACTTTCAGTCTCAGAGGACAAAAAATAATAATTTGTGAAATTGAGAAGATGATTTTTTTAGTTTTCTCTAAAATTAGGGAACTAAATGTCGTCATCATTTGTTGAAATCTAGTTTCAGTGTTGAGATGTCCTTCAAGGGGGTTTGTGCACGGTGCTTATAGAAATAGAGAAATTCACTAATTTTTTTTAATGTTAAAAAACCAGTGTAATTTAATGAAACGTTCACATCTCCAAGATGATTTTATACTCTTTGATTAACATGACATTCTATTTCAGTGAATTCAATCAGTTTCAAATCAATACGTCAATGAATGAAAACAATGTGATGAAATTCATTGACGTATTATCTCAAAACTGACTGAATTCACAAAAATAAAATGTCACATTAATTAAAGAGCATAGAATTATTTTGGAGATGTAAACTTTTCATTCAATTACACTGGTTTTTGAAAATGGAAATAAATAATAAAGATGAATTTCTCGATTTGTGTAAGCACCCCCTTGAATGTTGACGGGGTGGCCATCCTGTCAAGTTTCTTATGCTTGTGTAGTGATGGGTGAATTCCCGGAATTTATAATTCGGGGAATAAACCCAGGAATTTCCACGGAAATATTCCCAAAATGGGAATTTTCAGGGAATATATTTCTCTTCTTGTTTACACTCACTAGAGAATGAAAATGGAATGATACGGAGAAATAAAAAACTATAGAGCCTACTTAAATTTTTGGTGTACCGGTATTCAGTCCATATGAAAAATAATCACAAAACATTACATGAAAACAAAAAAGGTACTACAAATCTTCTCATCTGAGGCCTGTCAAGATATTTCTACCACCAAAAGTACGGTCTTGGGTTCTGAAAACCCACCATTCGAAAAACAAATGAAAAAAAATGAAAATAATATACACATATTAGGCAAATTGCTGAATTATCTAATTGATTATCTAGCTGCTGAACTCATTTTTCAAAAAATAAATTCCCTGAATATGGGAATTTATTCAAACATAGGAAATATTCCCGGAATATTCCCACTAGCGGGACATTCCCCGGGGAATATTCCCATGCGCCCATCACTATGCTTGTGCTCTTGTAGTAGTGTGAGATAAATTGGCCGGCCTATCGTCGAGCCATTAAAACCACGCCTGAATCCACAGTCCTGTCACTAGCCGATCAGCACGACCGCGGCGCAACATTATATCGAGCACTTTTCTTGCTAGGTGTGGCCTGCGATTGGTCAACTCCATCTCGCCGTTCCATTGCCTGGTCCGACTTTCTTTTATCTGGCTGCTATCAGACGAGTCATATTGTTATTATCATGATATTCCAACTGTGCCGCGCGGCGTGAATATATTGACGGACCATGCATGCAGTTCGGTCTATTGTCAACCAGTTGCCGGTACAGCAGTTCAACCTAAATACCTAATGTTGCCAAAATAAATCATTTGTCGGGCTTTAGAAAAGGCATAGTGTGTGGTAAAAATGAAATTCCACTATTATTCATATATATTTTAATGTTTTGTCTCGACTGTGACGTACTTTATATACGTACTACCATCCACGAATGAAGGTCTGCCAAATGAATAATTGTATTAAAAAAATCGGTAATTGTAGAGAAAGTATGAATACGGCGTAATATTATCATCGTTAACGTGACATATAAACGATCGCATACTGACGTGACATATGAATGATCGCAGTGACTTTCCGTCCGAAAGGAAAAGCTCATAAAAATGAAGAAAATCATCTTTATTATTTATTCATGTTCACGAACCAGTGTAATTGAATATAAAGTATATTTACTTCAAGACAGTTTCATGCTCTTTAATTGATATTGTATTCTATTTTTGTGCATTCAATCAGTTTTAAGACAATACGTCGATGAATTTAATCACATTCTTGGTATTCATTGACGTATTATCTTAAAACAGATTGGATTTACAAAAAAAATCATATTAATTAAATCGCATAAAATTGTCTTGCAGTTGATATACTTTTTAAACAATTACACTGCTTCGTGAACAAAGAAAAAAAAATAGTATGAATTTATCTATTTTTATGAGCACCGTGCTTACCCCCTTAGAACATGTTACTGGAGACCACCGATTGTACACACTACTAACATTACAAACAGTCCTGTCCTGTCTTTTTTTCAAGATACGGGAATGAGTTTTAAAGTGGTTACGAGATAAAGTATCTACAAATGACTTTTGGAAAATACACTTTGTACTTTCAAATTCATTTATATAAATTAATTTCGTAGGTAAAATAAATAAACCTTATGCACAAGTCAAATGAGAATATAAAGAAGGCAAACGCAAATGTCAATACTGTCCACATGATACATTTACATGTTCATTAGGGATAACATCCAACAAAAATTCGAAAAATAAATATTCTAATTTCAGGATCGATTCAGAGGTTAATCGATCTTCAATCGACCCTCAATTAATCGACGTTACATTTATATATCTACATTCAGCTGTTGAATCGCCTGAAGATGACTAATGGTATTTTTATTTGCTTGCAGATGTTGTACAACGTGATCTTGGCGTGTCTGGCGTGCGCGGTGGTCGCCTCCTCCGACCGCCGCCAGCCGTGGAGGCCCGCCCCCCAGGGGCAAGCGCGCGATTACCGGTCGGTGTTCAGCTACGGGGGCGCGCCGTTCAGCGAGGACAACGCTCTGAGGGACGTGCTGAGGGCGGCGGGCGCCGGGGAGGGCAAGGACAAGAGGAAGAACAAGGGGGACAGCGACGAGGAGGACGAAGACAGAAAGACCTTGTCCCAGCAGATAGCAGACGGGAAGTACGGACTCATCGAGAAGGAGATCTACGCGAGGCCTCCGCTCAGACCAGGAATAATCAGTTATAAAACCAATCCAGAGGTTCCCAAAGACAACATCAAGAACCTGGGTGGTCTGGACGCTGAAGAAATATGGCTGGCCGAGGATCACGTCCTGGTCCTCAGAGGAGGCTGGTTCCCCAATCACAGCTACAACCGCAGCGAGGTGGGGTCCATCTGGCCCCCAATCGACGACTACAACGCCCCGCCGCGCCAGGTGAAGATCCCCTCCAGGCCCAGAGTGCCCCCACCGTTCCCCATACAGCTGAGGGAAGGGGGACCCACCCATTTCATCGGGCCCAACGGCACAAGGAGCCAGCACCCTTTTCCGCCACCGTTTTTTCCGTTCCCCCCGGGGGAAGGGTTTTACCCGCCTCCGGGAAACGGGTCGTCGTATCCACCTCCTCCGTATCCGTATCCTCCGGAAAAAAACGGATCGTATTACCCTCCGGACAATTATCGTCCGCCGCCGGAGGGGGGATATCCGTATCCCCCGGAGGGTCCACCGAACGGTTATCCACCGTCGTTCCCGTACCCACCGCCCCCGCAGGGATACATGCCGTTCCCCAACGGAACCTCACCGTACGGCCCACTGCCCCCCTTCTTCCCGCCTCTACCGCCCGGAGCAGCCTTCCTGCCTCCGCCCGGAAACCAGACAGAGCCAGACGAAGACGACCCCTCTATCTACTATCCGCCGCCCTACGATTTCTACTATCCCCAGGATAACAGCACGCAGGTCCCCCCCGGTCCCCTCGTGCCAGGCATCATCCTACCCCCGCCCCCCGACTTCTTTGCGCCCCTGAACGACGACAAGCCGCGGGGCAGTCAACGGCCGACGAGCTCTCCGCTGCCTCACGTGCCGCTGCGCCCTACTTCCCCCCGACCCAACGTCCCTCACCGCACTCCTCTACCTCACGTACCGTTTGGCAGCATCTACCCTCCTACAGCCAGCCCTGCCCAGAAACAAACCACCCCGACACCTCTCACGCGTGTAACGTACGACGTCTACCCTCCTACGGCGTCAGTGTCCAACAAGCCCAACACCACTCCAGCTCCTCCCACCCCTCTGTACTACACTAACCCTACCAAGCTATCCACTCCGCCCCCCATCTACTACCCGCTGCCACGTGATCCGACCACAACCCCCAGCCCGACCCCGTACGGGTCCCACCTGCCGGGGCCACGGCCGACCGCCAAGCGACCGTACCTCACCTACGTGCCCGTGACCACCGCGCTACGCAAGAAGAAGCCACGCCCGACGACGCCCAAACAGCCCGACTACGAGTACGTCACCACGGAGAGACCAGAAGTGTACACATATCCCCCGCAAGAGGTACAGAGGCCGGAGCCTCCTGCATTCGTGGTGCCTCAAAATGTGCAGGTGTACCACAAGGGCGAGTCACCCATCACGGTGCGCCCGTATTACTACGACGGCCAGTCGGATGTGGGGCCGTCAACCGAAGACAACAGCATCACCTCGACGGCGCGGCCCAACTTCATCTCCGACGACAGTCTCACCAAGCTCAAAGACATCTTGTACACCCCGCCCACCCCCACCGCTTCCTATCCGTTGGGCCCTCCAACCGATAGAGACGTCTCGGGGCGTGGACAAGAGGTCAACTCGGGACGCGGACAAGAAGTCACCACCGTGGAGGTGGTCAAGTCCATCGAGTACGCCACCGAACCGCCGTCGTTCGGGTACCGCCAGACGGACCTCACCAAACGCCCTATCTACGTGCAAGACGTGGAAAGCCAGAAGTACGCTCACGACCTGCCGTCCACTGCCGACTACCGGGAGATCGACAGTAACTCGGTGATTCCGACCTCGCAGACCTACAGGGACAACACGACGCCCGTCTCGCAGTACTACCAATCCCAGCAGGACAATCGCACTCCCAAGGCCACGTACTACTTCTACGACGAGCCTCATTACGAACAGGGGTCGTACCGGGGCGGGGTGACCACGGCGAAGCCCTACGTGTACAACCCTCCCGAGTACCAGTACCAGAGCGTGCGTCCCTCCCAACAGCCCCAGTACAACAGCCTCAAGACGCGAGAAGAGCTCCTGCTGGCACAGATCGCAGCCACCCTCCGACAGCCAGGCAACGGTTACTTCTACAACTCCCCCAATAAACAGTCCCAGCTCTCCCCCGACTACTATCGCGGTCGCAATCAGCAATACTACCCCAACCAACGACCAGCCTATGGCAACACCTCACCGCGCCCGGGTTTCTACATAACCAAGAAACCAGAGCTCTACTCCACGCAGACCGAACGTCCTTTCGGGTACAACTACGACCAAGAGTCGCTGTTGCCCACGCGGAACTTCCCGTACCATTTCGAGGACACGTTCCAGAGCACGGAACATCCCTTGCCCAAACAATATAACACGACACCGCGTCCCCAGTTACAGAGATACGTCTCTCCGTCACGCCGACCAAACTCCGTCGTGCAGACGTCTCCGAGAACCGTCTACGAGTACAGCTTCCAGCAGAACCAAGCGGACACGTCCAATAACTACGTGCAAACGGAACGACCCAAGCCGAGAGCCCCCAGAGTGCAGTCAACGACCGTCGGGTATTACGACGACTACAGCCAGAACGTGACCCCGGACACCAACAATCAGATCTACCAGTCGACAACGGCCAGTCCCCCCCGGAAGCAAGCGACCCCCGACCCCCTCCAGAGCTACTACACCCCACAGGACGGCACCGAGCTGGACGACATCACCAAGAAGTACTTCACCATCTTCGGACAAAAGCTGGCGGCAAAGGACGGCAGTCGTCCAGCCTACGGTAACGTCCCAGTCACGACACCGTTGCCTCCGAGCGTGGATACGCATTACGAGGCTCGGCCCGGTCCCCATAAGACCTACGAGGCTCGACCCGCTCCGCAGAATAACAATTATGAGGCTCGACCAGTTCCCCAGAGAACCTACGAGGCTAGACTGGTTCCCCAGAAGACCTACGAGGCTCGACCCACACCCCAGATAAACAACTACGAGGCTAGGCCAGCTCCGCAGAAAACCTACGAGGTGGTAAAGGCGACGGAGATACCGCTTTACGACGACGTGGCCGTGAACTATCGCGGGCCGAGGCCTCCGATAAATCCCGACAGCGAGTTCATCAACCCCGAGCTGTACGACGATGACGAGAGCAACGAGGGGGCTGGCAAGCTGATCTCGTACAAGCTGCCTGGCAACGAGGGCGGACACTTCTACTTCCTGACTCCGCAAGTTGTCAGACAGAAGAGACCGCAACCGCTGCAGCAACAACAGCGGCAACAGCAACAACAACAGCAGTATAGGTATCCCGTTCCCGAGAGAGGGGTGCGAACCAGAAGGAACAAATCCAAACAGAGATGAGGGTAAACAGTAAGAATATGGCTATTACGTCAGTTTCGAAATGGTTTGTTGACGAGTGTATAGAACATAATTCATGGATTATATCACGAAAATACGAACAATACTCGGCCAGAGTTTTCTCGATTGGCTGAGGTTCATCACAATGATCAGGTCCGTAAGTTAGCACCCGCCAAACAAGCACTGATTCTGAAAAATTGAGAATACATAGTGCTCAAATAAGTGCTCAAGTGGTCTTAATTGCCACCAGTCCCACAGTTGGTGCTCCTATAGGTCCAGACATTGAGAAAAGTATTTAGGGGTGCTAACTTCACATAGCAACCCCACAACAGCATCAATTCTGGAAAGTTGCCACCAACCAGTATCTCAATTAATGGTCACGTAGACTCCGAGATATTGAGAAAAAAATAAAAGGAAGTCCAAGAACTTGTCTCCCCTCCCACTCAATACTGTTTTTTGTGCTCCAACTTGTGCTCGATTCGAGCACTCAATATTCTAAACTTTTCAGAATGAGTGCTCTTATGCAGGGGTGCCAACTTGATAACAGCTGTTTTACAATCATACTGACAATACTGGCAAGTCGCGTCGTGGCGATAAGGAGTGGTGATATCGGTCAACCTCCGAGATATCGCACAGACATTGGCTCGCGTTCTAGTCCTAGCCGTGGCTAGAGTGACGGTGTTTACTTATCATTAACTTATTGTTCGAACGAGGCAGACAATTAGCACAAGAATAGGTTCAAGTTCTCGTGTGTTATTAATACCTCTGGTAGCGGAGAAAGCCCGTGTGCGCGAGTGCATGTGTTGATATGTGTGTAAGCGTGGGAACTGGCCTCTACGTGGGACTGTGCTGTTTCCCGAAAAAAACTAGACAACTAACTGCAAGTTAGTAAGTCTCACTGGCAGCATGGACAAAATACTACTCGCTTTTCTCTCAATTCTGAATTCTTTTGTCAATTGTTTTCTGTAATTCTGGTAATGTGTACAGAGATGCGCTCGAGATCGGAGACGCGTTAGAAGACTTACGAGTGCGTGGGAGTCGATTTGAAGGGACATACCAGTTCTCCACTGATAACTTACGAAGGGCATAAGATATGAACATCCTGATACGAGGGACACATAGATATTTTCAATACCTTCGAGACTGTAAAACTATAATTATTTAACTGATAGTGCATAACTGTCAAGCGTGACAGCTAAAAAAAAACATTCTTCAACTGTATCCCCTTTGACAATTATGCACCGAGTTGAATAATTATAACTTAACCGTCTTGAAGGTATTGAAAATATATGTGTCCCTCGCATTAAAATATTCATATCTCATACCGCTCGTACGTTATAAGTCAAGGACTGGTATCGACTGCCACGCACATTAATGAAATGGTGCAATATCCAATTATATGTTTCTGCAGGTATATTAAGCATTAATAAAAATATATTAAAGCAAATTAAAAGTCAAGCTGTTTAAATAAATGACCCGAGTGTTTGTACCTCAAATAATGTACATTTTGTTTGCATGAGATCGAGATGACAAATAGGAAAACCCGATATTAGAAATATTCAACAGGATCTAGTATTACGATTTAAATTCACAGGTGTGCACATTTCAATTTGTTCATTACGAAAAATCAAACAATGCGTTTTTTTCACCCAAAATGCGTACATACCCTATGCGCACGCCAAAGTATGTTTATATTCAAATCTTGGCCAAATCAATTATTTTTCATATCGTAAGAGTTGATTCTGTCTGGAGCGTAACTGATTGTTATGATTGTTATTTGTACTTTGACCTTCAGCTCAGTGCTTCTTGTATTCACTTTTAAACGTGCAAATAGATGGTAATTACCAAGTCAGTCAACACATTGCGTATATATTCAATAGATGCTTATAAGATGCTAATAATTGTAAACACGTTAAATGACGTGACATTTTTACAACGAATACATGTGCTGGTTAAATGCTTGAAAACGAATTCCTATTATAATTACATTGTTAAATAAGTTGGGAGAATTATGATTTTATGAATAAAATGAATGATATGAATATTGTGAATCGTGGTTTTCCTCTATCGTTTAGGTTCATACCGGGATGGTTAACGACTCCATCCCACTATCCAAGAAACACCTTACCAAATAACCTCTCGCCACATCTCATTCATCATTCACCGACGCCAATAGATTTTGTTCGTCAGTACAGTGCGTCGTTAAACCCGATACAACATATTTAAAACAGTGTTTAACGCCGCTCGGAATCCAATCAACTGCCGTATCTGCACGCGCAGAGGGAGAAAGTGAACCGCCGAGCGTTGATAGCCATCGCGTATCGACAGGACATGTCACTATACGCACGACGATAACCATCACCCTCTTGCAATTCATTTAGAAATCGAATTATAAACAACTACTTCCGATTGTTAATAATAAGCTCTACCCTCCCCCCTCCCCTCCATCAATGCCATCAATCAGAACACGGCTAGAGCAAGCGAAAGCGTCAGCAATGATCGTAAATATGGAACTACTTGATCCAGTATTAATTATAGACCAATCATTTTGATAGTTTCATTAACCTCGAAATTTCAGTCGTCATATATATGTAGGCGTGTCAAGGACATCTCATCACATATCAGGTACGGTCCTAGAACATATCTGAGAAAGAGTTTCTCATGCGAAATTGTTTTTATAGTATGGATGAATTTATTAATTATTAACTGGTTACAGGTGAAGATAAGTGAATTTATGTATTTTCAATCTGTTTTACTTTATAATTTATAACAATTATTTTACTGACTAACCCATATCACGTATGATTTAATCGGGCAATAAATACATGAGTATTATTATTCCGTAAAGTTGACAACACATTTTCTACCAAAGTTACGTATGATCACGCAAAATAAACATTATTTGGTATTATCCCAATATGCTCACTTTATTGGTGGAAACATAAACATCAATGTGATCTAAAAAAACATGATTATGTACGGGCCTGTAAGTTCAAATACTAAAATACTAATGATTAACAAATTGCTACATGCATAATATTCATGGCTACAACCTACTCACGTTTCACCTAGGACTACACATATTTCACCAGCATACTCGTACCCCCAAAAATCTACACGTTGGGGAGCAGTGACTCGTTGAGCAAACAATGATCATAAATTAGTCGACATGCGTGCAGCCAGTAACCATTCATCATGTAGCACGATTCAACGGAGATAATGGATCTGTCGAAATGATTTCATCCTAACAACGCGCGCTAGGCAACCATCATTACAGAGGTGTTATCTTGGTTGCCTACGCTGTAAGAAGAACGCTGTGGAGAACAGAGATGCTCCATTCTTATGAGAGGATATGATCAAGCCTCTAAAAAAATGGTACACATACAAAGCAATGTTTGAGTATGTTTAAGCAAAGGAATGATCAAGCAATGTTCAACCTTACTAATTATTAAAAATTTATAAATAAATTTCAAGAGATGAAAAATTTAGAATCATTGCTAAAATTTCTTATTGAATTTTAAAAAAATCTTACAAACAAAACTTACTTTATTTTTAATAAACATTAACGGTATGCCAACCTGATGACGAGGGTCTAGAAAGTGCTTTAAATTATACTAGGTCAATCACAAGTGTTTCAAATGTAGTGGCTTATCTTAATCAAGAGGCATCTTACCGTAACTAGAAATCCTTTTTTCAATTATTGATCTGAAAGTTTGGGGGGTTGGCTTATATTCGGGACAATACGGTACTATCTAATAATTATCTATTGCTATCTCAACATCCTGCGAAAACATAGAACGTGAATTGTGTCATGTAGTAGTACATGGGTTTAATGGAGACAATACCTATTAATATTAGTATTATTATTGAATCCTATTATACAAAAACATACACATGAAACAAATTGGAAAAAAAAAAAATGGAAATATTCAATTATTTATAACGCCTATATATTTATAAAGTACATTACCAAAAACTTACTAATTCAGTAAAGCAATGGAAAATATGCTCAACTTTTTTAGACCATACATATTTTCAATTCTATATTCATTTAATTTGACGTAAGAACTCCATTTCTCAGCATCTCCTTTGAGGCATGGAATGAGAGATGACTGATGTTCACAAAAACCCATCCCTTGGGTAGGATCGTTTTGACAGGGCACCACTAGATAAACCCCTCCCCCCCCCCCTAGCCAAAGAATAAATAAGAGAAATAACTTATTAATAACTTATTTAAGAAACAATACGGTAACCAAATGTAAATATTTACACTGGAGAAAAAAATCTTTTAATATAAGGGACCTACACTTTATATTATTCAATCATTACGGTATTTATATTATTTTATATTATAGGCCTATATATTATTTTATATTATTATTCATATTTTTAGCCTACTTTATAAAAAAAAATCATATTCACTTTTTATTGGAGCGGTAAGATCCTCATCCAAACAATTCTACTTTCATCCATAGCCTTAATAGGGGAATAATCATTTTGTACCAAATTTCTATTAAAAGATGAAAAAAGTACTTCAATAATATTTATTTTTAAATACACACTAAGAATTTTGTCATATCGTTACGATCGTTGTAACGAAGAACGTACTCAAGGGTTTCTACTGCTATGCGTGTGGGAATTGTTCATGATAGAAGGCCGACATATCGCAACGATCGCTGTAACGAGGGACATACTCAATAGGTCCTACTGATACGCATGTGGGAATAGTCCGGGTCACCAGACCTTCACATCATGACGGTCACTGTAAAGAGGTTCTACTGCTATGCGTGTGGGAATGGTCTATGACAGAACGTCGTCATATTGTGACGGTCACTGTAACGAGGAACGTACCCAAGAGCTTCAACTGATACGCGTGTGGGGATTGTGCGGGACGCTAGGCCATCACACCGCGACAGTCAACAGTCCTTTATACCGTGACGGTCGCTGTAAACAGGTTATAGTTATACTGCTATGCATGTGGGAATAGTCCACGACAGAACGTCGTCATATCGTGACGGTCGCTGTAACGAGGAACGTACTCAAGAGCTTCTGCTCTACGTGTGTGGGAATTCTTCGGGACAACCGGTCAACATATTGTGACGATCGCAGTAACGAAGAACGTAGGCCTACTCAAGAGGTCCTACTGCTACAAGTGTGGGAATTGTTCGGGACAACAAGCCAATATACCGTGACGATCGCTTTAACGAGAGTGAGAGTGGTCCTACCTGTGTCTAGCTCTGGCTCGGCGCTCTCGTCGAGCAGCGGCTTGTCGTGGAGGCGCAGGTACACCTCGATGGCGCAGCGAGCGGCCCGGTAGTAGAACGGGTGCGAGCGCAGCACGTCCTCGAGGCGCAGCAGGCCCACATACGAGCGCAGCGTCATCTTGCGCATGCAGTACGTGTGGAAGTCAAACTGGTCCTCGATGATCTCCGAGAAGTGCTGCGGGCCACACAAGCAAACGTTGCAACGACACGCATCGGTACAGTGACAAAACAGTTCGTGCAATAGAGATTAACTATGATAACCATGAATTAACTATGACTAGACCTATGTATATCAACATTTGATCAACCGTAAATAGGTTGCAACAGTATAAGAACCGAATTACCCCCCTCACATTTTTATATTAAAAATGTGTGATTTTTGCTCATTTAAAGAAAAATGAACACTTCTTATATAATAATAATAATACAAAAATAAATTATGAAAAAGCCCTCTGTTGTTTGAGATTACATAGAAAAAGATGTGAATTTCTAGCTTTTAATATCCCCCCCCAAACCCATGAATGAGTCAATGTTTAAAAGTTTCTATCGCCAATACGTAAGGGAATCAGGCATTTCTAGCACTTCATCACCTTTTCAAAACATGATAGAATAATAACAAATGTTTTGAAACATGAAAAAATATAGAGCAACGTAGGCCTCCCGGTATTTAAACCCTTCTAGATTTCATTGCTTCTATAGCTATTGGTATAAACCGTAAGCTAGTCATAAGCCGCAGGCCTGTACAAGTGTGTACCGTATCCGAAGGACGAAGACTGATAGACTCACCCTGTCCACTTCGTGGCACTTCTTGAGCGCGTCCCCCCACTTTTCCAGCCGCTGGTAGGCCAAGGCACACTCTGTCTGGAACCACATGCACTGCATCTCGTTCAGGTTCTCCATCGCCGAGATGCCCTCCTGTGGGACGGAACACACGTCAGGTCAAACACATGCACTGCGCTCGGTATCGCTTTCACGCACGCAGGTCAATAGCAAATGGAAGAAAAGAAGGTTCGGATATTTATTTATTATTGGGTTTAACGACGCACTGTTGTGATAACGCAGATCTAATGACGTTGAATGGATGATTAATGAGATGATGGGATGAAGAGATGAAGGTTCTTGGGTAATGGGATGGATAGTGGGAAGGAAGCGGTCATGGCCAACTTATTGTAGGAACCATCGTGGCATTAGCCTAGACTACAGAGGGAAACCATGAAAAACCTCTGTAAAGATGGTCGGCCGCGGGGATCGAACTGGGTTAAGAATTCCCCTCGCCTCCCGAATCACATGAAGCGAGCTCATTAACCACTGTGCTGCATGTGCTGGTGAAGGTTCGGGAGAAACGAGACAAACGAAGAAGAACAAGAATATGAATTTCAGAAAGAAGATTATGAAGATTCTCCCCACCCCCTTTTCTCCCCAACACAACTATTGAATTGTTCTCAATCACTCAACTTATTAGTTATTATTAGTATATATAATCCTCACTATTTGTTAAATATCTATTCAATCATAAGCTTATAAAATATTATATCTAATTATGGAGTGGTACGATCACCCTATTCTGCTACCGGTACTTATAAACGTCGGTAAGCTGTAGTTCTTTCTCTCCCTTTTACACAATTCATATATCCAGCTTCGGGCTATTTTCCTAGATAGCTCGTATTTAATCATAGCCATAGCGTTTTGTATATTTTGCACTCCATTATCCCAGCGGCTAATATGGAATCAATCTCATATAAAATGAGTACTTGATTAAACCATTGACTAAAGAGATACTCAAGATGTCCAATGTGGCCATATAAGTTACTTCATGAGATTCAAAACCCTTACATTATTACCTGAAGTTACGTAATTCATCGCTATACATTCCTAGAGCGCTGCTAGCAGTCAAGTTGAAGACTTGGCAGACAACCCAGGCAAGCATCCATCTTACCATGGACTGAAGCACAATCGCCGAAACGATTCTCAGCACTGTCAGCGGTGATTGACAGAACTACGGGGTGAGAGACGTGGGGAGGGTAGAGACAAAGGAGTGGGGATAAGAGTGGGGACGAATCTTAATTTACCGTTGGGTGAACTGTCGTTGTAGGCCCATCTCTTAAGTATATGGTTACACCACGATGTAGTGACACCAACTGATTTTATCATCATATAAAGAAGGTGTGCTGACTCCCATCCCATACTATAACATGGCGGGCATCGGTGGTTTCTTGCGGTCAGCTCAGAGCACTGTGCTCTGAGTCAAAGGTCTCATCTCGGCCATTTGCTTGTCCAAAAATGGGACCTCGACGACGGCCAAAAATGCTCCCGTAAGTCGGTACACTTTCTTTATATTATGATAAAATCAGTTGGTATCACTACATCGTGGTTACGCTAAGTATTGTCGCAATAAGGAGCGGAGCACGTACCCTGGTGAACTTGGCACACGTCTCCTCAGCCTCCTTGATGAGATTGGCGCGCAGCATGTACTTGGCACACTTCGAGTTGATGTATCGGTCGGCCGTGTCCAGCCCCTGCGCCTCGTCCAGCCACTTGTACGCCTCGAGTACGTCTCCTCCGTGTTTGTAGATCCGACCTGGAACCAACGACTTCACAGTTAATCCTTGCACTACATGTACAAATCAAACACTTGTAGGTAGCGCTGTGCAAGCAAAGCTTTTTTAATTTGAGCAAGTTTGAATTATTTACGAGCGAGACTCGAGCAAGTGGGAGCACAATTTTGGTTCGAGCAAACGAGCTTAATTGAAGCGAGCTTTAATTCGGGGACGTTGAGGAGCGCATACTGGATTAAATATACTCGGTCGTATGACATGGGCTTTGCGGTACCGTACTTTCCAATGGAATGTGATTAGGGTTCAGGTAAGGTCCCAAACCAATGTCACACAACCGATTATGCACTATTCCGGTATTCGCTCTTCAGGCGCCCCATTTAATTCAAATGTGTGCCCGGGCATGAATAGGGACCACACATGCATCCAACCAGGGGACTCTTAACCCTTTGCCAAGTACTGGCAGCCTATGATTAATTAATGATCAGACTGATAACTGATCACATATTACACACCTCAAAGGGAAAAATAGCAATTGTTTAAAATTACCCTACATCAGCATCTCCTCTCCCTTCAACCACTCTATTACAACACCGCCTTCCCCCCTCTCACCCTACTGTAATTTCTCATTTTTTTATACTGTAGGGCCTTCACCTTTTAGACATTGGTCTCCCCACCCATTCCCACTCTATCCAACAACTACCTAAACAAACGACCTTTCATCAGCATCGTCGTTACTACCACTGAACTACAATAATTAAAGCAATAGCCGAAACATCCAAGTAATTTGTAAAAAATCTCTTGTGTTTGTATAATCATCTCTGTGGTCTAAGAACAGGCTCTCCACTATCAGTATATCTACTTATAAACCTTGGTAAGCTGCTGTTCTTTCTTTCCCTCTCACTCAATTCATTTATCCAGCCTCGAGCTATTTTCCTAGATACACCGAGTGTTGAGCAAAAGTAATGATGAGACGGCAGCGTACCTTTAGTGACGAACAGTTCTATGAGCGTAGGGGTGTGGTCGATGGCCGCATCTATGTACGAGATGCCCTTGCCCGTGTCGCCTAGGAAGTCGTAGTGCTGGGCCAGGAAGTAATACGCCCACAGTAGCGCGGAGGCTGGTTCCTTCGGAGAGC
Source organism: Brachyptera putata (assembly GCA_907164805.1). Lineage (NCBI taxonomy): Eukaryota > Metazoa > Arthropoda > Insecta > Plecoptera > Taeniopterygidae > Brachyptera > Brachyptera putata. Next base: position 18,778,734 of record OU015468.1, on the reverse strand, counting down.
TGGCGTCATCTGAAACGGAGGCTCCATTATTACAAGGCTTACTGGGATAGTACACTTATACCAATACACCCCTTACTGCCTGCTATACCGCCTTCTAGCGCCCGAGAGCTGGCGTCATCTGAAACGAAGGCTCCATTATTACAAGGCTTACTGGGATAGTACACTTATACCAATACACCCCTTACTGCCTGCTATACCGCCTTCTAGCGCCCGAGATAGATGGAATTGCATTCCAGGTATTTTAGTAGTGCTTTCAAAGTCGGTCTGCTCATCCACAAGGTCAAAGGCAAAACTTCAAGATATATAGCCTACCTTGCATCATCTCTCTTATTTTATTCACTCTAACAGTGTGTAAATCTCTTAGAATTTTATATATAATATAGGCCTAGTATAGAATAATCTAGAATATAGTAAACATCAATGTTGAAACTGATATTTTACTATACGTAAATACTTCAACAGTAACGCACAATAATATGGCCTCGAATTTGAAAATAAATCTCATAAAATTGAACTGTCAGATTAGCACTAACCTTCTACGCTGAATTTGCCCATTTTCTTGAGCGCCTCGACGTACTGCAAAAGCAAACTCTCTATGATTTCCACCTTCTGCGGATCTTTATACAACGATCTCAGGTCAACAAAGAGCGGCGGAACTCCTTTATGGAGACCTTGTCTCAAATATTTATCTACTATTTTTCTGAATTCCTCGCCCGTCGCATAGTTCAACGGTAGTCTTCTGGGTGCCAGCGCGCGCGGAAACATCTCTTGATAGTCGACAAACAGCTTCAGTTTGTCCTCGGTCGCCGTCAACTGCTGGGCTTCCTGCAGCTTCTGGTAGTACAACGTGTTTTCAGGGTTACGCTTCAGTAGTTCCTTGTAAATTGAGTCAGACTCCTTGAAACGCTTCAGCTCTAGGCAGAGTTTGCCCCAGATTTCCATGATTGACAGTTTATCACAGATTTGGTCGGTAAATCTTTCCAGGTGCACCAATGCCTCTTCCAAAGCACCAGATTCCTGTATTACCAAGTTCTGGTAAAGAAGCAACTCGCTGTGTTCGTAGTCGTACGAGCTTTTCTGAAAACGAAAAGCACGGGTAACTTGATAGAAACTAAAAATATAGGGCCTACGTACAATGTAAACGCGAATGAAGTCTATTTTGACCTCTTTAAAAGCCATCTTATTATAAAAGCAGTCACATGCTTGGTGACAGCCTGCTGTTACTGATAATATATACTGACTGATAAGTATCATAAGCCTACTACTTAATCAATTGTTGTTAGGTTCAAAAGAATCAAAACTATAAACTACAAATACATCAAAACATTCCAATCTGTGTTTAGTCATCTGATTTTAGCTAATTTCTCTTCTTTGCATTTATTTATCATTATTATTTTACAAAAGTTATTTGCATTCATAGTAAATTAACTTGTATTTGTATTTTATTAGCTCTAGTAGGCCCTATGTTTTTCAATGTGTATACACTGTCATCACATAATATTTCAAGTTATAGGGCCTAGGCCTAGCTAGTAGCAGAGTACCGGTAATATAGTAAAGACAATTTGTATTTATGTATTGATAATTATTCATTTGGATTTTGGTGACAAGACTGCCTCTTAGTCTTAAAATAACTAATAGGTGCCACTTTTAAATGGTCTTACTGACTCATCCTTGTGGCCTTTATTAAGAAAAAATGATTGTAGGGCTTATAGCAAGACTTCGATGTCAATAAAAATGTTCATACCGGTACGTAGCCTACAATAGGCCGCTGCATGCGTAAAAAAAATCATCTAGTTCTGACCAGCCACAGTAAAGACGGAAAGGTGAAGCCTACCAAACTTGGTAAGGAAATTCTCCTAGCAATTTTGGCTCATCACATAAACATTCAGGCATATAACAAGTACAGGCAGTACTCCAACTAATCACAGCAAAAAACAAATGAAAATTCAACTCACCATTTGCGTCTTCCTGAATGCCTCCAATATTTTCAATGCCATTTCATAATCTTCAAGTAGATGGTACGACATACCGAAGCCTATCCACGAAGCTCTCTGAGTCGGACGCAACATAAATAATTGATACCTAGTGTCCCTATAACCTTCCAGATCTCGCATTTGAATTTGAAGTAACGACAGGTCGCGAAGAATTTGAATGTTATCTTTTTCCCATTTCAGTGCATTGCGATAACACTTGATGGCCTCGTCGTATTTCTTGTCCGATCGCTGTAATAATCCATACACGTGCCAACAAACGTGGGATTTAAGATCGTTACGCAGCCCTCGTTTCACATATTCGTAGGCTTCATCTTTACGTCCCAAGCAATTCAGGGTTAGACCCTTCATAGACAGCGTTTCCCCATGTTCAGAATACTTGGGATTTGATAGAATTTGTTTAGCAAATTTTAAGCCATTTTTGTATTGCTTCTGTTCATAGCATCTCTGAAAACATAAAAATTGGGGTACAATTACAAATATGCCTTAAATATGAATTGGTAAGCCTACTCTCTGATTAGACCTGCATAACTAAGGGCCTATAGGGGCCTACTCTTCATCTCCTAATGTGTTGGGTAGGTCCTCTGGTCTTATAAAAATAATGTGGAGAATGAATCTTGTCAGCTAGATAGGATGATGTGATTGCTAGTGGCACATAGGCTTAGTCACAATAGTAGGCCTAGCGGTGTGTAATGTAGGCCTAGCGGTGTGTGATGTAGGTCTACGCGAGTCCTGGGCTACATTTAGGCCTACTTGCAGCAAAAACACTTCAACACGCTCTGCTTCTCTATCAATCAAAGTGGGCTCTACATTAGGCTAGGTCTGGGCCTTGATGGCTTTTTTACAAGCCGAGGATATCTAGGCCTACTATTGAGTTTATTTATCAACACAATAAACCTAATGTCTAGACTAGCTGAGCATAACTTTTTACTGCTTATGCCTAAACTGCTACTTCATCCTAGCCATGTACTTCAACTAATGGAATAAACAGAGGGAATGCAAAGGGCAGAATGTCGATTTTCTAACGATCGGTCTTACATTGCTGAAGTCGAGTCAAAGTCTAGCAACTGCCATCGACTTCTTTCATTTAAATTTAGTGGAATGAATCTTAATAATTCACACTTAACTGTGTCCACTAATACGGGTACAGACTACAGATACTAAAGCTTGTTTTAACTTGTAGGTTATCCGACAATAACGCCGGTAATGACCCTTGACCATGACTTTCACATTGATCTTGAACAAGAAGTTAGGTTAGGTTGGTTAGGGTCAAGAAGCTTCAGAAAGAAATGATAACTGAAAGATCCAAAAATACATTCTATAACCCCCTTGTATTGTAAATGCAAATGTGTCCAAGCTTAGACATCGTACAGTGAACAGTAATGTGAAGAATTGGTTGACATAAACAATAATTTTGTAAAAATCGTTCTACGGGCAAGCCCAAAGAGGGAAGGGGGAACATTGATGCGGATTCAAACGTTATATAAATTATGTAATAAAACGAAAGTTCACATACCAATATTCTCTTAAAAAGGGCATTTTCTTTAGGAGGTAATGGATTACTTGAAGGCATCTTTATTTGTCGGCAATAACCTAAATTAATATGTTTTTCACCACAATAACCCTCGTGGCCCGAATCCAAGATGGCGCTAAGGATCACGTGACCTTATCTCTTCTTTTCGCATGACGTCACACGTCGTACCTCGAAAAACGAAAAAATTTAAACGCGCGTTGAATTTTTGGCTGCTAAAAAATACGTTTCTGATTCTGAATATTATGTCAACTAGTTGGCACTCAGCTCTAGAAAATGTGTTATAAATACAACAATACACAATAATTTGACGTTCAATATGCACCAAGGTAATCTATATTCAACTGAAAATTTAATAAATTAGATTTATTAATAATTTAGACTTATAATTTGAAACTTTGGACTTGAGCCAGGCAAACCCACAACATCTTTTTGCCCTAGTAGGCCCCTAATATGCACTAACCTAACTTTGTTAGTAAAAGTATTTCAAAGAGTATTTGTCTCCAAAGAAAGAGACTGACTAAGTGATGATCACTTAGTCAGTCTCTTTCTTTGGAGACGGTTCTTTCTTCTGAACTAGAATAATTCTTGAGAAAGGTCTCAACATGGAGATCGAAACGTCGGGTAATCATTCAACTCACACGACGCGACGAAACAACCCAGTATCTAATACCTCATAATTATTCGAGTCGCGAAAGCCTCAAACAACTCCTATATAGGCCTATTTATATTTGATTAATAGTTGGTTCATTTTCAATATTTTTTATACATTTTCACAAAACAATCAAAAGGCCTATCTCACCAAAATAAAAGAGCTTTGAACAATTTGAATATTGAGTTTTGGGTAAAATCTCTAAATTAGGAATTAAGAACATTGGGAAATTTTCAAATATTGGTTTAACATTTAAATAATATTGGAGTGGAATCTTTGAAATTTAAATCTACAAATGATAATTTTAGATTATAATAATAAATTCATTCAACTAAAACAGCACCCTGCTATACGGTAGACCACCTGGACTGAACAACGAGTGAAGACTTTCCCCAAAGTCTTTATCCATACAAAAACATTGGTTGAAATATCACATAAAAGTTATTTTGTGTTGAATACCTACCACGCTGGTTCATTGTGTTTATGAGTTTATAATATATAACACATGATAATAATAAGCACTGTGTTTATATACCATATTTTCAGAGCAATTGCCTAGTCCAGCTTTAAACAGTAAATTGAAAGAAATTTCAATATATAAAAATGTTATTACTGTAATATATAACTTACTTATTGGAAATATGAAATTAAAAATAGGTACATTGCATCATTCCTTGAAAAATCTATATTTTTTCATTAATAATTATATGGTAGGCCTGGTATGTTAATTTAAAAAATTTGTACTATTTTGAACATTGCAATATAAATCAATTTTAATTATCTTGTAGTGAATTTATGAATGAAATATAAACTATTGTCCAAGGTAAAATCAACAAATTGACGATAAAAATTATGATTATTATTGTACTTTGCCCAAAAAGTGGCACCCGTTTTGTTGACAGTTTTCCATAAATTATTCTCTCATTAATTGTCAACTCATTTTCAGAAAAGTAGCTTCACTCTTAGCTCTAGGTCTACTGATACATTATCTCCATATAGTAGGCCTAGCGTCATTGTACGCATTCATCACAGATCAATCATTGTACGCATTCACCAAAGATCAACCATTGAACAACTCAATAGATTTATTAATTTAGCATCATTTATCATTTTTGTTTTGTAACATAGTTTCGTAACACGGGATGATATACAATTACATCTGGTGATACTTTACAGAAGAAAACTTACGCTCACGATAAATTTATCACAATATTAGGAGAAATAATTATATATTATTTTAATACTTGCAAGTAATTATATTTAAAACTATCAATAAAATTATATTAAAAACAGGTGCACCCATAATCTGTAATCTTTATTGATTAGCATTGGTCCCATTTTAATCACCTCCTAAGCCTTAGGGACAAGTTTACTTGCAACAGTCTCTTCTGAAACTAGTGATACTTTTATGGTTTCTAATTTCAATAGAGAACCTATAGAAAATTCCAATACCCTACACACACATATTGTTGTCTTCTTCTTTGCGCCTAGTTCTCCTAACATGCACATTATTTCCATTTCCTAAAGAATACTTATTATTGACTTGCTTATTGTATTTTAGTTCAACTGAAAGATGTTGAGTAATCCGTCTCGAACTGGCTAGCCCGTTCAGCCAAATCGGGCTTCATTTCTGGCAACGATTTATAAGTATGTTGTGTAATTCTTGCAGATAAATGGCAACAGCACAGTGGCAAGATGCTCAAGATTATTTTTCTTATATCTATTCGTATGACACTTTCTTGTATTTGCTTTACATATCATCATTTTCCTCATGCTCATTCTAGTCCCTTATGGTCCTCTGCATAAATCTGTATATCCTAGCATTTATTGAAAAAAAAATTTTTACTCTTTTTTTTTTGAAATGTAGAATGGATCAAATGACATAATATTCATTATTATTATTAATTTATTATTATTATTACTATTCTGACCATCTTTGTGTATTCCCTCTCCACTTCCAATCTACCTCCTCCCCTCATCCTCTCTGCTACCTCTTACCTACTCTATTGCTCAGTTTCTCCCAACCACTCAAGTTGTTCTTTGCTTTATTAATTACAGAGCCAACCCTTTCTTCCTGAATCGACGACAACACACCACGTTAGGATTTTCCTTAGCGATGACTCCTCATTGTATTAGGTAAACAAGTCCCAAGCAGCACGTCTACGCTCCTAGGTAAGCAGCCGTTTTCTCTTCGTCCTTCCGTATTATTACTTCAAGCCTTGTGCCATATTTTACTTAGTTTATACAGTACTAAATTAAAAGTATTATGTAAAGTATATGAACACCAAGCTTCTCATTAATGCAAATCAATGACGTAAAATACGTTTTCAATTTCAAATACAGTACAAAAAGATTAAAAAAAAAATATTCACCTTAATTTTAAACATTCACACTTAATATGATTGATCTATGTAATTTTTTCTCAACAGTTCTGAATAAATTCAACATTTCTTTATAAATATAAGCAATATGAACCGACAATTCCTTATATGAAAATATTTAATCATAAAACGTTACTAAAAATGTCATGGAATCAGTTGCTGCAGGTTAACTTATTTTGACTCACGCTCAGACATTTAAAAACTTCTGAGTCGCTAGTCAGAAAACAAGCTGCGCAAATGCAAATCTATCGGTGTACACAAAACAATTTACGTTTTATCATTATTATGTAATGACACATGAACACATGGCACATGAACTGAGATGTTACAACCATCTATCATGTAATAGTTTTTCATTTAATAAATAAATATATATATATATATATATATATATATATAAATATACTCAGACGGCTTCATTTTACGGTATACTTTTTTTATTTTTTCCTTCCTGATACATTATGTACAGCTGCAAGACAAACATAGTGCCATCGACCTTAAGCTCGGCTCCACTGAAACCTTTGGTCATCTTCTCCACCTTCTCCACAACCGACACCTCTATGGGCGTTATCATCTCCTCTATCTCGGTGATCTGCTCCTCTGTTGCTCCCTGTTCCTTCATGTTCTGGCCGATTATCTTGATCCTGTGGTGTTTGTCGATCAGGCGTTTGTTTTCTGTCACCTCGTGTTCTCTCCGCGTCATCGCGTTAAACACCGCCTTGTAGCACATCTCCAGGACCATACGCGTCACTTGGTTCAGGTCGATGTGGAACAAGAAGAATGTCTTCACGGGTCCGTTGGTTGACACAGACTTACGCAGCTCTTCCATCTGAAGGAAGTTTTCTGCTAATAACTGGTACGTCAGGGACTTGGCTTCTTTGGCTGGAATCATCGCTATTGGTTGGATCTGATCTTGATCGATCTTCTTCTTTGCCTTCACAACGCTGTAACAGAACAATGCAATGAATGGAAAATATTAATTTTATTCGAGTGAACTCAAGCGCGTTCTAAATCAACATCAACTTGACTTCACTACATACGTGGAGTAATAAAAATGTTCAGATGAAAAGTTCATTATCAGGCCCAAGTAGACTTACTGAATGGGAAATTACATAAAATTACCTTAGGCCTATCGTTGTAAAATTCCTATTAAAGCCATTTTACATTATTTCCGTAAAAGTAAGCTTATTGGTACGCGTAGAGTATACTAGACCTAAGCAAGCCGCCCACCTACCGGAATATTCTTGCAGCTTTCGAGCCAAACCTCTCTAGGACGATGTTCTCCAGCGTTGCCCAGGTCAGCTGCGTTATCGCCTGCTCTATGTTAACCGTGTACTGCCCCCCGCCACCGTCCCCGTACTTGCTGATGAAGCTGCTCGAATCCTCGTCCAGCACACAGCAGTACGACTCGAGGAACTCACACAGTCTCGGGTGGGTGTCCGCACGCTTTATCTTGTCCTTCAGGATGTTAAACGGTATCGGGTTAGAAACTTCCTCCCAAGGCTCGGTCCTCAAGTACATCTCTTGGAGGAAATGTCTCATCAGCTCACCTCCGTTCTCATCCACACGTCTTGTGATGGCTTCAATCATCATTTCATCCCTGAAGACAACACGTAAAATAAGCTAAACTGAAATAGAAATACGACTAGAACCATTTTGAATCTGTACGTTTCGAGCAAACAGAAAAAAGTCTAGCACTAACAACCTAAGTTTATCAATTAAACCTTGAGTTCGTCAATAAGAATCAGTGTCTGAGTATTATTTTATCAGGTGTTTTGAAGAGTTGGGAGGAAACGGTTTTAACACAAAACATAACCTGTTGTCAAGAAGTCATCCCAGTATTCAACTAAACGTCAGAGGAAAACAACTACCGTATATACCTCTGTCAGGATGGTCGACCATGTTGAGAATTGAACCCTAGTCTCCGGAATGACGGTTCGGCACGCTAGCCACTAGTCCACCCGTCTCAGTCACTTGAATTGAGAAAATTCGATAGGTATCTTATTTTACCGACAGGTGAGAACGGGTCGGTGGTGAAATTTACCAGTGACTTCTTAATTCTTATACCATTTTCCTAAGGTTTATGCCTTGACTACCTATGACTATGACTATGTATTATGACTATGATCAGACTACTATGTAGACATGCCCACCTTATTTCTTGATTGAATCTGTCAAAATTGACTTCCCAAAGAATACTTGTATCCCCTGGATCAGAGGCTACATTTCCTTTTTCCATTTCCGAGAGAATTTTCATGTCAATATTGGGAAGAGAATAAAGATCTTTGTCATCTAAAACGAGGATGGGTACAGGTGCGCCATCATCTCCTGGGCATAAACATCGCATCAGAAATTGATTATTCACTAATGAAACAAACTTGTCTCGAAACGATACTATTGAACATGTTTTATCACTCTTCGTAGTTTCCTTGAATCTTGTGGCGGCTCGAAGAATCAAACTTGATGCTGTATCTTGGCCTTGTCTCAGCATCTCTTCAACCAGCATTTCTGTTTCGTCACCAAACTTAGTCTTTATCAAGAGAAGATATTTAGGGTACCGTATCACAAGAAGAACTCTCTCTGATGACAATGTGTAGAGAGCCTTACTTGGATCCTTATTTGATGGATAATATGTGACAAACCCATACTGTATCAAAATAGCCAGGGCCTTCCTAACCTCACTCGGTGATAATTCAGTACATTTAACGATGTAATTGATTGGTCTAGCTCTCCATTTGAATAAATCATCCCCAACCTTTTGAACAGTTTCACCAAATAGTTCTAGTAAAAGCACCGAACACAATTTACCCAATTGTGTTGACATATTAAATTATTTTCTCCGCAAACCACGTCTTACTTCATACATTTAAAGAGATGTTGATCGCCATTACGCTGTCGCTATTTGATTTCCCACAGCCACACAACTCCGAACTCCCCAACAACTGAGAACGGATCACAACTAAAGCAGGCTGTGATAGTTCGTTGAGCGTAGCGATAACTTCCATTTAACTTACCGAAAAAAATCAGGCTTCGTCTTCACGTTTTTTTTTTTAAATTTTGTTTGCATCATACAGGTCAGCCAGAGTAACCAATCGAGCTTGAACTTTTTCGAAATTGGTGTTATACCAGAATAGATTTGGGTTTTTGAGTAGAATTTGTTCAAGAATAATATCACCCTTGTGGTCCCCATCCGAACGATCCTACCTTGTTCGGCCACAACGACTCGGTGCACTCAATACTCGATGTAACAATGAAAGAGGCTCACTTCCGCATTTATCGGTCGCAGGAGATGATTTTCTCATTTCTCTCTTTCACATTCTAGTTTTTATATTTTTTTCTAATAAATTGCATATAGGCGTAATGATAGAAAGGAAAATAATCTCCTCTTACATAACATCATTACCTTTTGTACTTATTGATTTTTTTTCTTATTTTTCATATTATTATAGGTCTTTACAGTTGATAAAATTACAATTATTTACTTTCTCTTGCTGAGCAGACTTTTAAGATGGATGGAATATTTTCAAAGGGGGTTATTTTATTATGTATACCGGAATATCATAAACAATTATGTCGACTCAAATCGTTAAAGACAAGAATATTATTCTCGTGCTTGCATCAAGTGAGGGAGAAGATTATTTTACATTGTGTAACAGGTGCTGTGAATCTGTTACAAAAGCTTCATTCCAAATATTCTCATCTTCTGGGCGAAAATAAATACAGTAGATAATCCACTATACTAAGAATATGTATGTAATGTGTCGGTTTTTGATCAGTTGAGAATAATAAATAGAGATACACCCCCCCCCCCCCCCCCCCCCCCCGCCTGACAAACTGTCGATTTGAGATAAATGGTTATTATATTCACACCACCTGGAAGGTATTGAAGCTATCTGTGTTCCCTCGTTTTCAGAATTTCGATATATTATACGGTTCAAAAGTTATCAGAAAAAAATGATATTCTGCTAAATTGTATGCCATCGGTGCTTATAAAAATAGAGAAATTCATCTTTACTGTTTTTTTTCTTCATCACGAACAAGTGTTTTTGAATAAAAAGTATATCAAACCCAAGATAATTTTATGCTCTCTAATTATTATGACATTCTATTTCTGTGAATTCAATCGGTTTTAAGATAATACGTCAATAAATTTGATCACATTCTTGATATTTATTGACGTATTATCGAAAAACTGGTTGAATTGACACAAATAGAATGTCATAATAATTAAAGAGCATAAAATTATCCTAGGTTTGATATACTTTTTATTCAAATGCACTTGTTCGTGCAGAAAAAAACCCCGTAAAGATGAATTTCTCTATTTTTATAAGCACCGTGCATGCTCCCTCTTCTAAGAGGCTCCTTAACATGCTGCCTGACGTGTTCATTGCAGACGTTTGGATAAAAAGATTGCAACGGAAAACAAATCATCGTATCAACATACAGTTTTCAATAAAATAACCATCAATATTTAACACGTGACTGTAACGTAATCTTGAGCTCGTGGTATGTTTTCAACCCCTCCAAAATAATTCTAAAATCAACACATATTTTCACATTTTTTAAAAATGTTTTAACGATTTTTTTTATGGGAGCAATACTAGAATTTTTAAAGTAGTTACAGGCCCACATATTTTTATTGAAATTTCATTTTGTCGAGAATTAGACTGATTGGTTTGACCGTTTAGCCACCATGATTTCTAAACCAAAGTCCTGTATTTGGCGCTTTTTGCCATAGTTTAACCTTCCACTGGACGCTGCATGACGAGTGACGACGTGCAATTCGAGTCCTGAAAAAAATGTCCTTGCTCGTTTCTCGTCCTTAACCTCACGAAACTTAAATCAAGCACACGAACTTACTCGTATTAAAATATATAAAGTGCATGTTTTATTCAAATATACATTTCATAACACCTAAATAGAATATATAAATATAAAATTAATATTTTGGTAATGACTTGGCTGAAAGATTCCTACAACATGAATGTAAGCTGCCAGCAGACTCACCACTATCGTGTACACTAGCGGTAACATGAAATGCTCGAAACAGAAATAAAATTAAAATAAAATCTACGCACATTTACCAGCTAATGTTTTCACTGACTATGCGTGGAGTGCTTGTGCACATTGACTTCCAGTTTTAGTGCGTATAATGCCAGTATATTCTCTTCAGGACGCATTTTATTGTAGCTTGATCGACCACTTTATGTGACCGCAAGTGTACGTACATATTTCCAGTGTACAAACACACGATACAAGTGAAGTGTAGAATGAAATGGAGATAATGACATGAAATATAATGCTACAGTAAATTATCATCTGTGAAAAGACAACTTCACACAATATGTCCACAAACATTGGCATAAAGCCCTAGATTAATATAATAATACTTAATCGAGGTAAATATACTTCATCCACAAAAGACGAAGGTCGCCCACCAATTGGATCATGGTTTACAGTTGTCAGTTTACAGTTTCAACGCTTTTCAATGACGTAGTTTCGTTTCTCTTCTTAAACCTCGAAGTGGAAAATCCTAGCACCCTACTTCTTCGGTAGCTGATAAAAATGTATCGCATTGGTTCACCTTCGAATGATCAGTGTTCTTTGTTTTTTATTGTTAAAATAAAATTGATGTGCAGTATTCACTGAAAACATTCATATAGAATATAGCATATATAATAGAATATGATTTGAATAACATATATATATATATATATATATATATATATATATATATATATATATATTATATATATATATATATATATATATAAATATATATATATATATATATATATATATATATATATATATATATATATATATATATAATATTATAGCATATATAAATATGCTAACAACAAAGTTGAATATTTTTTTGACCCATTTAATATCTAAGGCCCGGTTTTACGAATCTTAGTTAAGTACTAATCCACTAACTATTTGTTAATGGTACGATAATATCATATGTAACCAATGGTGATAACAAGTTAATCCGCTAACTATTGCTTGATCCACTAACTACCGATTCGTAATACCGGCCCTAAGCAAAAAGGTATGTGATTTTATTCTATGGTATAAATCAATGAAGACAATTCTACAATTATCATACATTTATCACCATGGTTATACCAACCATACGTTTTCTTATACTGACTGAAAGATAATAATTGTAAGAAATGTAGGATTAATTAAACAATTAATTGATTGATTAGATAATTGCACAATACATGAACATGAAACTGGCCCCTATCAACTTAAGCAGTGTTTAGTGATACTGATCGATATGCCCGTGATATGCTTAATTTACAATCTATATCCGCCATTTGCGATATAAGAACTTGAGTTGTACGTTATTGTTAGACGCGACATGACACCGATTGTAATTCAATTGTAATACATTGTAATCAGTGTCATTGGTGAGCCATCACTCACTCAGATCATTTGCATTTGTACTAGATTCGAACCATTTATTATTTATAGTATAAATCAATATCCCAACTCGATGAACCCCCACACACATTCTGCATTCATAATTCTGTACATATGTGTATATACACACACACACATATATATATATATATATATATATATATATATATATATATATATATATATATATATATATATATATATATAATATATATATATATATATATATATATATATATATATATATATATATATATATATATATATATATATATATATATATATATATATATATATATATATATATCGATTTTTGTTTATTTCAATACCCTGACCACTTTGTTTGAATGTTTTCTGTTTTGCTTGAATTGTGTCGATCCTTCCCTTCCGATCGGGGGCAAATAGAATTCACTTCACAGTCATGCATGCTTCTGTTCAATATCCAACATTGTGAAGTGCAGACGAATCTTCCTTAAATTCTTCAAATTCACTTTTCCCTACCTTCTTGAAGGTCTCCAGTATTTTCTCAATTATTGAATAGAAAACTCACGTTGGAATATAAAATAAAATAATATAGAATTGATTCTTCTTGAAATTATAATAATTTTTTATACCGTGATGAAGTGGGTCATACTAATTAGTATATAATATCAACAAAATACTGTAATTTGTATCAGTGTTGTAACAGTAGTAGTATGTCTTTGTAAGACTATCAATTAATTCAGTGGATTTATTTCACAAGAATGTTGGTGCTTTAGTTTTGGAAACCCAAACATAGGAATAGTTCCTCACACATGGTTATAGTGAGCCTTGATTGTCGACTATAACTAGGTGTTGTAATACTGGGTCTTACGGTGAGAATACGTGATTATCTATTCTCTCATTACTATCATTATTTCGAATAACAAATATTAATGGTGTAAAAATATATATAGCTACTTCTTTAAGAATTCAGTGGGTCGAGTGTTGAATAATATTATCACAATATGGTCTAGAAATAAGGGTAATCTTTAAAATTGTTCACTTGCTCATTGGTATGCAAATATTATCCGAAACTCAAAGCCTTGTACACACTAACCTAGATTGATTCTTATAAAGATAATTCTTATTCTCCAGTTTACTCATACGCTCCGGCGAAAACGACTGTGCCCTTTTCATGGCCAACCCAACCAACCAATTGTGGAAGGCCCACATACCCGGTAACCGCAAGACATATGCGTATAAGAAACACGTGTAGTTGAACATCACCCTCTGCCAAAACTTGAGTGAAGCCGCCAGGCGTGGGGCCTGAATGCCGATCACTGTGCACATGTACAGGACTACCACCTCGAACGTGGTGCCGGCCACGTAGTAGCTGATGCCCTCCACCATGCACCTGGACATGTGGATCCAGTCCCTGGAGAGCTGGCCGAAAGCTGGCTTGATCCACTGGTCCAGCAGGTCCTGGCAGCGTCGCGTCACAGTGCCCAAGTCGCCGGTGCACAGGTTGTATTTGTCCTCCACGCCCAGCAGGAAGCCGACAGCCCGCCAGAAGTGCGCGAACCCGTCCAGATCCTCGGGGCTGGCGTTGTGGATTCCGAACATCTGCGGGAACAGCAGGATCAGGCCGATGAACCCGAACTGAGTTACGGCCATGTCCGTCTGGTTCACGTACACTTGCTTATCTCCGTGGAAAGCATTCTGAGCTACCGGGCAATTTGACTTGAAGTCTTCGGAAATATCCTCGAGTAAAGTTGTCCACATTGGGTTCGAACCTTCTTCGTTGTCAAGTGTCACCTTGTTGGCAAGTTCCTCTCTTGGTGCTGACATCAACCGTTTTCTGATACCTTCGTGCATAGTTCGTACTAATTTCATGTTCTTATACCCTATGTTCTCATCATTCCATATATCTCCTTCGTACCATGTCTTGACCCGTAGAGCTGTCGATAAGTACCTTTTGAACGCTTTGAAGGGCGTGTGTGATTTGCCGCTGTAGATGAGAGGCTGCAAACCGCCTTGGAATGCGAATAGAATCATCAGAGAGATCATTTGAGAATACATGATCCCGAAGCTGTACTTCTTCTGGAATTCCCGACCTCTCTGAAATTTTTCCATGTCAAGCCATTCTGGTTTGGCGTGAGTATTACGGGCATCGCCACATACTCCTGTACCATGCAGAAGCAGTTTGAGGTAATCGTTATTGTTCTGGGATACTTGTAATACCGCTACTAATTCTGTTTTTTCGTAAGTGACGTTGTTTAATTTGGCTGGGTCTATATCTGCGGTTTGCGTTGTTGCTTCTTCCTGTGACGGAATGTTTTCAACTGATGGCAGCACGTGGTTGGATGTGTGAGATGAGTCAGCGAGACACGCTGATGTGTCGTCCATTATCTCTGTGCTTGTTTCGTTGTACGAGTCGGAGATATCAACATTCGTAGTGAGCTTCATCTTTGATTCTTCCTCTATTCACCAGAAATACCTGTGAAAAATGTAACAGTTGGAGTTAGGTTTGCAGTTACCACGTGGGAATACTTCTAACAGGCAGTTTAGATTTGTTATCACCGTGGTCCGTGGTTATCATTGCCATTTGTTCATTTGTTTCTACGAGTCGTAAAAGACTAACTGGACTTGATAATAGGTCTAAACAAATGTCTGAATCACTCATCAGTGCCCCATTGATTTGTTTTAAATGTAAATAGCTATGCTAGACAACAATGACACATTAAAATCAAGAAGGCCATATCGGAGATTCGAACGTAACTATACGCTTCGGCTATTTTGCTATTGTTGATAGCTATTGTTGATGACAAATATTAATACAGATTTTAAAATGTAATACAACTACGAAAACGCAGCATTGTGTTGTGGTACGAGTGTTCTTTGCCTAGTTATGTGAAATATAATCGAAAGCTACTCACACACCTTGGATTCTACAACCAATAATGCACTGCCTCAATGTTCTAAAATAATTGTTACTTATATTTTGAATCTTCCAACGATTTAACCGGCTTTTTAAAACCATTTAATCTAAATAAACTACTTTATAATAATTATTATCTGAAAAACGCAAATCCGATCCATGTAAAACTTTGGAATAATTGAATGAGCGGAACGAAGAGTCAAATTTACCATATTCGATTTTTTTTCGCGCTCCACAGGTGAAATGAAAAGAAGTATTTCGATGAAACTCGGCACATACAAGTCTCATCAACTAACTCGTTACTGAGTAATTTTGCTTCAAGTTACGAACATAAAAAATATCTCATGAAAGGTCTATTCTCTCTGATCACCGCCTCCTAACGTCGACAGGAAGGAAGTCGGCACGTCCGTCCGACCGGCGTGACGTAATGTTGGAGGTTGAGAACATCCGAACGTCAACATCTAATCACTACTATCAATTCGTGTCAGTGTCTAATGAACGTGGAAAAAAGCCCAAGAAGTGACAGATGACATTTCGTAACTAGCGATTGAGTTGCCCAAAAGTTGTGAATATTTCATGGCCACGGTAAAATGTCGCGAAACAGGAAATGATGGTGTAGAACTATAAAACATTTATTACGAAATAAAAGCGTTTTCATATATATATATACATCAACACACCGATATAGTCATTTATTTATATAGGGTTTAACGACGAAGATCTATTGGCGTCGGATAGATGATTAATGAGATAAAGGTTTCTTGGGTAATGGGAAGGAGGGAGTTGGAAGGATAGTGGGAAGGTAGCGGTCGTGGCCTATATTGTGGGAACCATTCCGGCATTAGTCTAGACTACAGAGGGAAACCACGAATTAACCCTGTAAAGATGGACGGCGGCGGGGATCGAACTGGGTCCGAAATTCCTCTCGCCTTCCGGATCACACGAAGCCACTGCTCTACATGTGCCGGTGCCAACACATTGAAATTATATATTAGCAAAACACTAGTCAATTATGGTTATTTGTGCTATTTGGAATCGTTAAACTGTATTCAAATATACATATTATGTGTGTACTTAAACCATTCAAAGAAACCATGACATATTTCTCTCGACTCTTAATTACATACATGTCATACTAACCATCGTTCCGTCGATGACCCCCAAAAACTGGCAAATATTTTCTCAACTATTTCTAGAATGTTGAAACTAATTTAGCTGAACTAATTATTAGAGATAACAATAATTATCTCCCCGATATAATTGAATAATGAAAGATTGCAAAATTTAGATACAAGAGGAAACTGGAACATTGATATTGAGGGGGATCTTATGTCTATCTTATGTAATATAGTTGGCACATTAAGGGGGACCCTACCCACGGCGTAATATTGTCAGTGTCAACATGACATATAAACGATCTTAGTGAAAAGCCTATTTTATATATATATATATATATATATATATATATATATATATATATATATATATATATATATATATATATATATATATATATATATATATATATATATATATATATATAGTGGAACTGCTTCACACTATTCAGAGAAGTACGGTATCTTAAAAATACTGTCGATCCATAATAACGATTCACAGTATATTACGTGTTATTTGTGTATGCTGTGAGGTAATAATCGATGGCAAAAAATCGAGTGTTACTGTTTCATACAAGGGATCTTTCCTCCTCTATTGTTATAAAATTTGAGTAATTAGAATTTTTGACAAATATTGTCTGCATCTTGTGTTGTATATGTTAATTTTGTACATTGCAAGTTGCAATATTAAAGTTTCCCTGGAGGGAACGTTTTGCCTAACAACGTGTTTTTAACCTCTATCTCTCAATCAGAAATCATTGTGAATATTTGTAGTTTGAAAACAACCTCAGCCAGTGGTATTGATTATATTAGCGCGAACGCATTTTTTTTTTTGTAATGAGTTTCATCGTTCTACGCCCATTAGTGGACGTTCTTGAGTTTTTGAAAAAATATTTCATTACCGCCCACAAAATTGAGAACTTTGATATCCATTTGAATCTTCCTGTTCAAACGTCACCGGTAAACCAATCTTAAACTTCAGAGCTCGTTATTTATGATTTTTTTTGCAGCTATAGGTACACACATTTCATAAGCTATTGAAGCAATTTCTATGAAATTTTCACCTTACCTTTATTGATCTATAGCATTCTATATAATCCTTTATACGATGTTGTATATGGTTTCAATAATAATGTATGTTATATTGATGAGAGTACTTAACAATGTTTGTTAAAATAAACGTAAAAATGTACTTAGGCCTACAGTAAAAACATTATCATTCACTGATTATGGATATACTATCAAAATTATCGTGAAGGATCGTATACTGTGATTGTGATGTATGCCATACAAAAATACAGACGTCGACTACTGGCTATAAGGTGTGCAGGTAGAAATTTTATTTTATAATATTTTATAATGCATTTTCCTACTGTGCATTATAAAATATTTCTAAATATTATAACCGTATAGAATAGAGAGTACCGGTGCGTCTCTATTTTATGGTGAAACCCATTCCTAACGTATATATAAATTATATTCATTTTTTATTTTTACATTCGTTCTATTTTATTATTTATATTAATATTTCATCTTCAAATTTTGCTTATATATCATTTAAAAAAATACTGAGCTGAATTGTTATAGATGACCTTCTACTTACTAATATTTTTTGTGTTATTACATTATTCGTTTTCTTCTTGTTGAACCGTATTTTTATACTTATTAGTGAGAAGAAATTCTGTTCTTACGCGGGTTTCACGTTCATATTTCCTATTCCTCATAGCGCAATATTAAGTCACATAGCCTAAATTACATTCTCCTATTGTTTATTCAATGTAGGCCCTAATTATCTGAATATCAATAGTAATAAAGTTATGTATGTATGTAAGTATGCATGCTAAAAAAAAAAAAAAATCCATAATTCAATTCGAACGCATTTCAAGGTTTTGTTTCTTTTATTTATTACGGCCTTCTCAACACAAGACAGTGTGTATACACAGTATGTGCATCAACTTGTAGTGATGATTTAGAGAAGGCCATGAAGTTTTGTTTTAAAAATATATTGTTGTCTAAAAGCAGAAGGTTAGTTCTCAAAGTTTGTTCTGAAAATAAAGACGTTATTTTTTTCTTCGCATTATATTTTCAAACTATATATTTATATATTTTCTCAGTTTCCAACAAACGGACGTTGTCTGTACATGTACAGTATATCAAAATGTGATTTATGAGTAAAATGAATTGTAAATGAATCAAGTGAAATAAAAAAATGTACCTAGAACAGATTGAACAAAATGGTTGCACAGAATATTGGTCCAAATTTCTGTTCAACTCCTCAATGCGATGAGGCAACTATCCAAGAGTCAAGGTCCCCGTCAATAAGTTATGGTGAAGGATAACCTGTCCTGTGATCTTGCAAATACAATTGTATAAGTTATACAATTGTATTTGCAAGATCACAGGACAGGTTATCCTTCACCCTAGTGTCACGCATATACACCAGCAATTAGAGTGAAAAATAGTTAATATGTCATGAACATGTAGTTATAGGAAACATGTTTATTATTGAAACTAATACTTGCGTGTTGTGGCATGCACCACTTATGTGCACAGTATGCATTTAGCTCAATACGCGCTATCATATTGACCCTGCAGTGTGAGTTGATCTCAAACAAAAAACTGCATTCTACTTCTATATAGGACATGTGGTAGTGATGATTGATTTTCAGAATCTCTGGGGAACTGATATTCATGGTAACAATCTTTCTTATCACAATAATGCGTTTTCTATTTACGATGCATTATATATATATATATATCGTATATATATATATATATATATATATATATATATATATATATATATATATATATATATATATATATATATATATATATAACTACACATTGCTTCAGGGTTTTAACGCGTATTATAAAAACAAGGACAAATCCAAATATAAAATTGATTTAATGAGTAGATTGCCTAACGTTTCCGGAGCTATATTACTCCCTTCATCAGAGGACGAATAAGGATGAAAATTTTAAGATAACATTTTTTATTCTTATTCGTCCTCTGATGAAGGGAGTAATATAGCTCCGGAAACGTTAGGCAATCTACTCATTAAATCAATTTTATATTTGGATTTGTCCTTGTTTTTATAATACGCGTTAAAACCCTAAAGCAATGTGTAATTATAATATTGAACGCGAAAGTTTAAAGAACCTGATATATATATATATATATATATATATATATATATATATATATATATATATATATATATATATATATATATATATATATATATATATATATATATATATATTTTAATATTATATTTAGATTATATACCTGTTATATATATTATATAATATATTCAATGAGACGAGTGGTTGAGTAGCTATAATAGCACACTGAACCGTCATTCAGGAGACCGAGATTCGATTCCCGCCATGGTCGACCATCCTGACAGAGGTGCATCATTGTTTCCCTCTGTCGTTCAGATCAATACTGCATGGGATGGTTCCTTAACAACCGGCAATGACCGAATCCTACCCAATACCCCAAAACACATAATAAAATAACCTTTCGTCTCATATATCATGCACTAACAGACGCTGATAGATTCCAAAGTGAATAGATTGTCGAAGTTAAAGAAGAATCACAGAACTAAGCGCTTTTGGGACACTCACTCTACCATACGATGAATGTTCAGTTTAATTATTTCCTAAAAGAAAGCCGTTTCATATTTTATCAGTCAACTCGAGGGAAATGAATGTTTTACGTCGCATGAAAATATAAGTCGGAAATACATTTAGAATAATTCAATTGGAACATTATCGGCAGATCCTCTTTATAGAACAAATAAAACAATTCATTATTCTACATAACGAATCAACTAATAATGATTGGATGATAAAATATATTACTCCACGCCTAATAAAGACAGTATCATCAAAGAATCAACCAGCAAAGATTAGTAAAGCGAACAGTGGTTCACTATTCTCTCTTACTTGATCACTCGATCGGTTCGAAGGCGGTTTTATTATTACGAGGAAAACGCAGTATATACGAACGTTGTGAGATGAGCTTAGAAGTATGGAAATCTAGAATGAAAAATATTCGATCAGCTCAATCTACATATATAACTACCTTGGATTACGTCAAACGTTTAAAAACCCTACCTACACTTGTTGATATTCATAGTGCAACCTGCAAAACCTTGCAAAACCTGTTGTTTCTGAAGGAATATTGTTTTTCTAGTATTTTTCCTTCGGGTTATTCTTATGGGGATTTGCCCAAGCTTTCCGTATTTTTTCCCGGAAAACCGTTAAAACGATTTTTTGGGAAAAAACAATCTCAGCCTATTCTGGTATGACACGCACGAACCTACAGCAACCTTGAATAACACCTCTTTCTTCCTCTGGTTGTTTTGCGTGGACTTCTAGCGAAGAGTATAATTATCGTTTCCTCGATTCCACTTATCACTCTCACGTCTCCACCACTCATATGCTCTCATAACGTGTTCAATAGATTATTCAGGATATTGCAATGGATATTGCAAATTAACAAAATGTGATATCTTAGATCTATTTGTTTTCAGCAAACAATTACTCAAACAAAGCCGTGAGTAGTACATCAATCAAATGAATCAATTAAATAACACGATCATTAAGTCGGGTTCCTACTCGGAATTGTTTCTTGTCGTCCGATAACATTTTGGACTGCAATTACCTTTACTCCAACCACAATCCAGAATTAATGTAATCGAATAAGGATGGCGTATTTCGGCCCGAAATTATTTCGTGCAACTTGGTTCAATTACAATAATTTTCGTCCAATTTATTTCGGCAGAAAAAGTTGGTATGCTGAAATGGCAACTTTTAGAAAATGTTATATCTTTATAAATTTTATAATAAATACTGTTTTACGGAACCAATTTTATTCTCAGTGATACCAACATGATCTTCGAGCAACTTACTACAGGTGAACATCCAGCTAATTAAAATTTAGTGATCACACAGAGAGTTAGTATGACTCTGAGATGTGGTTCCGATATCTTCGTTTTAGTATAGGATTTAAATGGCATTTTGGAATAAATTTATGTAAGCACATTCCTTGTGTGCCTGCATTTCATTCCATATTGTCAGGATTTTCAAGATATTAGTCCCAAAAATCGGGAAATCACTCAATGGAATATAGGAACCTCGGAAAAAACATTTTGTTCATGGCTATCAGGATGTCATCAAACGTCAAGAGAGCTATGGAGGAACAAGACATTTCACTGCCACTTGGTGGCTCTTGCATGAATGTGATTACAACTATCAATGTTTCAAGAAAGAAAGAGAAGATTTAAATTATGGAAGTGACTGATTCAAGAACAAGAAATATTCAAGAAATTCAAACGTTTCAAGAAAAGTAGAGCAGAAGGGAAGAAGATGCAGGAAAAATCAGAAAATATATGATTCAACACAAACAAGCACCTTATTTTATCCATCTTGAAGTGTTTTCAGTGGTTTCCCACAGTCTGCGAAGCAAATGCTTGTATGAAGTACCTACTAATTGGCCATGACTATATATAGTTGGTAGAGTGATGGCCAAATTATACCAATTTAGCTCTATCACTCATCGTTTTGTATGGCCTACTGAAAAACTTCACCTTCTTTGCATCTGCTGTATGGAAAGAAGTGAAAATTGTCCAAGACACTTGGTTCAAATTGGAAGATATCAACATGCGTGTGTATGGTGTACGGCCTCTACTCTCAATATACCAATGCTGGTAATGTTCGGGTATATCACAAAAACGGTTCATACTTAGTTATTATACGTTCCAGACTTTTGGAAACTGAAATACATTTATCTGCAGCGAAGAAGCATGAAGATGAAAAGTCCAGTCCTGGTCTCAAAATTCTTTGTTTTTAATTTAAAATTGTCCAGAGATAATTATTCACTTGGTGACAAGAACGCCTCGAAGTCTTGAAGCAACAAAGAGGTGCCGTTCCTAAACAGTCTTACGAACTCATCATTAGTATTAATTGGGAAACAATGATTGTATAGCAAGATTTCGATGGCAATGAAAAAAATGTGTTCGCAACTGGCTAGGCCTATAGCTAGTTCCAAGGGTATAGTATTAGGCCTACTATACTAGAATATTACTAAAAAAAACATTGACTCCATTTTCAGACATTCCTCCTGTATTGACTAATCAGATATTGTATTTATGCCAAAGTTTTTGACGATCTCTGTACGTTGCAGTTGGCACCCAGACAGTTCTATTATTAAATGTGCGATTCTATGGCGGGGCAAGCGCTAGGAACTACAAGTTGAATGTAGCCCACAGTAATCGAGTATTTCGCTTGGTCTTCAATCAATGAATCAATGTAGATGAGCGTGCACTAGAACCATATAGGTGTATACGTACAGGGTAACTAATGCATCATAAAGACCGGGACACTCAATCATTTATAGGCCTACTGTATCATCTCTAACATTTGTCACAAAATAACATTTCTTGTTCCAATGTAATTCTTACAAAACTATAAAATCACTTTTAATTCTATAAACTTTAAAAAATGTCCTGCGGGGCGAAATGGGAGCCTCCCCCATTATCTGCTCGTGATTGTGTACGTTATGAGTAGGGCTAGGATGTTCAAGACATTTGATATTGCCAAAAAGGCAGGCAAATAGTACCTTAAAAAGTGAAGAAAAAGACCTTTAAATAAAAAAGTACCCATCAAAATTTTTGATTTTACATTGATTTTTTCTGTACGTAGGGGGCTATAGGCCTAATTATACATGTGCTTACTATTTTTTTTTACTTTTTTGACCAAAAATCAAACTTGCGTGTCCACTTTTAGTGGATATTTAAATACGGAAGTATGAATATATTCAATTCATTTTTAGTCAAGTAATTTTCAGTTAAGTAATTAGTAAGTCATTTTTAGTCAGACATCAAAAAGTTATCAAACAGAATATTTCCTTCCAACATCAAGAGGAAAAATGAATGAGAAGTCAGTCATCGTCTGAAAAGGCTTTACAATAAGAAATTAGAGCAAAAAAAAAGACAAAAAGGCCTAAAATACACTGAACATTACAACATGGTACAAATACAACATGTTTTTGTAGTCAGGGACGCATGAAACGTATTAATATTTTATTTTCAAGTACTACAAAGCGAAAGAAAAAAAGGATATGTCATGTCTTAAACATCCTAGCCCTAGTTATAAGGCAGAGAGCTGGCCAAATACCACTTACTATACGCCTAGTTGATGGTTCAAAAATATATACAATAGGGTCTATATACATCTAATTGTCCTCAAAACCGTGCACATTTAAACGAAAAAGCTATAAATGTAATACTTTGAAAAATACATTTATAGTTAAAAATTGTGAAATAGAATGTGATGGTAAATGAAGCGAAATACCATGAAATATAAAGAGAAAAAAAATATCATTGTGGAATAATTAGATTTGATAGTCTATTTCATTGATGCTAAATTCCTACATCTGTAGCCGTATCTAATGCGAGGCCCTCCGCACGTGGTAATCACACAAGAATAAGTCAGATTATCTAATGAGACTAGATAATAATCAGATAATAGGTTACAGATTGACCTGTTGGCTGAGAGTGGGTCAACAATGCAAATTTTCAATGTCATTTGACTCCAGGAAGAAAATCTTCATAGTTCATTATACAGTCGGTCGCAAAAACAGAAACCTGTTCGCGAGTCTCTAGATTCTATAGCCGCGGTGGTTACAGTTATTAGACCTAGCTTTCTGCATTCATTTGTTCTTCTTTGTTGCTGCAATTACCTACTACATGCGCGCGCAGGACATTTTAATAGGCACGGCCAATTACAATCAACTGGAATACTCTGTTCTTTGCATAAGGCACATGGAAGTGTTCTTATACGAGTCTTGGAAAATATTATTAATATTATTATAAAAACCAGAAATCTCGTATTTAAAAATATGTAACTTAATGTTCTTGATTTTTTTTTCATATTGCTCCGTTTAAAATAAAACACGCAACATTTTTCACTTTACTTAGAATATTGATAACGGTAATCTAAATCGTCGCTTAAAAAAATCGCAAAAAACTACTGAAATGTTTACCATAATTTATGAAGAGCGAGTTATAGGGAGTCGTTTTACCGAAATTTCAGTTTTTTTGGTACTAACTTTTGAACGATATGAGATATCAAAAAACTAATACAGAGGAAACTTTCAATATCTTCAAGACGGTATAAGTTATCTCATATCGCATAATTGTCAAGTTTATGAACAACTGAAAAAAACATTTTTTGGCCGTATAGGCCTATTCAATACAATATATACTGTCATAGTTATATTTCATACTATCTTGAAAATACCTGTAATTCCTACCGTATTATAATGTTGATACCTCATACCATTCAAAAACTATCACCAAAAAACTGACATTTCGTTATCGACTCCATTGCACTGGAGTTGGTTATTAAACGTATGGAAGGTTGTTTACACCGGACGACTGGTTGTTAGCTAATAATTTGCTCGTGAAAAAGGTTGGTTAACCTTGATAAGATCGCATTGCTCTGCATGAGGTTGTTGCAGACACGCAACACGTGTTTTACCTTATGACTGTACTCTTTGTTTCAATTCATTCGTCACTCACAATGGCTTGTGCACAGGCAGAGATAGGAAGTATCTTAGATACATGTATCTTTTGAAGTATCTTAAGATACTGATACTGATAGTATCATAGATATAATAAAAATGTATTTTGCATCTTGTATCTTTCCAATAATTTGAATGTATCTGTACCTTTTTCATCATTTAATATCTAACCTAAATCAACACAATTTTTTCTCATTCTTCATTATAGGCCTATACATTCATTATTACCACTCATGTTTCTTTTACTTATGGCCAGTTTTACGAATAATAAATTTGTTGATTAAGCGATAATTAGTGGATTAGCTTGTTATTACCCTTGGTTACCAATGTTATTTTTGTACCCCAATTGATTAATTATCTTAATTAACACATTTTTATTATTGGTAATATGGGCCCTTATTAACATAATTTTATTACTTGTCTGTACTTTCGGCATTTATAATTCCAAATTGATAATGAGCTAGTTCTTGTAGTCTCCAAGACTCCAAGAGAAACAGCTATCATGATTTTCTTTCATCTTTACAAATACTATCATGATTTGTATGTTGATTTTGTGGTACGTTTGGGAGTAGTTTTTAGAAGTATAACCTTAATTTATAGTACCAGTGTGATCAAAAATCAAAAATTATAATATAACATAGATCATTTACAAGAGTAAAATTGGAATGAAGTTCCAAAAATATATATTTTTGTGCTATTTGATCATTTGGATTAGGCCTTCATGGTATCCATATTGAAGTTGTTGCTATTACATATACAGGTTAGCTCGGTTGACAAAACAAATTCCATCAAGAAAACTTATGAATGAAATAATTCATAATAATTATAGGCGGGTATCCTATGTCGACTTGCATGTATGGATGACTTGTAATGGTATTAAGTAAGAAATCAAAGTCAATGACATCTGAGGAAGCGCACTCTTGAGACATATGCGCTTATAAAAATAGAGAAATTAATCTTTACAATTTTTTCCATGTTTACGAACCAGTTTAATTGAATAAAAAGTATATCATCTCCCAGATAAATTTATGCTATTTAATCGATATGATATTCTGTCTTAATGACTTTAAACAGTTTCAAGATAATACATGAATCTATGAATGCCATTACATTCTGAATATTCATTGACGTATTACCTTAATAGTGATTGATTTCAGAAAAAAAATGTCATATTAATTAAAGAGCATACAATTATCTTGAAGTTGATATAATTTTTCATACACTTACACTGGTTCGTGAAGATGGAAAAATTAGTAAAGAAGAATTTCTCTGTTTTTTTTAAGCACCGTGCATGCACCACCTCAAGTTATAACCTGAAGAGTCCATGGGAGTCGATTTAGCGGAAAAATGTTTTTTTGGAGGTAACTTTCGAACGGTGTTATATATCAAAATTGTGATGCGAAGGGAACACAGATCCTTTTAATATCTTCAAGACGGTATCAGTTATAACTCAATAACTCGTATCGCATAATTGTCAACCGTACGTAAAAAAAAAGTTTTTTTGTAACTAATTGTATATGTATAAGCTATATATATATATATATATATATATATATATATATATATATATATATATATATATATATATATATATATATATATATATATATATATATATATATATATATATATATATATATGGGATATTTTAGCCATGTCATGAAAGATACGTCTCGACCGGGTTTTTCGACCGAAATTTGTATCTTTTATGACATGGCTGAAATATCCCACATGTCTCGATATTGGATTGTATCCAAGAAGTTCAATGATCACACATCTATCTATATATATATATATATATATATATATATATATATATATATATATATATATATATATATATATATATATATATATATATATATATATATATATATATATATATATATATATTTATCTATAATGAAGATTCTGCCTCAAACTCGAGATAGGTGAACACATAAATTCGATACACACACAATCACAATTCACACATCAATCGATTAAAACATAAAAATGACCAATGAAAACATATTTGAAAGAATGGTAGAATATCAGTGCAAGTATTCACCTGTCATTGGGCTCCCTGCCCCTGTATGTACGACTCGATGCAGTACGAGTTAAAGCAGTACGAGTTAAAGCAGTACGAGTTAACGCAGTACGAGTGAACGGAGTACGAGTTAAAGTAGTACAAGACTAGACGACGTACCGAGTGCGACTAAACTGACCCAGGCAACGTGCTGTCGACGCTCAGCGCAATGTATCATGTCACGTGGCCTTCCTTCTATCGACCCAACCGTACCGCCTGCCTGGCTTATTACACTCAAAATCGTCACGAAACATTTGTGTTTATATTTCCTTTAATTTTCTTCGATTTTTCAAATCTTTAATTATTCAATTTTCTTAAAAGACATCGCAACCCTGAAACCCTGCACAACCCTGAAATGGAATTTGTATAATACCAAAAAGGGCTGTTCGATATATCGTAGGATAGGATTTAAAAATAAGGAAACGCGCAGAAGTTACTTCAAACAATTTAATATTATAAGAGTTACGAATCCATACATTCAATTGGTATTAGCAATGAAAAGTGGAACAACATTTTTAAGTAACACCAATTCGAACATCTACTCACATAACACGAGAACAAAAAGTAATATTTATGTACCAACAGGTATCTTGAAAAATCTAGAAGAGGCTCCAAGTATGGCAGTAATCAGGTTATTCAATAGATTATCGTCCAAGATTAAAGAACTAAAAGGTTTGCCACAATTTCTTGGTGAACTAAACAGATAGGCCTACCTTACAGAAAATGTATTCTATAACATTGAAGAGTACTGTATAGAAAACTGAAGTTATGTGACATTGTTGGTTGGTCTATTATACATTTCAAGTATATACTGTAGATGGCTTCTACATTAATTATTAAATTTAGATTTATTTTTATCATATTTTTGTACTGTTCAAACATTGTATTAAAGAATAGAAGAAGCGCTCGTTATAAAGATACATCTGCATTTCTTATCGTAAACTTCGTCTTGCAAAATCAAAACAATCTCTAAAAATGTCGCAGTTTATACCATTATATTTGTATTTGTTTTGTTGGTATGACTATCTTCTTCATTCGTGAATACAACCATACTTCCTTTCAACACAGCTCAATATGTTGCTTATGTCATTGTTAAATTCAATATATTATTTAGAGCATTGTTGGTAACAATGAAAGTATGACTTGTTATTAGTCATAAATGTGCTGAGAAAAAAAATCCAAAAAGAGTAAAAATCCGCTTATTATTAATATGTTAATATATATGTTAATTTAATCTTTTTTTTCAACTTACTCACTTTTTTGTGTAACTATATGATTGGCTGTCGACATGATTTACATTTATATATATTAATTGTTATCTATAACAATAATTATGTTTGTCCTACTTGGACGAACGTCATGAATATCAAATGGAAATAAGAGCTAATGAAAAGTTGAATAATGAAAAAGAGTAGTAAAATATGGTTTCAACCTAGAATTGATATCAAACTATAATACTATTGAAAATTACATAATTCACATCACCACTATATTGTCTAATATTGATATAAATATGTGCTATTAATATTCACAGAATATTTTAAGCAAATTAAGGCCCGGTATTACGAATAATAAATTTGTTGATTAAGCGATAATTAGTGGATTAGCTTGTTATTACCCTTGGTTACCAATGTTATTTTTGTACTGCAATTGACTAATTAGCTTAATTAACACATTTTATTATTGGTAATAAGAGCCCTAAATAAAATAGGCATAATTAATGTAGGGTAATATGATTTAAAAAATCCTCAAGTCAAGGTTTATGGTTTGGTTTTCCGTTATGCTTGAAACATTTCACGATATGCTGTAAGTTTTACAAAAAAAAAACAATAAATAAAGTGTACTTCCTTGGGATTATTATAATAAGAATGAACAAGGTATTGAGTGGTATAAAACCCATTAAAGGTGAGATTGTGTCATTAATAAGGAATATGAATATCGCAGCAAGCTAGTTCAAGGATCGCAGGTTAAACGCTCACTGTCAAACATTGCAGATGAAGTCAAGTGATAAACAATTATATACAAAAGAAAACAACAATCAGGTATAATTAACTATCATTTGTAATCGTCTTATTATTGTTGTATTAAACTATATAATTAATTATACATTATTAATACTTGTTTTTCAACTAAGATTTTTCACATCTCTCGTTATTACTGGATGGAATCTGTCGATCTTTACTGGGTTTATTATCACATCACATCAATAACGTACCGGCATTGTTGTAAATGTA
Source organism: Brachyptera putata (assembly GCA_907164805.1). NCBI lineage: Eukaryota > Metazoa > Arthropoda > Insecta > Plecoptera > Taeniopterygidae > Brachyptera > Brachyptera putata. The sequence continues at coordinate 18,748,835 of OU015468.1, read as the reverse complement.
GGGGCTTTATCTAAAATTACCTGTATAATCTACTGAACTACTAATAATTGCTATAGCGATATAAAATATAGATTATTATCAACAATCGTCAATTTAAACAATTGGAAAATGGCAGAAATGAAAATTTAATTTGAAATTTGAAAACCTTTCTTTTGTGATAAAATGGGAGACAAATGTTTGGTTCATTCAAAATATTAATTTTGTGAGCATTCAATGAGAAGCGTCTCTATAAAAGTCACGTGTCAGATCCTGCGCCAATAAGAACATATCTGGACTAATTTATACTATAATACATGCTATGAATGCTATTAACTGCTGTAGTTTTTTTCTGGTTATTATAATAGAAGGTTGAACATAAAGGTTAAAGTTTATATCGAGTGTGAAGTTGCCTAAACAGTCGGGCTAGGCTAGTAGGAAGCAAGATGCGTTGAAGGTTGTCTTGGTAGGAAGTGGAAATGTGTCACAGTTTATTGCGAGAATCCAGATTAGATTCGGCTTCAACAACCATCGATTAGCTAAGTTCAGGGTGATAATCTTGACCGGCCTAGTAATGTTATTCAAAAAACAATATCATTTTATTTTCGTCTTCCGGCAATCCACCCGATAACAAGTTGGTTGGGAAATTGCCAAATCCCCAAAACTAGACAGTTAGTTCTTATATTTATGCGTGTGCAAAAATAAATTAATAGCGATCAAACCCTATCTCGGGTTTTTATATACATTCAAACAATTACTTTAGTAGTTGTGAAGATAAGTGCCATTTGAACTTCACAGAATCGTCGTTGAGAAACGAATGTTTACTATAGTGGAATTGAGGTAATTCTTGTCATTATAGATTATGATATTTATATAATATAGACCAATATGAAAATAAGAAGAAATAAAATATATGGAGTAGCAAAAAGTAAGTGTTTCTTAAGGGGTCAGAGGAAGAAACATTGTGCACAGCATAATTAAACAAATATACATACATATATATATGTATATATATATATATATATATATATATATATATATATATATATATATATATATATATATATATATATATATATATATATACTAATATTGAACGAACTTCCAAATTTGCCCGAATACTACATGTATTCTAAAGTAGAGAAAAGCCGAATTTGTGTTTTCAGAAGAAACCCAAGTGCCTGGATGGACTGTTCATCCCTGGAGAGAGGGTCTCTGAGTTCTAAGCACAGGGAAAAGTTGTCAGAATATCCTCACTCACTGTGCTTGTCACTCACAACCTACTCACAACTTGTACTGTGGCTAACTGAGATACTACACTCACATTATTAGTATCTTCACATTTACTACACATTACCTAGGAGCCACTGAGGAGGGCATTGGCTGGGAGGGCATTGCCCCCCCAACTTTTGGCTAAGGGAGGCAAGAGGTCTTGCAAGAAAAAGGTCTTGCAAGACTCATCTTGTCTCGTTGTTGAAGCCTGTTGAAGCCCACTTTGTTAAAATTAGCTGTCATTTTTTTAACTTCTATTTTTCCATAACTCCGTTCAATTATTTGTTCCCCCGCGGGTCTCAATTGTTGAGCTTGCCTCCCCTCCCTCCCCCCCCAAACTTTCAAAATGTTCCGACGCACCCGCGTAGGACTATAGCTATCTACGATGGATACTCAACTTGGACTTCTCCCATATTCTCCCAGCTGACGATTATCTCCAGGGCTAAGAAACCTTCGACAACACCTAGATCGCCTACAACGGCTCTGATGGCCTCTCAGTGGCTTAGATCGCGGTGTCATAGATCCAGAACTACGTCGCTCTCAGTTATAATAGCTCGTAGTTAGCTATATATAAGTGAAATTAATCCTAAGATTTTTTTTTTCACTTTTGCCTCTCTGGGTTATCCTTATGAGAATTTTAACAATTCGACATGGATTTCCGTTCAAAATGTTTTTTTTGTTCAGTTCTTCATTTTGACATGTATGAAAACATCAAAAAGGCGAGGTTCAGTCTTCCAACCGCTCTACCACCTACCCTTGTTCTATAAACTAACATATCATCCGAAAGATTGAAAAAATAATAAATGAAATAGGATAAAGATATCATAAAATTGTAAAAACTAATTGTAATAAATAAAAAGTAATGCTGTGGTGGTGAGGAGATGAGAGTGATGAGGGTGAGAGGCAGTTTGACTAGGAGGTGTTGATAGGGCCGATTGCCCGATCCAACCGATTGCCCCTCAAAACAATGGACAAGTGTCGACAATCGCGCTAGATATTGCCTATCATCCCTTTCATTGTTTTTGGATTTCCATTCAAAGTGGTTCAATTGATTGCCCCTCAAAACAATGGACAATTGTCGTTAATCGCGCTAGATATTGCCTATCATCCCTCTAATTGTTTTTGGATTTTCATTCAAAGTGGTTCAATCGATTGCTCCTCAAAACAATGTACACGTGTCGACAATCGCGTCAGATATTGCTTATCATCCCTTTCTTTGTTTTTGGATTTCCATTCAAAGTGGTTCAATTGATTGTCCCTCAGAACAATGGACAAGTGTCAACAATCGCGTTAGATATTGCCTATCATCCCTTTCATTGTTTTTGGATTTTCATTCAAAGTGGTTCAATTGATTGCCCCGCAAAACAATGGACAAGTGTCGACAATCGCGTTAGATATTGCCTATCATCCCTCTAATTGTTTTGGGATTTTCATTCAAAGTGGTTCAATCGATTGCTCCTCAAAACAATGTACACGTGTCGACAATCGCGTCAGATATTGCCTATCATCCCTTTCTTTGTTTTCGTTTGACCTGTGGAGCGCGAACAAGACACAGGGCAGCCGCTATTCATCGAACCTATTGTTATTGTTGTTGTTGTTGGCCTGTTGGGCTATCATCGGTTCATCGGTCTCGTTACCACGTGCAGACGTTGTGGTCAGTGCCGGACTGGCACTCGAAAACGGCCAGGGCAAAAACTGAAAAAGCGGCCCACGGGGGACGAGGAGGGAGGGGGGAGGCTACCCGCACTTCGTAAATAATGTTTTTGTAATTGAGAAAAGTCCAAATGGTCATATCTTGAGTCTTGACGGAAGGTTAGGGGACTCACACCTCTGTGCTCTGCAGGGAATTTAGTGAAAATCGTGATTTTTTCAGGCGTATTTCTTCACGTTTAGTAGACGTCCACACATACGCTTATTGATGTAATTGCAATAGTCATACTGGATACAAGTTGAAGTTTGGGTAATTTTTCTATTATATTCCAACTATACAAGCTAATTACAATTTAATGCATATATCTGACAATTCAATTTCATCAAACAACAATATCATAAAAATCCCCATTCTAATGGGACTAACTATGAAATTTATCTCGATATAATTTGATAGTTCAAAAATATCCGATTCAAAATGACTAATGATATTCTGAAAATTATAAAAATGCTCGGCTACGGCCAGTTTTATTAATGCTGGTTCCACTAGACGTTGAAGTGAAACAACATTACGAACGTAGCAAAACCTATTCGCGGGTGACCGGCCCATTTTGATATTCATTCTGCCAACGGCCCACCGGGCATTGCCCGGTTGCCCGGTGGCCCAGTCCGGCACTGGTTGTTGTTATGCTGATATGCACGACTTGATATGCTGATGATGCTGATAAAAGTGCTGTTAAACTGACTTGGTCAACCTCTACCTGACCTGTCCAAAACTATAACCTAATCAAACAACCATCCTAAACCAATTGAAATTTTAATATAAAATAAAAACAATCCAACAACTACTTCCGGTCCGACGAACAGCCACTTAGATGTTGTTTTCTCGAGTTCGGTAAAATTGAGTTTTCGCTCATCCATGCAATTACAATGTAATCCCATCAAAAAATTGTCGAGTAATTGTGATCTTCCCTATTCAACTTCTTCTCTTCCCACTCGGTAATTTGTACACGATAAGAAATTTGTAGTTTTTTTAAAATATAAATCTATGGAAGTAAAAGATAACTTCATGTTAAAATCATTTATTTCTCCGACCACATTTCACAATGGTAACACGAAGAAAGAGTTACATCATATTATTATGTAATAAAGTAACACTATAGTGACATGTCTAAACAGTGCTATCCAATCATTTGTCTACACCACAGATCTGACTCCTCTTCTGTATGAACTTACAAGTGAACCAAGTAAAGATACTAACCTATAGTGTGCAGTATCATCTTTACACTTTGGTAATGTTAAATACATAATGAATGATCAATATACACATGAATAAAAAAATCTTCTAAATTATCACTGGGAACGATGTGATCAAATAATGACAAATTGACTAATTTCTTTGTAAATATCTAATGTAAATGGTATTATAGATTTTGACCCACTTGCGATTTAGTTGAATTCAAGAGTTGTGTGATAATTACAACATACTATATTACTTGCAACAGTGCATGTCTAGTTTGTTGTCTCTATAAACGAGAGAGGAGAAGGTTGACTAGCAACTGAACACTCGGATAATCCGTTGCATCTTCAAACATTCAACGCTTTCGAGACACGTAGTTGTGCTTCCAATTTTAAATCTCGTCCTGTAAATCACTGTTACAGCTATTGTAACAGCTGTTGCAGGCAAGCCACACAATATTATCATTGCGCTTTGGAAACTTTTCTGTTTTTTTTACAACTCTTTTGAAGTTGTATACAATTCTATTCTCGATTCAAAAAGCTCTCGTGTAAAGGAGCAGGCCTAAATCAAATTTTAAAATTGCATGAAAAGTTCTTGTTTCCTTCTTATTTTCTCGAATGTACAGAAGAATAAGATTACTGCCTTACCAGCAGCAGTCGGTCTACTTGGAAAACACGTATTATAAGTTGCAGCAACGAGAAGACAGTAATACATACCTCGGAGGAATGTTTCCGTTTGAGCATGTAATCACTTATGAAACAACAATATACTCGATTCATTGAGGATACGAATGTTTGGCACCATAATAATTTAAATTGTTTCTATATTAAGTCTATGGATGAAAGGTAGGATCGTTTGGACGGGGTACTACAAGGGAGATCTTACCACCCTAAATAATAATTAATAATAAGATGACTCGTTTCGTTACAAATTTTAAGCTAATAATTTCATAGATAAAACATTTACATTGGGGAGAGAAAATCTTAGGTCTTCTTACTCATGATCTTCTTTTCCTTCTTATTCTCGAATTCTTTTGTTTTCCTATTTCTTCTTTGTTCTTGTATTAACTATAGCATTAACGTGTGTGTGTGTGTTATGATGTATATTTGTGACTGATGGAATGAGTGAAACGAAAAACCTCCGCGCTACATCGGCCCACTATGCAGTGAGGCCCACTATGGTGGCGGCCGAGGCCTGCTCTATGCTGCAACACAACGAGGACCAAATAAGATCTTACCGAGTTCGAATTAATGACTAGCTGTAATAATCTACCAAACTCAAACATGAACGGCATGTCATTTGCCAATAAACCAAGAAAAAATCACTGAATATCGTGAATACATGATACATTTTATTGCAGTTGTCGAACTGAAGGTTGTACATAATGCAATCAATATGGGTTAGTAGTGCACTTTTTCCATCAGCTTATTGAATAATTATGATTTATACTTTTATTAGTGGTCTGAATTCAAAATATGAATAGCTTCAACTGGCAGTTAAATGTGGATATAGACAGTCATAAAATTAGCTCTGACCGTTAGCTAAATGTTGATACCAATATAGTTACTCACGCTATTTGTTCGTCATAAGAATAGCTCTAACTCTCAGTTAAATGTTGATACCAATAGTTACTCACGCTATTTGATTTCTCCAACTCCCACGGCAAGGCTAACTGGATTCTCTAATTCTAAAGTCCTATACTTCAGTTAGCCTTATTTGTACTTTCGTTTACTTGTGGATCGAAAAATTATTAATAAGAAAAATGCTCAGTTTTTGCGAGTACGGTGTAACTGAGTCTTCGCTTCGCTCATCCAATCATTTCTCATTTTAGTTTAGTCATAGTTGGAAGTTTTATCAAGACAATATTTTCATATCTAAAAGAGAATTTGCCCTTGACAAAGAATTATTCTAAATGACCAGACTCTTTTCTATACACTTCTGGTCTTCTGAACACTCTTTTTGTGGTGATACTTTTAGTTATTACCTTCTATTTCTGTTGTCTATCTACATCCTAGACGTAACGCTGCTCAATCACGCTGAATTCGAATGTTCGAAACTCCTGTCCGTTCATTGAAACAGCGTCGAGCGACGGGCGTACGAACCGCATCAACGGAGTTATGATTACCTTGGATCATGACTTCATAATTATTATAACCTACGCCTTGGATCTAGTGTCAACTCTTAATTGCCATTTGCAAGATACGCTTTTGCGACTATGTGTGTGTTATTCACATATTATCGATATTGTAGAATATCTGATCTGACGTAATGCTGCTAGATCAAGGATAATTACACTGCTGGGATGAAAACACGTGTTGTTGTAGGTAAGGACAGCGAGGAAGGTCGACTGTTGCTACACTACATCGTTTTCCTCAACAGTCTTGCTGGCTCTGCAGATATTGCAACCAACCAACCCATTTCTTGGCAATCTGTAGTACAATCAAACTAAGAGTTTCAGTTTGTATATTATATATAGAATATACTATTATTATAGTAATCCGATTGTACTCAAATTATTTCATTCTAGCACGGTCAGTTCTATCCACTATAGGGTCGCTGTGTAATTTTGTCTCCTGCCTAAACGCCAGCATTCCGGTATTCATAGATTAAATTTTATTTCTATTTTTTTATATATATACATACATATAATATACAATATAAAAATAAAAACAATTACCTTTCAGTATGTAAAACTGAATAAAAGGTTTCGAGAAAGAGATTTTTATAATAAAATAATAGTTTTAGGGAATTTGGCTACAACCTTAGTATAACCATGCACCACATATAACCTTTGTGAGGGTTGTGGTGGGGTCGTTGAGGTAACAAAATATCAATGTTTGTACCTTGTTGATATCACATTTAATGTGTGAAGTGGCCATACGTCGGTCCGGTAGGTTTTGGATTGGTTTTAATTTAGATTAAATTAGTTCAGATTAAATAAGTTCAGAATGTTCGTTTGGTTAGGTTATTTTGGGTTAGTTTGTATAGGCTAGGCTCATTAAGTTAGTTGGAATAGGTTATTTAGGTTGGTTTCAACAACAACGTGCGCAAGTGGTGACAGACTGATGGTTCGATGAATAGAGGCTTACGGACAGTTGCGTGCCATCGCGGGGTGATCATTTTGTTATCTTACTGCTTAGGATCACTTATCAAGAATTAGGATTGAAATGCTGTTCTAATCAGCTGACTCCAGAAGTGAAGTAGAGATGTGGATTTCGTTCTGACATCTGAAAAAAAAAAATCAATGGAAAGGGCGAATGAAGCTTGAATAATCAAAGATTTGCACTGTGGTGTAATATAAATATAAGTTTGAAGTTATAAATACGGAGTAATTTCTTGGGGATCAAAAGAATGATTTCCTTGCTTGGAAAAACTTCGCCGTTCAATTTGGCAATTCGTATAACACGTACGTTCGCCAGGTTGCATACAATCGCGGAATAATACAGATATCGATCAATCAGAATGATTTTTTTTTACCCCACCAACAGATGGGTTATATGGGGGTACGAATGAGCGGGTGATTTCATTTATATACTTATAAGGAAATGGAAATTGGCAGTGGAATTCCTGTATAAATTATTGGAGATGCTAGGACAACTGCAAAATTTAGAAGAGAGTCGAGAATATCTTAGTAATTCAATTTTTGTTCTTGATTGTTGAGAACAAGAACCAAAATCGAATTACTGGGATATTCCCTATTCAAGTGCATTAAAATTGAGAATATTAAATATTCATGATTAAGTTCTATATTCAATGAATATATTGTAATGTAAAATAATCCCGATAAATATGAGATTTATATTTTATAGGCCTAAAACTAGAAATGTGACTTTTTGAGTTCTTGTAACTTGCACTTTGTGCTTGCGGTGGTCCGCGGTAGAGAGCAGCAGCAGTAGCATTCATTCATTTCTAGTTCTCTACTAGACCTTCAGATCATTTCTCAGGTTGGTGGTCCTGTCCACAGGTGCTGGGTTCAGATCTTGAATGCGGATATTCAGGTGTAATAAGTATTCTGAGAGTTTATGAAAATCGTGAATGCTCCAAGAAATGAAACATTCGTCAATATTTTTATCGAAGTATGTATAAGGCATTCCTTTGTAGAACTAATATCCCCAATAAGTATAATTTATGCTAGGAATTTGTATAGTGGGCGTATTGCAGTGACTAAGAAACTGACGTTTGTCTAGAGTTAGGCCATTGATTTTATACAAATCTGGAAATGTACCACTTGAAGTATGAGTATGACTAGTCTTCGCCAGAATGTACTGCAATGTACTGTTTTGATATAAGTAACCCTCAAGAATGCATAAGCTTAGGACCATGTAGGGCGATGGGGTAGGTCCCCAATCAAAAACTGTATTGTCCTATGTACACTTCATGATTTGTAAAGATGTGAAGATGAGCTTATGAGTTTATGATGAGTTTATGAGCTTACTCATGTCATTGTTTTTGGTTCATTTAGGCATTATTCAGGTTTAGACTAGACTTATGACTATACCTTGCCATATCCCAAGTTTAGGGCTATATTTGAGGGTTATATCTAATTATATTTGAGTGGGACATCTAGATTTTTGAACGTGGAGTATAAAATAACAAGACCGTGCAGCGGCCACATTTGCAATGCACTACTTTGAGGGAATGGAATAGAGGTATTAAATAATGTATGAAGGAACGCATTATCAATAATATTTTTGGATATTCAACTATGATTAAACAAACGAAAGACAATTCATAAAAGTGTCCTGCTTCCGGGACATCGCATCTGGATATATGGCAACTCTATCCCAGTCCTGTCTTTGGTGCACTTTGGATGGTTCAATTAGTTAACTCACGTATAATCTTCTCCAAGTGTTTACTGTCACCACTCTTCTCTGTAGAGTTCAGGGCCTTGGGCTTATAACAGAGTTCGAAGCTGAATAGAGAATGTGTTCGTTGCAGGTGTTGAGCAAGTTGAGTGTCTAGACGAACGCCGCCTCTGCTGTTGAGAGATCTACGGCGGGCGTTATTTCCGTGGTACATTCCTCTGCAGACTTTCCCTGGATAACAGCATGACAACCGCATAATGACGACCAACAAGTAAGTGTCAACAAAACAAAGTTAATCTGCTTCAACTCATGGTTTTGGTATTTTATATCATTTGTGAATGAATAGGCCTAATACAGTTTGATATGGCCCAACAACAAATTGATCATAGACTCACGTGCGCAGGATATCTCAATACGGACGGCCCATTGCGAACAATTGAAACACATTTTCTAGCAAAGCTGTATATTGATGGAAAATATAGGCCTACATGACTGGGAATTATCCCAATATTCTCACTTTATGAGTGGAAATGTAACCAAGAATTTTTGCAGAAAATATAATGACATATATTTACATTCGAATACTGAAGTATCTGTTATGTAATGACTATTAACCCTATTAGGTCAAGTTTTACCAGTTTAACTTTTGAATGGTATTTATTTATTTTTTATTCATTATATCTTGTATGCATATGGTACAATATATCAAAGTTCTAGCAAAGACCCTATTATAAGAAGACTCAAAACTAGTCTTGTTTACCATGTAACGCTTGACGACATTGCTCACTAACACTACCTGTAGGACTGGAGTGAATCAGAAGATAGATATCTGCTTTACCATCAATAAAATGCTTAGGCCTATAACACCGAACTTGATGTAGGCCCTAATTATTATATTTGTAATTATTTACACACATTTTCTAACATAAGTGGTGAGGATATATACCTATGAACATATATTTAAATTGGCCTAGCCTTGCTGTACTCACATTTCCGTAGCTATTGAAATCTAGAGAATTAGTTCGCTTTTGCCTGGATAACATGGTTAAAACACTCGATAATAATACAGAATAGCGTCGTCTCATCCATTCATGATGGAACCATAATATTTAATGAAATAAATTATTTCGAAGAAAAAGCAAAACTTGGATAATTATGTGAATCAAAGAGGGTGTGGAAAAATATTCGTATATATAATTCACTCTACTACGATACGCGCGCTAGCATCCTTCTGTCGTCGCTTAGAAGGCTTAGTTTGCCGTCTTTTAACGTAGTTAAGCCCGTATTACACTGGGAATGGTTGCAATTGAATGCAATCAATTCATTCCTCAAGGTCACTCCAACCAGGCAATTGAGCTATACACACAACCATTAGGCCGGGCTGGTTGAATGGATCACAGCCTTCTCAGACACGGCCTTCCTGTCACGATTTACAATAAAGATCATGAAATCACGGCAAACTTCGAAGTGTCACTTTGAGTTTGACATAAAAATGCAAATAAAAATATAGTGAATTGATGCTTTTGACTTCCAACCAAGGGCCTACGGCCAGTGACTACTGCTCTATCGTCTAGGCCAAGGATAGGCCTGAGTGATAAGTTTACTCTACGTTGTAATGGTTATTATAGGTCCATAGCTAGGCCCTAGGCCCATAACTAATCCTAGTCAATGCTCTAGTCTAGTATACCTAGGGCATTAGCCATTAGCTTCGGTGGCATTGTAAGATGTCAAATCATTTTATAATATATGCACTGGCTGCATCAATAATATAAGCATGGTCAGATACTATTTCATGACCACGAATGATTTCAAATAATTCTTATGACAGACAAATTCTAACCCAACTAATATTATTCACATTGGAATCAGCTGTTCGCTATTTGGCGGGAATGCCCAAATTATACTTACAGTTTCCTATTGGGCGAATTGGATCACGTGGGCTCTATTCAGTGAATGCAACCCAACAATATAGAACTATTTCCAAATGAGTCAATTGGACTCCATTCAAACAGCCGAATGGAAATGAGTCTTCTGCGCTTGCGCGCATCAATTGCAACCAACCCATTCGGGCTATTCATTCCCAGTGTAATATGGGCTTTAGATAATAAGGTCTTTGGTTCTAATACAGAGTAAACACAAATAATTTTAATATCATTTCAATAGGGTATAAGTTGAAACTATTGCATAGGCTAGTTGTCAAGTGTATAGGCCTACTGCTAAAAAGAATATTTTTAGTCGTATACGTTGACAGTTATGCGACATGAGTTATCTAGTATATTTAAGGTACCAGTATTGAAAATATCTGTTTCCTCCGTATCAGAATTGTGATACGGTACTTCATACTGTTCGAAAGTTATCACCAAAAAACTGACATCTCACTAAATCGACTCCCATGGACTCCTAACTGAATCTCGGAAGTAGTAGGAGTGTATACAGTAAGCCTATACATAGCCGTATGGCAATAGGCATGACACATTACGAAACATTGGGAATGTATTTTCGAGTAAATCTATATATTTATGTAAACAGTAGGCCTATATGTTTAGGTATGTTATCACATTGTTATCCCAGTGTGCTTACTTTATCAGTGGAAACATGAGTTAAAATATGAGCTCGAAAATTATTATAGGTACTTATGGGGATTCCACCCACAAAAATGTATCATTTTTTTTGGTAATCATTGATGTACCTATGTTAAAATGGTATATTAAAAATTTAAAATGAAAAAGAAAGTTTAAAATTCCGAGAAAGTTTGGAAAAACTAGTTGAAAAATACGGCAAACCGTTAAATACAACAAATTCAGTGGATAGCTAGCTAGTATGAAGATGACAATATATTCGTTGAGTAAGCTTTCGTCTATCAGGTAAACTAAATTTCAACAGCATACCTGAAACCGTTATGATACAAATAGATAGTTTCTGTTACCGTGATTTACAACAAAAAATGGCGTGACTTGGCGTGATTTTGTTGTCCAAGCGCGTAAGGTTGAAATGTTTATTTTTAGTGTAGTCTGAAGGCAGTTGTTTTACCACTGTGTACATCTGTATGTACATCGATACCTACATTGCATTGTAGGGTATCTACATGATGAAATATCTCGGAAAGTAATCAAATTAGGTTTGTATGTAACACGAGATGCATTTTTTGTGACCATTATCAGTGTCAACTAAAGCATAAACAATTGCAGTGGCTTTCCAGATGAACAATATAAGTACTATAACTACTTTCACACCATTCAGAGAGACCATCTCAAATTTTGTTGATCCTCTGTACCGTATTGAGGTTTCGAGTTTGAGTTGATTTTGAGTTGATAGAGTGTTGATTTATAATTTATAATTTTGATACCTTTCGAAAGCTATTTGCGAAACAGTGATATTCTGCTGGATTGCCTCCCATGCGCTTGTTCTGTTAGCGGGTACCAGCAGCGGGTACTATGATATAGCAATGGTGGAGGAGCCAGGTTTAAGAAACCTTTCACAATTACTCACAATTATATATATATATATATATATATATATATATATATATATATATATATATATATATATATATATATATATATATTTGACTGTTTTCCATATTTGCCTATGGAGAGAATGTATAGATATCATTGCCAAGCTACCCTGTCACAACCGCCATTAACTTGATGTAATCATCCAACTTGGGCGCGTGTGAAAATGTTATTCTGGCTGTTCTCTTCAGCGTCTCAATCGTTTCACTAGTGAGATTCGAAACTCCAGTACGATCATTGATAGAGTGCTGTGAGACTACTGGTCGAACCTTCGCAACATCGCGATCAAAGAATGCAGTTGGAATCGTTTGGTTCAGTCTTATTTCAGGCAACGAGATGAGAATTACGCCAACTGCACAGTTGATCCATTGTGTTTGATTGTGCATTGTGGTCCTTATTGTTGCATTGATTTCTGTGGGAGAACGCTTCCAACGTAGCTTACCAAGTGAAATGTTCAAATCTTCACACGTCGTCGAAAAATTGAGTTATCTTGATGATATTAAATAATGTATACTAAAATTGTCTGTGGTTGAAGGTTGATTGTGTAGTTATATAATTATTTACCTGCGATCGTTTTGTTTTCAAATAGCGTCTACATTCAGATCACTCAAGTTAAGGTGGAACCATGAGTTTTCAAAATATATAAAACAAACATCAGCGTGACAGTGAAGAAAGACATTATTTGATGAAACCATTCAAGGAAAAAAAAATCCGGGACAACCCTTGCCTTGCTTCAGTGTTTGATTTTTTTTTCCCCTTAAAACGTCAGTCAGTCGACTATATACGTCTGTATTTCGTGCAGAATCCAGTTCAGATATTTCTATGTAGCTTGATATTTGAAGTAACACGAACTTATCGGAAGCCATGATATAATAACGTAGACTGACACATCGACTGAGGGGGATATTCTCAACTCGTTGTATAGATAGACTGCATGCTCTAGTTTAGTTCTTTGCAGGAATAAGTTTTTCATGATTTATATTATGTGATGCGGTATAATAGATTTCATATTGAACTTTGCTCGATTTAACGAAGAAATAGCGAGACGTGCACGGAGACCTGATGTAATATAAAAATACTTGCACAAGCAAAATGTGCATGAATTCTGATTCATGTTCTAAGTAATTGTGGGTTGAACGATGAACTTTACTGATTTTCAAGAACCATTGGCGGGGGGATATTATACCCCCAGAACGTTCACTGTGATAATACAGTGCACGATGGTCGATTTTATTTCAGTCCATCTTGTAGAATATAGTTTGAGGATGATTAAAAAGATATACATATATATTATATTTGCGTTTAATCATATATATTATCATGCAATTTATTGTAAGAGGTACATGGGACTCGGTCATTCTCTCTCGAGCCGTGAGGGGTAGAGATGCATGGTCGGTAAGGGGATAGGAGTACGTGAAGTGTACAGTCTTTCCGAATAAGCATGGAAAACGTATAGAAAACGCATGGGCTGCGTTTCCTAGTGCACTCAGAAGTTATAAGGTAATTTTACATACGCCAATTTTACGGTTTATAAATTGTCATCAAACTTGGAACAGTGTAATTACAAAATTAACAAATACATCATAAGATGCAGACAGTATTGTCAAAAATGCATTGACTCCCATTTTATAATAACAAAGGTACATAGCTTGTATGTAACGATATTTTTGTCATTGATTTTTACCTCAAAGCGTACCGTTATACATACAAAATAGCACGTAACATATTGTGAATGTCCATTATGGATCGATATTATTATATAAGATACTTCTGAATGGTGTGAAGCAGTTTCACTACAATATGTTCAGACGGAAAGCCAATGCGATCGCTTATATGCTATGTTGACCCTCAAAATGTTACGCTGTGGGTGGGTCTCCCTCAACGACTGAGGAAAACCAGGAGAAACTTGCAGTCTGACCGTGTAATCGTAATGATTTGATTATTCCTTCTTCTTTTAAACTATTCGCCAATGTTCTGTGTTCTTTACATTGCATTCAGTCCAGACTTGCAGTCTCAGTTGGGCTCCAGAACTTACTGTTTTGTGTACAACATTCGTTGCTATTTTAATTAAAAATCTTGTGTTATTTATTGGCTACAACGAAATGGCAGCATTTTGCGAGTCTCAAGTCTGTCCGATAAATCATGAGCGTGCATTGGATTACATTTTTCCAGTTGTTTCCGAGTTCGAGTCGAATTATAAAGTAATGAATGTAGTAATAAAGTATACATTCAGTGTACATGCTTTTAGTTGGTGTGTGTGTTCAGAGAGGCAATGTCGGATTATATTATCATAAGTAGAACTTTTTGAAAATTGAAAACAAATTTTGATATGAAAAATTGCCTGTGCTGTAATTTGAAATGAATGGAATGAAAATAAAACAAAATAAAACGCGAAATAGAACACAGAGGAAGTGAAAAAAGATCATGATAATAAGAAGATATAACAGATATTGCAGATATTGCAGATTTTTCTCCCTACTGTAAATGTTTGAATTGTTAACTATCACTAAAATTATTACCTCAAGATTTATTCTTCGTCGAGTTAGTTTTATTCTTTGATTAGTGTTGACGCCAAATGTCTTATTGGTGGGTAGAAAAAAGTGGACTGTATTTTGAATAAAAACTTACGCGAAAAGCGATGCCTGCTGGTGTATGGCTGATTGGCGGCGACGTGAAGATTTATTTTCGGGAAAGGAAGGAATATTTACGGCCGTAAGGAAAGTGAGGAATTGAAAAGAAATAAAATGAATTGAAATTAAATAGATAAACGATACGATAATAAGAGGTTCACACACGGAAATGGTTGTTCTCCAAAAAACTGCATTGAATAAACGTAATGAAACAAACAGCGTTACTGCGTATACTGCCTCTACTAAAAGCAAACTGAATACTGCTTCTCTCGAGGGTTGAAAAGAGAACTTGACCTGATCCGGTCGAAACGATAACTGTAGGCCTACTTATTCGGGTGAATGATGAAACAAACTAAAATATGCGGTCAAAAGCGTGTATACTCAAAAGTAAACAAAGGGAAAACGACATGGTTGAATCCACAGACGGGAGTTACGTCGGGAACCATGAAAAAAGGCAATATATGCGGTCAAAAGTGTGTTTATACTCCAAAGTAAACGAAGGGAAAACGACATAGTTGAATCCACGGACGGAAGTTGCGTCGGGAACCTTGAAAAAAGGCAATATTGGCGCGAACAATTGGTTATTCTGTGGGGTCGTAATACCGAATGATCCAACCTTTCATCCTTAGCTTCAATAGGGGTATAATGATTTGTGCCAAGTTTCGATATTGATAATAATAAAATGTATTAGGGCCTATGCTGAAATTATTTTTTTCATGTTGAAATTACAAACGTCCAGTCTGCTTCGTAAAAGTTTCTTTCTTCGAAAGAAAGTGATGATTATTAATGTATGAATTAACCACAAATGCGTATACAGGCGGTTGTTTGTATTTTAAACCGATAAAATGACATCCCATGATATACTTTCAATATAAAAACGCTTTCAACGCATATGAATGAATCGTAACGTATATGCACATTTGAAAATCATCTAAAGACGTACATAAATATGAGCACAAAACAGCATGCACAACCTATGAACAGATAAGGGAGGTAATTATTCGCTTGTATCCGCTCTCTTCATGCCTTTTACACTTCTTCATGTCTTTTACACTTCTTCATGTCAATACAAACAGAGAAAAAGAAAGAAGAGACAAAAACAAAAAACTTTCACATTGTCAAGTATGATAAAATTGAGTATTTGCTACGCTCATTCAATGAATAAATGAATGAGTAAACCAATTTGACCTGAAATCAACTAATTACTTATTCGACAAACTGCGAATAATAAACCTGAAAATAAATACTCTGAGCGCGCGCTGAAACCATTCCAAAATAATCTCCATCTTACTTCGCTCTTCGACTTCTAAATTATCTTTTCTATTTTCTTGTTTTATTCAACTAATCCAAATACTGACAAATGGAAACATTGAAATATATAGCCTATATCGTTCTCCTAGTTCGTATGAGTAGTGAATTGACTGCCCATACCTGTGGTTAATACACGATATCGATTGCACACGGCGTCGCGACAAACCGGCGTCCAGCGTCGATGTCGACGTCGCTTTCCACTTTCCCGCCTGTGCATCGCGTTGAGAGAAACTTGCTGACTTTCTACCTGCTTATAACTCTTATATGATGTTTAGTGGCTTCTAACGGCAATAGTTCAATATGTTGGGAAATTCAAACAAAAGCGACAGATATTCTACCGTCCACTAGCAGAGATAAAAACCCTGTCACAATTAGAAATTGCTATCAAACTTCATTCGTTGAACAAAGTTCACTTTGTAGTGTTTTGGACCATTCATACTGTGAACCAAGATGCATTGAGGGTTGCGTTGGTTTGCCGGCCGGCAAACCAACGCAACCCTCAATGCATCTTGCTGTGAACTGTACGTCTATTATTGTTCCACATTTCCACATATTGGATGAGCGATATAGGCATATTTATATGAAATGTATCGGAAAGCTCTATTCTAAAAGCTTGATTTTAAAAACTATCATGTCTCTGCCTTCCTGTTTCATCTTCGCTTATTTTAATCGTTTCAAAATTAAATTGGTTTTACTTGGTGCTCGTTTTTAATAGCTTCAAAAAAAGCCTTTAATTGATGTAAAAACTATACATTATAACTTTCAAATGTGGTTTTACCGATTGTGTTTCAAAACTTTACAGTGTCGAGTTAGATGATCGAGTCGATGTTAGTCGAGTTCCATCAATATGAGTGCTTTCGTTTGACCCTTAGAACGAAAAAAAGAATAAGAAAACACTTCTGGTTCCTCAAGTACGGTAAAATTAAGTTTTCGCTTGGCTCATCCAATTACATTGTTACACTCACACAAACTTGAGTTTTTCATTTATACTTATTTTCTGTAGTCTGATAGACTACCATACCTTATTTTCTGTAGTCTTACAGACAATACCATACATTATTTTCTGTAGTCTGATCTAGACTGCTATACCTTATTTTCTGTAGTCTGACAGACAATACCATACCTTATTTTCTGTAGTCTTACAGATAATACCATACCTTATTTTCTGTAGTCTTACAGATAATACCATACCTTATTTTCTGTAGTCTGAGAGACTACCATACCTTATTTTCTGTAATCTGACTGTACCAGGCATCGTTTTCTGTAGTCTTGAAAGTTAGGTGGACTAGAATGTCTAACAATATAGTTATATAGGGTGGAATTACAACGCCAGAAAATATAGAACTCCATATAATAAACCATTAATTCCATATAATATATTATCTTACCATATGTATATATATTACCATATATTCCATATATTTCTATGTAACTGCATACTTTTCTGTGACTTTATATGGTAATGCTACAATCTGAGGCTGCTTTTGCTTAAATTTAAAACCATTATTTAAATTACAAATTATATCATGTTTCCTAGTTAAAGTACAAAAAAATGTAATAAAATTGGCATATTTATCATTTTGGAAATATCAGACTCACAAGTTTTAATAGGTGGTAGGTTTTTATCTTCCGCTTCTCACTTTTCTTTTCCGAGTTTACAGCGCGTTTGAAACTGTTTTGCAAGCAATTATCTTGAATTAATTGTTGGTCCGAAATCCAACACACACAATTTATTACCCAATTAAAGGTGGGAGTATAACGTGCTCCATGCAACTTAAGTACATACATAATATTATTATGATTTAAAACAATGTAGCCATGCTATTTGAAAATGAACGACACAATAAATTGTTCATCCCTCAACTTATCAACCGTTGGGCGTGGGTTCGAGTCCCGCATAAGGCATGAGTTTTTGTAAACGTCCTTTCATCTAACATCATTTCATCGTTGCATTATCACCCGCTCATTTGTACCCCCGTATAACCTAGCTGTTGACAGTTGGTGGGGTCGTTAAGCACCATTAAAAAAAATCGACTCACCAACTTATATTATTATTATAAATGGTAGTCATACGCATGCGTTGTTGGATGAGCGGTGCATATTTATATAATATAATGGAAAGCTATTTGTGCACCTCAGAACAATTATGTCACTGCCTTCCTGTTTCATTCATTACTAATTTCAATCTTCTTGGCAATGTATTATGTTATACCTGTTGCTTGGATTCCTATAATAAGGTTCTTGATATATTTGGTTGATATGTGAAGAAAATACAGTACCGTATAACGGTTAGTCTTTTTTTTTTATCAAAACGGCTGATCCGATTTATGTGAACTTCCGGAATAATGTGTATTATTAATATGTTAAAATTCCGTGGACATTATTTGAACTTATTCAAATGTGATATTTTTTCCTAAAATCCTCCTCGGAGTTATTCTTATGAGGTTTTTAAAAACATCGAAATGGATTTTCTCAGAAGTGATGCAACCGATTGCGCCTCAAAATTACACAGTATAGAACTAGATGATGACACTTGTGTATGTCAAGTTTCAACTGAATTTGTACTTTCGTTTGACCTGTAGAGCGCGAACAAATAAAAATTTAAAAATCGAGTACGGGGAGATTAAGTCTTCGCTTCGCTCATTCAATAATGTATTTTTGTATGTTAGAAGATATTTTCTCCCAATGTAAATGTTTGAATATTCGACTGTCCCTGAAATTTTTACCCCAAGATTTATTTTTGTTAAATGAATTACATTATTCTAATCATTCTTTGGGGTGGTAAGATTGCCCTGTCCGAACGATCCTACCTTCCATCCTTAGCCTGAATATATTTTCAGTTCGGGTGCCAAACATTCGTATCTTCAATTGGTGACTTTTTGTGTCGCGTTTGAATATAGTAATATATTGTTGTTTCATAAGTGATTACATGCTCAAACGGAAACATTCCTCCGAGGTATGTATTACTGTCTTCTCGTTGCTGCAACTTATAATATGTGTTTTCCAAGTAGACCGACTGCTGCTGGTAAGGCAGTAATCTTCTTCTTCTGTACATTCGAGAAAATAAGAAGGAAACAAGAAGTTCTCATGCAATTTTAAAATTTCATTTACTCCTTTACACGAGAGCTTTTTGGCCCGAGAATAGAATTGTACAACTTCAAAAGAGTTGTAAAAACAGGAAAGTTTCCACAGCGCAATGTTAACTTATGAGAATATTGTGTGGCTTGCAACTCGACTATATATATATATATGATTATATATATATATATATATATATATATATATATATATATATATATATATATATATATATATATATATATATATATATATATATATATATATATATATATATATTATTTCTCAAGTTTTCGCGATCATAGATGATGCTAAAATTATTTTCAGGATTAGACCGATTGGACGCTTAGACCGCTTCCTGAAAATCCTGAAATTAATTTCGGATGTATATATATATATATATATAAATGGCATATATATATATATATATATATATATATATATATATATATATATATATATATATATATATATATATATATATATATATATATATATATATATCTTTGCCACCAATTAACTGCAAACTGAAGCGTGACTGCCAAGTAACTGAAACTAAAATAAATTGAAATCTTTTTGATGTAATTCATATGTATCCATATTGCATCTTTGACTGTGTATTATTTCTACATTCTGTTCTTTCTACATTCGTTGTGTAATGAAAATGTTGCCATTGCTCCCTCAGAGCCTGTTCACACCACTGTTGTTTCATGAGAACAGAGGTTGGCGAACTGGAGAGAAGTGCATGGTTTACTCCACTGCATTTCTCAAACAGACAAGATCAATAGTGCATGTTTGGTTCATTCAGATTTATTGGTGGTAGACGACCGCCTCGAAGTCTTGAAACAACCTAGAGGTGACGTTTCTAAATGGTCTTACTAACTCATCCTTATAGCCTTAAATGGGTAACAAAGATTGGATAGCAAAATTTAGATGTTGATGAAAAAGTTGTTTTCCTGATCACATCACAGGATACTTGAATCTACAGTAGACACGATTCCACAGTATAGGCCTACACGATTCAAATATTAGTTCTAATTTCAATTCTAGTGAAACCAAACTGTTTTTCATTGATCATGTATTGAATAATAAACTCATATTTTTCTAATCATAGCTCAGATCTATTGGCGTCGTATGGGATGAGATGATGGGATGATGAGATGAAGCAATATAATAAGGTCTTTGAGATGAAGGTTCCTTGGGTAATGGGAATGATAGTGGCAAGGGAGCGGTCGTGGCCTATATTGTGGGAACCATCCCGGCATAAGCTTAATCAATCAAATTGGGTCTATCGAAAAACTCGATCTACTTTTGACCAAGATCTATTGGCGACGGTGCTGATGAATAAGTGGATCGGAGGAGCACCTCTGTCAGGATGTCGTGGGATCGAGTCCCGGTCTCTTGAGTGATCCACGTGTGCGTGATCAAGGGTAACATGCTACATATAAAACATAAACATTATGTTTTACATAGGCCCTAATTATATCTGAGGAATTCAATATTATCAATTTTAATACATTTCTGGCATACGGTATCACAGTAATTCAATTTGTGTTCTTGTTTCTTGGGTATAAGTTGCCCATTTCTTATAATTTTACTATAAACTCGCTTCTGAATTCTACAATTGTCGTTGCATCTCCAATGTTTTAGAAATTCCATTGAAAATTCTCATCCCTTTATATAAATGGAACTTTCTTCTGAATTGGATATTGCTCTTCTTATATTCCATTTCTAGTACGATATTGTATGTAGGCCTACGACAATATTATTTTTTATATATAACTTATATATATATATATATATATATTTATTTATATTTTCTTTTTCATTTTTTTCATTTTAGGCCCCATTATTCTTTATTATTATCACAAAGGTATTAAACTGTTGGAAACTATTATTAAAGTCGAGACAACTCGACGGCACTCGGACGGTCAGCCAGTCAGTTTCCCTCAGACGGCCGGCCTGTGACGTCAGTATGCGCAGAACACGCTGCGCCGTGGCCGCCGTCGCAGGGCAAGGCGGCGTATGTGTGCCGAATACTTACGACCCGGCGCCGAGCAAATCAATACCACCCTCCGCCGCCGGCTAAACGTCAAACGTCTCTCCAACTCCTTCTTACTCCCAACATATCATCTATCGACATTTTTATCCCCAGTTTTATGCTCTAATGATGAAATCGTTGCTGATAACTCTGTCGCTATTATCAGGACGGGTTTTCGTGTTTTATGACTAGTATGTATCCAATGCGCATGCCTGAGTGTGGAAAAGACGTGTGATATCTAGCCGCCAGTACTGTTCCTCGCTGGTTTCTGACTCACACGAGAGTAACTGGCGCCTTGTGACGCGATACGGTCAACCCTTAACCGACGACAACTGAAGGACACATTACACAATCACACGGGATATAATAATAATATAATTAGTATTTATAATTCCTGTGCGTCATCTTGTTCAAATTGCTGTGATTTACCATTCGAAGGTTGTTGAATTGATTTCGGTGTATTATTTAATTGTATTTCCAAGTGTTGAGGTGTGAAGGTAGGGTTTATTGACTTGTGGATATTGACTGCAGAATTGCAGTGCTAAAATAACGGCCGGCGACGGTGAGCTGCTGTGCGAATCGGGTAGTCTATCGTTCGGGGGTATGTATTATAATCACGCATTATATGTGGTTATATGAAGAGGGAGTTGAGCTCATATATTAGCCGACTTGTAGTTTTATACAGCAAGAAAGCAATAAATGAATAAGTCAGAATTAATTATATATATATACGCATGTATCCTATCTATTTTTGTTATCAACATCAAAATCTTGATGTACAATCATTGTTTCTCAATTAAGGCTAAGGATGAGTTAGTATAAGACCGTTTTGAAGCGCCACTTCTTCTTGGTTGTTTTAAGACTTCGAGGCGGTCTTATCAAGAATATAGATGTTTATTTCTGGACTATTTTGAATTAAAAATAATGAAGTTTGACACCGGGACAGCGTAGGTCTGTGACCATACTCTAAAAGTATTTCAGTTTCCCAAAGTCTGGAAAACATTATATAAGTATATGAATCGTTTTTGTGATATATCCTGACCTTACCAGCATTGGTATTGAAAGTAAACCAAACACACGAATGTTGATATCTTCTACTTTGAATTTTCCACCAAAGCGTCCCCAGTCTAGGGTGAAAAGTTCCCACAAGGGTGATCATTTGTTAGAATATTGCGAATTTGTGTTAGGAATCGACAATATTTTAGAAGGTACTTCTCGTCACGGTGTGAAGCAGTTTCAACAAAATACTTTCATCCGGAAAGCTATACTAAGAATGTTCATACTTTAGGTGACACTGAAAATGGTAACAAAACATGCAACTCGCGTACATGCATAATTTGATTACTTTTTGAGATATTCCGTCGTGTAAGGTATCGATGTGTTCGTAAAACAACAGTCTTTAGGTTAAACTAAAATTTAAAAAATGAACAGTTCAACCATATGCGCTTGGCATACAAGACCAGGGAAAGTCGCGTCATGTTTTGTTGTGAATTCAGGTAATAGCGGAAACTGTTGATTTGTATCAAAACGGTTGTAGGTATGCTGAAGAAATTTAGTTTGTCTTATAGAGGAAGCTGTACTCGACGAATGTATCAATTGCCATCTTCGTGCTAACTATTTACTGGTTTAGCTGATGTTTGTAACGGTTTACAGTATTTTTCAACTAGTTTTTCCAACATTTTCTCGGATTTTTTTTTTTTTTTTCAATTTCCAATTTCAAAGATACTATTTTAACATTGATACATCAATAAATAACCAAAAATTTGATACATTTTTGTGGGTGGGTTAACAGCAGATTCAAAGGTCACCATTATCCCATAACAAAGGAATGATCATCAGGCCCCATCACTCGACTAATTATAGGTCGTATAAACATCATATTTTTTTATACTGAATGTATAATTATATATAGGGTATACAGGACTGGTTTGTACTGATTTTATAAGAACAGTTTAACAAAGAATGAATGTACAATGAGGATCTATTGGTGACTGATACCCGTCCGGTCAGAAAAGAATAGTTGACAAAGATCAACGTTGGGACCTGCCGTTTTAGTAATTTCTTGATAAATCGAAACACTTCGTGAGTAGGCCTACAATTCAAGGAAAACGTTGAAAGTTTCCTTATTTCACATTCACATATTTATTCATTTGACGAATTTTTAAATGCTTTCAATTCTAGGTGTGATTACTGTTTAAAAATCGAAGGAAACAAATCGTAATTATGAGTACTGTTAACAAATATGCAAAAACATACGACACGATTGCATATTCATTCAATTTTCACATTAATGACTATTTAGGTCTATATTTATGTTTGAAATGTACAAATGAGTGTAATTGTGATCATAATACATATGAAGTAGATATATTATAACTGTTAGGTACTCTTGACAATGTTGACTTGCCGTTTAGTGAACGCTGGCATTTGAGGAGGTTTGGTGTTGCGTGAGTTGTCTTTGTCGTGAGGAAGTTTTGGCCTGGTGTTTAGGGGAGGTCAGGAGGCAAGCTGCTGCCACGCACAAAGTCCTTAGTGAGGGGGGGGGGGGGGGCTGGATGATTTCACCACCACAACAAATATATATCGTAATTGTTCTTCATATCCTGATGTCGTGTAATTGATTTATTTCATCGTGTGTTTCGACTTCTTTGCTCGCAATAATTCAATCTGGTTGATATGATGATATGACACCGCGCATAGAATATCATTATGCAATGCATTCTGATTAATCCCCTCCCCTGCTCCCTCTCTCTCTCTCTCTCTCTCTCTCTCTCTCTCTCTCTCTCTCTCTCTCTCTCTCTCTCTCTCTCTCTCTCTCTCTCTCTCTCTCTCTCTCTCTCTCTTTTTCTCTCTCTCTCTCTCTCTCTCTCTCTCTCTCTCTCTCTCTCTCTCTCTCTCTCTCTCTCTCTCTCTCTCTCTCTCTCTCTCTTTTTCTCTCACTCTCTCTCTTTTTCTCTCACTCTCTCTCTCTCTCTCTCTCTCTCTCTCTCTCTCTCCCTCTCTCATCTGCCGATAATACGTTTCCGTGCTGAGCTTGTGAGACTCTGAAAGGTCACGTGACTCGCGAGAAGATAATTAAAGCGCGGATATTCCTGCTGATATTCCTTCCTGAGCACATCAAGTCGAGACGACAGATCGAATGCCATTGCAGATCAGATGTTTTCAATTTTTATATTTGTATACGATATGGAATAAAGGTGATGGAGAAATGTAAATTCGTCAATGGAATGATTTAATTGTCTGTGCCAGTATGGCTACTATTGTAGGAGGGGGGATCTCATTACAAATGAGAGATACAATTCTATGGGCAAAATTCAATAATTGAATAAGTCAGTTCTAAACTGGACCGATTAACAGTGTGAAGTAATTGGATTTTTTTCTAAATCATTTGAATGTGCATTGAATTTTAACGCATTATAATGACACCATTACAATTTCTTAACAAATCGGACCAGCCATTTTGCATGATTATGAAAAATATTCACCTTCATATTCAAGTTCTATTGAATTTTAACACATTATAATGACACTATTACAATTTCTTAACAAATCGGACCAGCCATTTTGCATGGTTATGAAAAATATTCATCTTCATATTCAAGTTCTATTACCCGTTCTCAAGGTAATAAATATGACGATGTGCGTCGAAATCTGTTCAACAGGTCGACTATCCACTGTATATGTCAGTCCGAGTTATTTCTCCACATCTTGTTTGTTCATCTCAGCCTTCTAATGCCGTGTAATACGGGCAGTGTGTCTTCTCTCCCCCTACATGCCGTTAGTGACAAGCCATTGGCGTTCCTCAATGCCCCTCCAAGCTAACTGCTTTCTACCCCATTGCTCGCGCCAGATTGCACCCTTCGCTCGCAGCACCCATTCTCATACAAGCGATGTGCTACAAGTAGCTTAATAAGGTTGAAACTTCAACACATAGCTAATTTCTAATCTCCTGTCCACCCGTGAAGGACATCATAGCACTGAAATTAGATTTTATTGGATAATTAGGATATTCGTTTCACTAATTTTAGATGAAACTAGAAAGCTTAATCTCAATTAATTCAGAAATTATAATTAATTTTGTTGTCCTCCATATACCATGAGTCATGACGTAGACATTACTTATGTGGAAAATGATTACGAACTTTTCAAGAACTCGGTAAGAATTAATCAGGAGGGAAAATGTGCAGAATAAATGTCCGAATAAATTCAAATTTCCACGGAATTTGAGTACATGAATTATGCACATAATTCCAAAGATTCACATAAATCAGATAAGCCATATTGAAGATACAAATTATTTTGTATTTTTTACATCAATTACATTGATGAAAACAATCAAGAAAATGATTGAGGAGATAAAACCAATTGGATCATGAAACTGTTGAAATAATCAGTAGGTAAATCTTTAAGGCACCGAGTTAAATAGATTCATAATCAAGGGGTGTAGGCCTATATAGCTAATTTCTAGTACATTTCGTATGAAATCTCGCTCATCCTAATTACAGTGCATGTGCTGCGTTTTCCTAGTTTATTAAATGATCAGATTTGAGTTCAAGAAATGAATTACAAGAACACACTCCGTGTTGAAGTGTTGAGAACTGCTTGCGGCGCTCGAAGACTGATGTCGGGTGGGTCTAGATATTGGTGGAGGAGCCGGGTTTATTTGTTACTCTGGTTGTACGGCTGAGTTGTTTCAGTATTTCTCCCAACTGACGATAACTTTCTAGCTCAAACTAGTTAACTGCTAACTATATTACTTTTTCCTAATCATTCGTGTAAAAATTCGAGATAAGGTAGAGAGAGTTTCAAAAACATAATTTGAGAAATAAGAATAATGTTTTTATTGAAAAACAAAAACCACAGTCAAGACTACTCGGTTTTTAATAAAAGCATGATAGTAGGCCTACTCAATACATAGATATTGAATAAAACTCACAAAACTCTCTCTACTAGTTAGTATAATAGTAATAGTGGCGAATAATAAAATAATAAACAACAACTTTGTGAGAGCAGTGTGAATAAATAAATAAAGTAGATACCAAAATTCACAAGTTCGTAGACCTATCATTTTTTCATCGTATACCAATTTTAAAATATTCAAAATTGTAGCAAACGCCGTGATGCAAGTTGGTACTTGTTTTTTAGTCGTATGATAATGTTCAGTCTGGCCCGAGTAGCTTGGTAGTTAACGTAATCGTGGCAATTAACAGGACGTCTCTGGGGCGCACTTGCCTAGCGGCCTCTCGATGCTAGTTCCACGTTTCACCGTGCGCCGTTGTGTTCATCAACAGTGACTATCTGGCCGCATGTGTGCAGCTTAATAGGCACTCTATCATGTTCGTATACAGATATTATTACAGAACTTTCGGAAGGTAAGATTTTCTTGTATTGATTTGATTACATTTTTTTATCAACATCGATATATGGTACAGAATAATTGTTTCCCAATTAAGGCTATGGATGAATGGTAGGATCGTTTGGACAGGGCACCACAAGGGCGATCACCCCATAGAAAAATTAATAAAAATAAAACCAATTCAACAAACAATAAATTTTGAGGTAATAATTTTAGGGGTCAAGTCACTGTTGAAATTGGAAGTGAATCAAACTTTCGAAACTATTATCCTCAAAGTATTTGAACTGATGTTGAACTCAGTCTTTACAGCTCTATTGTTGTATTAGAGGTACAATTAACATGTAAATTTACATTTGCGAAAATTCACATTTCAGACGGCTTCGAGTCTAGTTGTAGGCATGATTTTAGTTTAGTATACGTCATTACACATGGGATATCACCCGGTCGTTCGTATCCCAATATAACCTAGCTGTTGGGATCAAGGATGTAGGTTCAATGATCAAGGATGTAGTTTCAGTGATTGAAGATGTAGTTTCAATTATCAAGAATGTAGTTTCAATGAGCAAGGATGTAGATCGGATCAAGATGTAGGATCAAGTGTTATGTAGGTTCAAGGATCAAGTATGTAGCCTAGGTTGATCAAATGATCAAGAATGTAGATGCAATGATCAAGGATGTAGTTTCAATGATGAAGATGTAGTTTCAATGATGAAGCATGTATAGGTTTAAGGATCAATATTTAGGATGTATCAAATATGTAGTTTCAGTTATGTAGGTTTATGGATCAAGATGTAGGATGAAGGATCAATGATGTGTGATCCAATCAGGTTACCGAATGATTTTCGAGTTTCTTCGGAATATTGCCGACTTGTCCGGATAAGCCTCGCTGTAAAAGAAGTAACGTGAAACCGATGCGAGTGTTTAATTGTTTGTTCGTGGTAATGGAAGGAAGGTGACCATTGAAAACAATGTTTTTCTGTCTTCTCCACGAGCAGTCCATTCCAAACAGTGTCTGTTGGTTTTATAGCAAGACGTGGGGTCACTTAAGCGCAAGGTGTTAGCTACACTTTCATTAGGAAAGGAAATTGGTTTTCACTTCATAGTGTGGGTAAACATGCCGATATCGCATACTAAGCTCACAGTCTCCTTTTTATAGCATTATTTTCTCAGCGATCGAACTTCTTAGAAATTAAGTGGACTGTTCTATACTCAATCTGGTAGCTAATCAATAAATCTTGGTTTAGGTGACATTGTAAGTTGGCAATTGGTTATGGTCACCATGGTCACTGAGCTTATGATAATCTTTGGATTATAGCTAACGGATACACAACTTATTCTTAATGCAGACTCTCTCTGGAGCTAAGAAACATGAGGGTGAAATTTTCGATCGTTCAATGTTGCATGGTGAATAAAGTACACATTATATTGTGAATCGGATTATTGTCATCCTTGACGTTTATATGATCGAGTAGTGTACTTTTTTCAGTACAGTATCCACTTTGTGCAAAATATGTACCACAAACAAGACTTCAATGTAGACACAGAAGAAATACGGGGCGAAAAAATTGAGTGTATATGTATATATTTGCCTTACTGCACGCATGGAAAGGTTATATAGTATATCATATCAGTCAACGTTAAATGCGTAGTGCAATATATAATTAAGTTTAGTGTTATTTGTACCGCGGTAACAGTACCTGATTGGCATTCACCGCCTTCTGTACATTGTGGGACTTGCTGTGGGGCTGTACATTGTTTGACTAGGCAGCCATGTTATTGTTGTTCTGGCACGCTGCCTGAATTGACCCAATCTAACAGACTTGGTCAACCCTAGAAGGATTAAATTCTCCTAGAGTCAACCTATAACCTATTCACACCAACTAACCTAACCGAACAAACAACTTGAACTGATTTTGTATCAACTGAAACCAATCTAAACCATACATCCTATCCTACGAATAGCCACCTCGGAACCTAGACCTGATGAAGTGATTTTTGTCTGTCGTAGCTTCATCGCCTGCTCCGTTGGTGACACGTGGAATGGCGTTAGACGCAGCCAAACTCCCTCGAGTCTAACTTCCGCCGAACACCGAGTAAGTGCTACAAACAAGTTCACCTTTTGAACAACTAATTAATTCTCATTGAAATATCAAGTTCGAAGCTTTTGAATTGGAATATTTATCCATTCAGGTTAATTACCCCCTCCCTCCAATCAAACTTCAATTGTAAATAAATATAAATATATATAGGTGAAAATTATATTTAGAGGTATTTTAGTCGCTTTTTGAAAAATGATTTGGTACGTTTTTTTTTAAATGCTCGATATTTCGGCAGCGCTATGGCTGCCTTCTTCGAGACTTATTCAAAAGCATACACGATTCAAAATTATAAAAATAACAAAAGTTTCTAGAAATATATATATATATATATATTTATATATGGGATGTTTATATACGGTATTCATATATATATAAATACCGGTATATCAAAAGTTTTTTCCACATCTTATTCTTGAAGACCCTCTTCTTTCGTGGATACAAGTAAATCGCTTTTTTTGTCTGTTGAAATATTGAAATATAAAAGTATTCAGTAGTCTGACATTTGCTGTACTTTTGAACTTTATTTTCGATTTCTGGCGACAGTTTTTTGAAGGTTGGGTTTGACTTAGTACAGTTGGTGACGCTAGACAATGATATTTCCAAGGTCCTTGAACTTCTCGGGCTTTGAACTAGGTCACGTTGTTGCAGTGGCTTATAAACATGGTGCAGACTTTTCACCCTTTTCTAAGGTCAAATGTGTCATCAATTCAACTCGTGTGATGTGGATGTTTGAAACTTTTCTTCACAAGAAAATGAAGCTTATAGCCTATATAAGCTTATATATATATATATATATATATATATATATATATATATATATATATATATATATATATATATATATATATATATATATATATATATATATATATATATATATATATATATATATATATATATGTATATATATATATATATATATATATATATATATATATATATATATATATATATATATATTGCATACAGCCGTGCAGTTCACGAACAAGAATGTAAAGGAGATAAATGGAACTATTCATTCTCACAAGTGCTATTCGAGGTGTCTAGCTGTAATTACCGTACCTTATATATCGTGGCTACTATAGGATGTAAACTCATACATATATATATATATGCATGTATTTTATGTGTGTGTGTGTGAAGGGGGGAGGGGGCTAGTCGTGGCGTTTAATCCTTTCTCGAGTAAGTTTTGTTGTAAATGGCTCCGTAAGACTAATTAATGTAGATTGCTGGCGTAAAGCGAGAGTCATTAACATTTTGATGACTTTTCTTCCACTCTTGAAACTCTCCTCGCGCCCACCATACACTCGGTCGTTATGAAACTGGGGGGGGGGGGGCCACTTTTGACAGCGAACCAACTTTTCCATCCCCCCCTCTCCCAGAAAATAGCGCATCATGTCATCCAAAACCACAATCTATAAGGCAACTGAGAACCTTGCTGGTTGGACGTGACAAAACTGTTAAGGGGGGGGTGAGCTTGATGATGAGAACAGCCTAGCGAGACGACGTTACGCTTTTCTTTATACTTGTTCGGTTTTTACGAGCCGAGATTTTTGATGTTCGTAAAGGCTTCTGGTTAGTCGTACTTTTAGTTAGGTCTATGAAGAGGGGGGACTTTTTCAAGTTCTCTCTTAAAAGATGGTTCTCGGGTAATGGTGAAGTTTTGCTTTTGGAAATGTTTGAGATTGTTTTCTTTGAATATGATTCGGAGATGTGTGGTTTACCGATTTTGCATGCTGTATTGGATGTACGTTTATAGGCCTAGAATTATTTCCCAAGGATTTTACTCTGAATACAAATGTATACCCTGCCAGACTGGGCGGTTTGGTAATTTTGGTTGTGTGAGACATTTGTAAAACGCAGCATATGCGTTGTAAGATGAGCAAGATTTTATATAAAATGTAAGTGAAAGTTATACATGTACCATGATTTAGAATCTGTCAACTAATTGCCTTCCTGATTTACCTGTCAACTGTTACAATGCTTTTTACTATCTAATTGGTTTTACTTGCTGATTTAATTGATAGTTTTCTTTTAGCATTTATTAATTGATCAACAAAAAATATACCCAATTATGTTCATTTTTTATATGTCTCAACCGATTTATGTAAACCTCTGGAATTATACGTGTACTTCATCTACTTATATATAGTAAATATTTGAGTTTATTCTTATTGTTTTCCATCCAAAACTACACAGTATCGAGTTAGATGGTGACATGACCCATGTGCATGCCAAGTAATTTTTCGCGTTTGACCTGTGTGGGGCGCGAACAAAACACATTCGTATTTTTACGATTGCGGTAAAATCGAGTCTTCTCTTCGCTCAACCAATTTAAAAAGCGTTCATTTTGAGACGTGTGTTGAAAACAAAACTCAACAAAACTTGACAGTTATATATAGGCCTAATGCCAATATGCTACATGATGTTATAGTTGAATAAATATTTCTTTTCGATTATCGTAATTGCTTTGATCTATCGTTTTAGTATTTGTGTATCGAAGTTCGACTTAAGTTCAACTTAACTTTTTTTCTCGATTTATTGTTCTATAGGCATGTTTCAAAACACAGTACCAAGTTCACCGACACACAGAACCAGAAGTTAGATGTAGAAGGTACTTCTAGAACATAATCTATGTCTCTACTGTAAGTTCTTGTTCTAGTTCTTGTTTTAGTTGTAGCTGTATAGTTATTTCTAAACTCGAACAAGCTATGAAGTTACACCGAATACAATATTCATGCGAGATTTCACCTTGTTTCGAGTCACGAGGCGCGTTGGTTATAGACTTCAATACATCTCAATGCTGAGCATAAATAATTATTGTAGAACAAATACATGAATTTCACTGTCCCTCATTCTGTTATCCGTTGAAGCAGACATCACTCTTCTGTTTCCTCCCTCATGACAGATCTCACATCTACTCTTAGTCTGTCTACTTCAGGCTATACAAAAGCCTCTGGGTTATTCATATATTCTCTCTCTCTCTCTCTCTCTCTCTCTCTCTCTATATATATATATATATATATATATATATATATATATATATATATATATATATATATATATATATATAATTCTCTCTCTCGCTCACAGATTTGGCTCGGGGCCTATCGATCGACCGACCGTTTGGTCCTTTGATGGCAGTAGATATTGAAAAGAGTTCGTTGGATGCAATTTAACGTTATACAGAGGGAGTAGAGAGAAGTTTTCCACTCGGGAAAACGGTCTCATTTTCAATGTTGTTTCTAGAGATTATGGCGTAGAACCTTTTTCAGCATGGTCGTCATATTTTTGTAATACATATAAGGAAACACGAATAACACGATTTCGTCTTGTCATATTTACTCTATTGGCGTGATAGTATTGAAAGCGTCAATGTAGATTCACTGTGAAACCGTTGTAGATTCAGTCCTTGATGTTTTCTGTTTGAAACACGAGGCAGACAGCACTTTTTGGGCATATTTCGTTTATATGGGTTTCGTTGGTTTTTATATATGGGCTTTACGTATCACTTTTCTTACGCGTGACAATTAGACAATTTCACATACATTATTGCCTGTACCATCTTGAAGGTCTGTATTTTCTGTCTATTAGAATTTCGATATATCATGCCGTTCAAAAGTTATCACAGAAAAATGATATTCTGCTGAATCGACTTCCATATCTTATGAAGATTCTATCTTACACTCAAGATTGCTGAACACATAATAGAAACCAATCAATTGAAAATGTAAAAATGAACAACAATAACTTATTTGAAAGATTGATAAAATAACTATAGAACGAGAAACAATATGTTAGTTGATTCAATCCAGGATTATCGTAGTCAAATCGAAATAATGATGCCAACTTTAAATTTAAGGAGAAACGAAGTAAATTAATAATGCCTATGTGTGAATGAGAAAAACAGTGGTTCAGTAAAATTGTCAATAATCATTGTTGAAAATTATATTCCTTCCAATTCAACCTTTTTTCTCTAGGATTAATTTTCTCCATGTTATTTGCCTATAGCTCAATGTGAGTGGAGGTGCCGGTTTTTGTAGAGGTGCCGAGTTTTGTTTTGAAAAGATATCTCATTGAAACAATAATCATTGTATCCATTTACTGTGAGTGATGACAAACATAAAGGTGAAAATCGTCGTGCATCCCTTAATACGATTCCACTAAATCTCACCAATAAAACCCCAGCCCAACCACCACATTATTTCACCTCGCAACGAACGAACCGGCCACAATAAACCAATAAAAGTTTTAATGTTGAAATGTCGACCGTCGGGTTCCATTACAAATTGGTTCTTCTTCCACGACTTTATGACCTAGCTTGACCTTTAATCTAATTGTGTATATGAGTTTTCAATTGGTACGACGGCGTCCCGATAGGTGGCTCTTGGGTGCCTGGCGCTGTTTCTGACATCTACGCAGTCAGCTTTTCACTTCTGTTCAGAGGGCAAATACCTCCGAGACATTCATAATACATGACGGAAAAGTCATTCCCAATGAAGAAAGATGTGCAATTTTATTCGTTGTGCTTGTTTGTAATATCGTTTCTACGCTGTATTACGTTATAACTCTATATACATTAATAACGTGCATGTATATGTACATAATTGGAACGGAATCCACTTATAGAATTATTTCAGTATTTATATTTCATCAATCATAAATATGATTGATGGAGGTATTTGTTTGCTGTAGAACTTATGCACAGTTATTTACTTTGAACTTAGGTACGGTATTTCCAGGTCCAGTTAGCCTTAATTGGAGAGTGATAGTTGAACAAAATGGGTGACCATTGTGATAAAAACTTTAAACTGCCAATATATAGAGATACTCCCACATTGGTAATTCTGGCTCCTGGTATAAACTCTGATATGAAATTAGACATAGCAAACCAAGTATCTTTGAACGTAGACCGTATACATATTATATTTAAATGTACAATTATGTTCTCGACCCACATTTTTATTCATGTTTCCAACCATAAATTGCCACAGTAGGATAACAATACATAAAATGGATGATGGATTAAGTAATTTTTAGCGGGTTAAATTTCTATCATTCTTGGTTACTTATGTTATTTTCGTTCCTTTAACCAATAGTTAGCGGATTAACTTGTTATCATCATGGTTACATACTAATAAGTGGATTAGTAGAACCGATTGTACCAACTGATGATCAAATCATTTTGATGGTTAATCATTTTTAAGGTACAGAAACAGCATATGTACCCAAGGGTTATACCAAGTTAATTGGCTAATTTTTGCTTAATTCACTAATCATCACTTAGTACAACCGGCTCGTATAGTGAATCAACAAAAAATCAGCAAATTAACTTGTTTTGCCCTTGGGTACATATGCTACTTTTGTACCTTATTATGATTAACTAATTAATATTTAATCATCAGTTGGTACATCGGCTCTAAGATCCATACAACCTGGCCTAACTATGATTAGTAAAACTGTCTCCAAGTAAGAAGTCCCAGTAATATGGGTCGCCGCAGGGGTAGGAATAGCCGTACAGAGACTGGAGACGCCTCGAACAGCCAGGTTATTACGACGCCTGGCGTCGAGGCGTCTCTGGAACCGACGTGTTGTTGCAACGAGGAGCGACAGCGCCACTGAGTCTGTAGACTGGGACCTGCCTGTTGGGGGAGACGACTGGTTACTGGCTAGAAACACGCGAAACCACACTTAACTCCAGTCGTACCCCGCTGTATTCAGGGACTTCCGCCCACCATCACCATACTCTTATCATCCCTGGAGATAATAAATCATTATTATTATTATTATCATTATCATCATTATTAATAAGGTAATTCGATTGGAGTGGTGATATAAGGGGACGGGGAGAGGGTGATTTTATATTAAATGTTCGATAGGTAAATCGTTATATAATCAATTGATAATAAGAATAACAGTACCTAATATATTTTTTTTCTGATGTTTCAAAGATGTTTATTTATCAGCTTGAAGCTAGTATCCACACACAATCCTGTTTACAGGCTTCTGTTTGGTTTGTATAAAGAATTTTGCCGTTAATATATGGGAAGAAAATGAAACGTATTACAGACAGCATGATGGCGTAGACCGGATGTAGTCTAAAACACACGGATTGTAACTATATGCCAATAATATCAATACGCAAATACAATTCCAATTTTCATTTGAAATTAAAAATAAAAATGACTTTTACGAAACAATAGCTAACTTTCTTACTGGGAAATTTTTTAACGAGATATACACTTTCTACTTCTAACAAGAATTGGACGTACAAATAATTAATGACCCTATACGTCAACAACAACAATAATAACAAATGACGAAATGACAACCGCGACTGCCACTTGAAATAACCTCCTAGGCCAAACTAGCTTCAAAGGACCTAGGTCTTCGATTGGTTATCATTCACTGGACGACCTAATTACTACGACAATACAATATAATAACAAAGTCACGGTCTCTTGGACTGCAAATACTTGACATATTTCGTAGGCCACCTCATGAGCAGGGCCAGGATTTTGTGCTAACAACAATGAAAATAGGCCTACATAAGGATAGACATGTTGTCATAGAATTCAGCTCTTCCTTAAATAATAACCAATGAAAGTCTCTTGAAGCTAACTAGGACTAGGAGGCTATTTGAAGGGGGCGTCTGAAGAGCGAATACCGGAATAAAGCATCCTCGGTTGTTTTGGGTTTGGATGTCCAGCCTTACCTGAACCCTAACCACATTCCATTGAAAAGTACCCCGAAGCCCCTATCACACAACCGACAATTCGCTCTCATCATCCCCCTGAAATTGGTGGTAACCAGTGTATTGTCTTCTGTTGTAGATAGGCAGCCGAGCCCAAGCCCCGCCCCTGGGATGTTGTGTGGGGAGCTGGTGAGAGCGACACGACCTCTAAGTCTCCACGTGGGCCTAGCTGACACACGCTCGCCCTACTTCACCCTGCTCACCATCTGCCAGGGCATGGCTGCGCTCACAGCAGCAGACGACGAGGACATCTTCTTAGGTGAGTAGACATTCCTGTAATGCATCGCACGTCACTTTTGGAGAAGATACAATTCGAACAAAAATAGTACACGAGAAAGTATCAATTGCACTAAAAACCAACTGTCGTAAAAATCTACTGTACTGTAAACCAGCTGACCTGAAAACCAACTGTACTAAACTCTAACTAACCTAAAGTTCTACTGATTGAGCAATATGTACAGAATCTGGCCCGTTCCTTTCAGAAATTTCATTGGACACGAACCTTACCCCCCTAACCATCACTAGAGCATATAAAACATTCAATGAGTGGTAACAATTTGTAAATGGGAGGAGTTAAACCCCTTAATTTTACCGATTGCATAAGCTACCAAGATCGACTATTCAGGCATTCAGCTAATTTGTAGGCGATCTAGGCGGCGATGTTTGAACTTTACATCGACTGCTCAGACCATCAGAGCCCTGTAGAGCTTGTAGCTAGCTTATATAGGCGATCTAGGTGGCGTTGAAAAGTTTCTTAGCACTGGAGATGATCGTCAGCTGGAAACATGGGAGAAGTCCAAGTTGCATATCCATCGTAGATGGCTATTGTCCTAATTATAATCCATCACACGCCACTCATGGAGAAGATACAGTTCGGTGAAAAACGCTACACTACTCGATCAAATAAACGTCGAGGATCATAATAATCTGTTTCACAATTTAATGTGAAGTTTATTCACCTTGCAGCATTGAAAGATCCATTAGTTAGGCCTCATATTTCCTAGCTCTGAAGAGAGTCTGCACTAGGAACAGGCCCGAGTCACGTATCCATATACCTATCTATAATCCAAGAATGAACGTAGTCTACGATTAGACAATTATTATATGCATTTTTAAAACACGGCACTTCCATCAAAACATGACTGGACTGCATCATACGGCACTTCCACCAAAACATAACTTTGAATTCATCTGCAATAAATGTCTCACTTGTGAAGCTATCTATTATGTCATGCAAGAAGGAAATTTAGTGCATGGTTAGTTGAAAATGTTGCATCCACCACAACAAGTGAGTTGTTTCTAGCTTACTCTTGTCTCTACATGCACCAATGACGTAAGACGTAGTTCTCGGTAATTCCACTGGCTTTATACCTCAGTTCATGTGGTTCGGCGAGGATGACGTCATCGTCACCCTGTTTGACTGGTCGACACAGACGACCGTTATGATCACTGAACGGGGAGATGGTCGATCGGGACCGTCCATCGCGTTGAGTATTATGTTCACTTAGCTCTGGGGAGATCTGAAGTCCGTGCTCGTCGGGAATAGGAAGGGCAGCCGACGTTGTTGTTGTTGCGCGCAGCCTAAACTAACCTAAATAAACCCATCCAACCAAACAAACAAGCTAAACTAAAAACCAATCTTGAACCTACTTCCGGTGCGACGAATAGCTACTTCGAGAGGACTCCTTTTCAATACGTTATACAGTCGGAGGAAAACGAATTTAATGAAGGAATCGATTAAAATCCATCGTGAAATCAAGTCGACTGGTTGGAGCAGTAGGTCTATACTATTCACATTATCGGTCCGACCGACGCCCAAATCTATCGAGCCGTTCCTGCAGGAACTCGTAAACGGGGTTTAGTTGGGGTCGTTCTGTGTACTCTTCTAGAGCGCTTGAGAGTCGATAACCTTCGGACATTGCGAGATTTATTAAGGAGGAAATTAACACAGACAATATCTTCAAGATGATATAAGTTATAATTATTTTACTCAAATCGCATTATTGTCAAACGTATTAAGCTGGGAAATGTTTTTTTTTTAAATTAATTATATGAATATAAATGATATTCCATAATGTTTTCTGATATTTTCAGAATGTTCGGGTATAAGAGAGCGATAGAATCTATCAATTTACCTGGCGAATTATATCTTTCAACAAAATTCTTGAGAAGAAGCGGAATGGTCCCTGTTGATCACAACAGAGTGTAGGTCGTAATGTTTGTTGTAGGCTCGCTTATCGTTGTCTATACGTTGATAAGTGTTGTTTATCATTTTCATAACGAAATAGGATCAAGTATTAAACCATTGCGCATCATAAAATATCAGACGATGATATGAGACATTATTTCAAAAGAACCCCATGTAAATCTGTACGCCACCCCATTTTTGATAGCAACTTCTCTCTCACTCTCTTTCTCTAGAGCGATTTTTCTTCATCTCGTATGATGATAGAGAAGATAAAGAGATGCATAAACACATGTAGGTCAGTGTATTACCAAAGTAAGCGAGGAGAGCGATTTTCGTTGTTGAACTGCGGATGCGATGTTCACAGGAAGCCATGGTTTAATAGAAGATAGATGTTCGATCTTACATTTTAGTTCACACAGAATGTATATTTTCCATGGTTAGAACATCTCTTTGGCATTATATAACTTGATACCGTATACTGTTGAGAGGAGCAATCGGTTGAACCGCTTCTGAGAAAAATCATTTCGAAATTTTGAATTAATCAAGAGGGAAAATTTTTGATAAAATATATTATTTAAATATATTCAAATCTGTGAAGACGATGAACTCAAGAATGATTCAAATTATTACAAATTTTCACAAGAATCGGATCAGCCGTTTTTAAAAAATGAGGCCTACTTTTTTATGTTTTTTGTATGATTACGATGTTCTTAAACAAATTCAAGGCTTTAAGGATCGGAATTCAATTCTTTTTTATTGGTAATTAATTTAGTAGAATTCGGCCCACTTGATCTATAATTTTGTCTGATATCGAAAGTAAGGAGGGAGGCAGAACCCCCCTCATATTGTCCTCACAACTTGACGCTGAGTCGTGCGAAACTTGTGTACTAACATTTCTGATGGTGCATCACTGGACATAGATTTTTTTATCAACATCGAAACTTGATACACAATCATAGTTCCCCAATTGAGACCATGGATGAAAGGTAGGATCATTCGGACGGGGCACCACAAGGGCGATCAAACCATCCTATTTTAATTATTTCAAATTAATAACAATGCACTCTGACAGCAGGACTGTGACCATACTTTTGGCCGCAGACGAAAATCTCTCAGTTTCCAAAAGTTCGGACCAGAGAGTATGGACCATTCTTGTGAAATATCCGGACATAGAATCAATGTATGGATGCAGCTAATGCTGTCTATAACGTTGTTCGGTAAAGTGCAGTCTCGCAGTGAACTAGACCCACATTGAGCGCAGTATTGATCTGTGTGTTTGGTGCCGTCTGGCCTCGAAGCCGAGTCTCCAAGACATACGGGGAACTGGCCGCTGTGACGTCACCAGTTCCTGTTACATTGCACCAGACTACGTGGGGAAAACCGCCGTTAAATACACACATATTCATTTCATCTATGGTTTTCATGGGAAATATCATAAATATGTAACTTATAAGCTTTAAATTAATTATAATTCAAAATATGGAACAAAAGTAAAACTCAATTTTGAGGATATGACAACCCTGAAACTAGATTGTAATGAATAATGGCGATATTTACCACCCTAATGTTGAAGAAAACTGGAAATCATTATCTCAATGTCAGAAATTATAATTAATTTATTCGTCCTCCAGGACACGTTTTTCTGAGTAGTGACGTAGACATTACTCGATTCTGTTCATGTTGTGTACTTAATCGGTAATGCCCACGTCATGACTCATTGTCTCTGGAGGACAAAAAAATTGATTACAATTTGTGAAATTGAGATGATTTCTAGTTTTCTCTAAAATTTAGAAGATAAATATCGTCAATATTCATTAAAATCTAGTTTCGTTCTTACAAAATTTCAAGTATTCCTTAACAATGGTGAGCTCTGTCAAACAAATGAAGCGTGATATCAATTTTGAATTGTGAGGTTTTATCTCGGCTGGTACATGGTAGAATACTCGTCTGCTAGACACCGTTCGCAGTTAGCTTTAGTCAGCAGAACTTGTGGGCAATGTCAGTTATTACATCCATGGTGTTAATTAGATTTCCCAATTCATTGATCGTAATCCGAGAAATTGAAGTTTCTATGTTGGTTTTATTCCGTCTTGTAAGTCTTTCTTCCGATTTGATGGATTTTCAAAAAATTAATTCAAAACGTATAAATTAAAATCATATTCCACTAAAATTGACGTGAAAAAATTAGTGAAAGTTGAAAGGAATTTCTACGTCTGATTGAAGTCCTGTACTTTGTGACTGTTGTTGTATAAACACTTATACAATCCGATTATAGATATGCAGGGGAGATATATTGAAGTGCTTCTATTTTATAGTAAGTTAAATTACTCCTCTACACTCCCTTACACTCTTTTACGAAATCTCTAAATAATTATTTTCATGATTACAATCATTAGTTTTCAATTTAAAATAATCCAGAGATAATTATTTACATTGGTGACAGGACTGCCTCGTATGTCTTGAAACAACCAAGAGGTGCCGATTCTAAACTCATCCTTAGCCTCAATTGGGAAACAGTATACTTGTATAATAAGGTTTTTGTGTTGATTATGATACCATAAAAAAAATCAGTCATATTATTAATTAATCTCTCTGTGCTCTATTCAATTGCCTCTTTAGGTTACAGCGTCGACGATAACAGCTCAAATGAGAATAGCTCAATTCATTTATCTATAGTTACGAGAATAGTTTAAGGGAATAGAAAGCAAACCCGAGCTCGAGTTTATCCCCAGATAACTCAAGACTATACGAAAAGAAGAAACATTACATCGTCGTCTGAACCGAATATAAATCCCCCGACTTCACCCGACGAACTGTTAACACGCTTTTTGGGAAATTACTTTTGATAGCGCTTCTTATTCACGCGCTCAGTGCTCAAGGGTTGGGTGTGATGAGGAGGGGGGGGGGGGGGAGGGCTGATAAGTGGTTCCCACTATTAACTTGCGGTGATTTGTTCGTTAATATCGGGTTGGGGGGGCTATTAACTTTGTATACGTAATTTAAAGCCCATTTCCGAATATTGGATATTGCTTCCGCCTTCTCTCTCTCTCTCTCTCTCTCTCTCTCTCTCTCCCTCCTCCACCCCCACTGGTCTGTGTATACCACAGTTTTCAGCACTGTGAAGACGTATTCACTAAATAAAGTCTCACTCTATTAATATAGAATGATGTTTGTGATCCAAGGGAAATCAAAAATATCATTCTGAGTGATGATTAATCATGAAATCCTTTTCTTTTTCATCGACATCGAAACTTGATACCAAATCATTGTTTCCCAATTGAAGCTATGAATGAAAGTTAGGATCGTTCGGACGGGGCACCAGAAGGTTGATCAATTACCGCCACAAGTTTGATCTTAGCACTCCAAAGAATAATTAAAATAAGATAACTCGTTTAACAAACAATAAATCTCGAGGTCCTTCAATAATTGGGTAATTAAACCTTCACCAAGATTCGTACCACGATATTTCTGTCTTGCAAATCGAATTCTCAAAACCAATCATTCAAACATAGCTAGTCGAGAGAATCCAGGAAATTTGTCTCACCAATCAAAATCCTTGTTACAACGTTTCAATGTCATTTCCCGTTAAAATCGGTCTTTTCCGCGATATTTATACAAATTTCCATTAGTTTTCCGTGAGTCATGTCTCAGTGGTCTGTGATTGGCTGGTTGGCGCGCCTGCGCACTCGCCTTGTCCCGCGCTGCGCCTCAGTGTGCCGTGACTCGAGCCTGGTGTCGGACGTGTATCGGCCCGCGCTGTTATGAAGTAGCTAACTGTGGTGGGCATACTGTGTGCTAGTGCTAGGATTCCTGTGGATTACCAGGATGGTGCTCCAGCACATTAACCGTAAGTGGTGTTATGACGTATTACGTGGTTTCTGGAACCAACAGTAGAACTGGCTCAGTCAGCTAAGGATTTTCAGGGCACCGTCGGGCGTGGGTTCGAGTCCCGCGTGAGTCATGGGTTTTTGTGAACGTCCTTTCTCTTATGATCACTTCATGGTTTCATTGTCTACTGCTCGTTCGTACCCCCGTATAACCTAGCTGTTGTTGCGGTTGTTGGGCAAACAGTAATCAATTGAAAATGGTTGCGCGCTGGTCGAAGCTGAAATGCGTCGTAATTTCTTCGTCAGTTTTATGTTATTTTGTGAATAAGTTCTTGCTGTACGATTTAAAAAATTATAGAACACGTTAAAAATAGACACGAATGATGAATTCATACTCTTATTGATGTGTTCGTGCGTTTTAAAATATAAATATGCTTAATATAATCACACAAATACGTATAACACCTTTGTTCGGTCATTTAATCGATTAATCGATTTGGTTTATTTACGGCTCGTGCTTTTGTCAATTTAATTGACTACAACATAATAAACTACACAAAATGGTGAATTATAAATGAATAGTTGTAATCTTGAACATGTGAACGAGTCGCCCTGCCTTCCTTTCTACTGGGCTCCACCGAACATGCATGAGCGGCCATATCAACAACTGAGTGTCAGTGTGGGTTATTACTGAGGCTAGGATATGTTTATGCAATATTATATTTTTATTTTACCCTTCCTCACATGCTCGTTGATGGATGTATATGATTGAGGCGTCCCTGATTCTGAACATGCAAATTTTATTTTGCATGAAACTGCATATTTGGGTTTTTTGCTATAAATGCATATTTATGCTTTTCAAGTGCATATTTATTCATTTTCAATAGTTTCACTCAATATTTTTATTATTTTCTGTTCAATATTACGAAGTACATTTTCATTATTTTTTGGGTCGTGGTAGACCTACGTACTCTAGATACTGAGCATTATTAATTTTATCAACAGCAACTTTTTTAAGAAAAAATTAACTGTTTAATTCTAATGATCCCAATTCCATTCTGTAGACCTATATATATTTATTATTGACATTTTCACCATAGTTTTGAACCTTTAATTAAAAGCGTATTTGTTGAATAAGCACTAGATATTAATGCATTTTAAGGAATATGTCGAGAAATGTCGTGTCAGGCATGTCGGAATGTCAAGCAGGCAATAGCTGATGGCTTGGGAAACACGGCACCTCCACCGTTTTCTCCCTGTGTGGATCGCCCGAGTTGTGGCCACGACCGACGAAGACCGTACGCCTACTGGTTAACTGTACAAACTTTTCAATGGAATGTGGCTAGGGTTCAGGTACGGTGGACACCCAAACCCATGTCTCACAACCGAGTAGTTCGACTTTATTCCGGTATACGCTCTTCAGACTCCCCTGTTGCAACACAACAATTGAAACGCGTTCTCTGGGTGAAAAAATATATTACATCACAATCACATTAATAGAGAAGATTCATTACGTGGAATTCCTAATGGCATTTGTACTGATTTTATACATTCAACAAACAATACGAACAAATTACAATTTCTGTAGATATAATTGAAAATGAAACGCCATATAACCTGCATTAAGTTTATACCAAGCAATACGCGTAAATAGAGCTGACGAGTTGAAGGTTATAATATGTCGTGTAATAAGTGGCTTCTAATAATAACTACCCTAGTCGTCTCTCACGGAGGGTTATGGGCCCGGGTGGGGGGAGGAGGGGGGGGGGGGCAATGGCGTGTTG
This sequence comes from Brachyptera putata, assembly GCA_907164805.1. Taxonomy (NCBI): domain Eukaryota; kingdom Metazoa; phylum Arthropoda; class Insecta; order Plecoptera; family Taeniopterygidae; genus Brachyptera; species Brachyptera putata. Next base: position 18,705,312 of record OU015468.1, on the reverse strand, counting down.
GACAACATCCGGGAGATCCCCGCCGAGAGTCGAACGAGGCCATCGCACGGAAGTCCTCAAAGTACCAGACAGGATCACCGCAGAACTCCCAAACCATTTCTCTCTCTCTCTCTCTCTCGCTCACTCCTTCTCTCTCTCGCTCTCTCAATCTTGTAATCGTGCAGGAAATCGATCAAGTACAAGCACAGTGTTTTGTTATTGCCAGTGTGTACCATGCAGCCAGTCAGCACTATTTAGCATGCATAGTGATACTTTCCTAGAGAAAAGCAGCCTATCAGAGCCTATCATTAGACTCCGACTGTCATCTAACAGATAACATCAGCAACATTGACATTAGATAAGATGTAAACATATGTTCTATTGTTTGAGAAACAGAAGAGAGCCGGAACCTTGACGTACAGTGGACGGTTGGATTCAAAACATTACCAAATACTGTAGTATATAACCTTCATTCTACCGTATTACATCTACCATCGTCTTTACATCTACAATGATCTATCTGACACCTAAGTCAAGAAGCCAAAAGAGGCATGTGTGAAACAAATCATTACTAATCTTATTTTGAAAATGTTCAAATGTGCGTATCCGTTAACTTCCATTACAAATATCAATCTTTCGCATGAAAAATTGTTATGAATTGTTTTCAGGTAATTTGTCCAATTCCACTGAACCACCCCCCGTGTAGTCCAGGAATTCATGTGTATTGCGTGTAAGGAAGGCGGGTCACATCAGCTGGTGCGAGATAAGGACGATGTCTAGACGGGTTTTATGGGCTCAGACACATCGAGCTGTTTGCGCTGGATTTACCAGATTTATAGCAGGGCTGAACGAACCACATTTGGCTCACAATCAACCAACCCTAATGTCACTAATGTTTAATGCATAAAGTTGAATATTTTTTCGTCGGGATCAAGTTGCCAGTACTGGGAAAAAGAAACGAGGAATGCCGTTCGGGGAAGTACTTTTTGAGGCGTTCTCAGCCTCTATAGTGCAAAAAGTTCCCTACAGTTCCCTATATTTTCCCAAATGGGAAAACTGTTTCCCAGGTGCTTTCTTCCTCGTCTCACATATTTATTAGTTTCGTATCGTGCACTGTTATAAGGTTTTATCATCATATATTATTATCAATTGTGAAATCGACTTTTGACGGGAACTTTTTTCTTGATTATTTTGAACGAATATTGAAAAGTTGCATGCATATATGGGAATCTCTGACCACTCGTATACACAACATACATATGTTCCAGGGGATGCATTCCTGCACAAGATAAACCCAATCTTAACTCAAACCCAAGGTTCAAGGTGTACCATGCTGTCAGTATAGGATATTACTGCTTTTCTGCCGTTTTTTTCGTTATTAATTTTTTTTAAACCGTTTTAAATCTTACAGGAATGCACCCCTCCCCGTCCCCCTGGGAGTGCATTGGGGGGTCGCACGCTCAAGAAGGTGAAAACACTACAATCACAATTTTATGATTTTCACTGTCGAAACATATCAGTCGATTTCACCAATGCTGTTTGGAATGTAAAATAGATGGGATGACTGATTGTCCTGCCGAGAGTAAATAGGCCCACGCTCTTGTTAAAAGTGTCCTTATGGGACTTGACGGTAAAAAGCGCACTGCTCTACAATATAATAATGAGCATAATCCATGCGCTTATCGCTGAGCATTTCGTGATCCGTTCCCGTAAAGCCGGCCGGTATAATAGCATTCGATGTGTAGTTGCTTTGTAGCCAAACATAAATAATAATAATGTATACCGATTAGTTATACCGATAACACTGTATAAAGTTACCTCCGGGTTGCGGCTTGATCATTATCTCTGTGCACATGTATGCGTTATTATTATCCATCGTATAGTTCTCTAAAAATATTATATAATACATTGGATCATGGAATCCATTGGATCATGGAATCCATTGGATCAATGAGAGTCGATTTGGTGGAATATCAGTTTTTTGGGTGATAACTTTTGGACGGTATGAGATACCAAAATTCTAATAAAGAGGAAACACAGATATTTTCAACACCTTCGAAGTCCTTTGAGTAATGACTATTTATCTCGTATCGCCTAATTGTCACGCGTATACGCTTAAAAAATCGTATTCGCCTGACAATTGGTCTATATGAGATGAATAGTTATTATACTTATACCATCTTGCAGGTAAATATATATGTTTCCTCTTTCACCACCCAAAACTGATATTTCACAAAGTCGCCTCACCAGTGGATACCGTGGATCCTTTGTCTTGTAAGTCAGGTCATGTCACTAGACTGATGTAACGAGTGTTGTGCCCCCGTATAACCTAGCTGTTGGTGGGGTCGTTGAGCATTTTCATTATCATTACGAGTGTTGTACTGGGCTGGAACTGTCAACTGTCGTCTCGTAGCTCGGCTGTAATCAAGGGCAAGCTCAATTTCATCTCGGGTAGAACGCACGCTCTTACACATATTCAAGTCTCACCTGTTTCAGGTGAGGCCTGCTAATTGCTGCGTTTGTGCTTCGTCCTTTGCCCTATGGGACATGGAGACGCCTTGATCGCCCTTGTGGTCAATGTCAAGTTATCCGTGTTGATAAAAACACAAATTGGTCTACTTGTTTGTGCATAATTTGCTCGATCTTTCGCTCTATATACTAATGAATTAAACTTCTTCTGACAATCATTGCGCAGTTTCTTTTTGGCACTCCACTTTCACCTATAACGTTTTCCACACTCATAACGTAAAGGATCGTTATTGACATATTGCGATATAGATTGCGATATAAAACCTAATTGTGCCGCTGATAATCAACCCTAAAACATTGAAAATCAAGACCCATAACTCGAGTATTTTAACATTTTTCTCATTTCTCTTTCCACCTTCGACCTACATTATAATTTTGTTAAAACTTGCAAATGGCTGTTAATCTGAGTACTTACTTGGTCTGGGATTAGAATTTGATCTGATGTTATATTGGAGTGCGTGTCGGTAACTGGGGGTAGGGCTTCAGGGTCTTGAGGCTCAAGTCAGCCGCTGAGGCGCACCGCCATCAATAATTGCTACGGCTGGTTTTATGTGCGATCGATCCTTGCGGGGGCGGAAGGTGAAGCGTGACCCAGTGGCGTAGTAACACCGTGGAACTCTCACTCACAGAATGGACTGGCTTGTTTTTTTATTGCGAAAGTTCGTTGTTTATTCAGGTGTTGGATTTAATTTGAGTTTTATTGAAAATGTAAACTCATAAAACACTTAGAACTATCAAATGATTATTCAGATAATGGTCAGATTATATATAGCCATCTGTTATCTAAAAATTACATCATTATAATGATTGCTTACTACTATCCGTAACTGCGGTATTTTAGTCATTAATACGTAATTTCTATCTTTTAATGACCGAAAATTACAAAGAAATAAGTGATGCATTCTGCAAATAAGACAAACACCATTTCCGGCTTTCAATAATTTTGTAATTACAAGTCTGCCCGTCTTGTGTGCACGCCCTTCAAACACATGTTTCTGGAATTGAATGGTTTCACTTAATTCCCAAAATTTACATTAATAATCGTGACATTTTAATAGCGAGTAAAAGTGAACTCGAGTTTGCAGATAGCTTCATGATTGATGATGAAATTAACCTAAATTACGGATAGCTATTAAAGCTTGAGATAGCCAAACGTGTAATCGTACGTTCTCGACGAAATCAAGTACAAAATTAAAAACAAAAATCGAGAAGGTCCCAACTGTACTGGAATTCAACTGTCCTAAATACCAACTGTACCGAAAACCAACTGACCTAGACTTCTATTTCTTGAACAACCTGTACAGAAGTTAAACTGAGAGGTTTTGGCTTCTCCCCTTCACAAATGTCTTCCCTTATCCTTATCCACCTAACCCTCACTAATACTAAAATACCTAGATATAAAACATTAGATATTAGGAAGTACAAATTGTAGGATTTTCGAACAGTTGGTCGGTTTTGAGTACAATTGGTCGATTTTAGGGCAGTCGGGTTCGAGTGCAAGTTGACCCAATCCCCTCAAAAATCTTTCATAAAAACGAAACAACATGTTTAAAGTTCTTTTCCTGTCTGAACGTTTTCGAAGCTCCAAGTGTAGTGTAAGTCCTTCTGAGGTAACACGACATGTCCAGTAAGATCGATCTGGCACGAGATCGAGATATCGCATCGACCTTGGCGCTCGACGTCGTCTCAGTTCGAGACTCCACCTCGTCAGTGCTGATTGCTACCATGAGAAACGGGCGTCCGACTTTTGTAGGCGGCAACAATCGATCCCTCCCTCCCCTCCGCTCGATTCAGCCATTACCATGTGTTGGAAAAAGTCACTGGTGGAATTATTAATCAACTATGTAGTAACTTTATTATTGTCTCTTTTATTTTTGGAGTTGTCCAAAATCACTGTTTGTATCATTAAGGAGAATCCACCCAAGGCATTTTGAGTGTCGAAACATCTTTTGAATAGTAAGCCGCCATTTTGGTGGCCATCCTAGGGCCTTTTGATCATCTTTTAGTTCTTTGATATTCACTATTAGCAGCGTATGCATGCAACATGTACAGATCAACAAATATACATAGCCGCCTTCGTTAGCTCAATCATCTGAGGCACGCTTCAGAGACTGAAGTGACCGTTGGGCGTGGGTTCGCGTCCCGCATAAGGCAAGGGTTTTTGTAAACGTCCTTTCACTTTCATCGTTGCATCATCACCCGGTCATTCGTACCCCCGTATAACCTAGCTGTTGGTGGGGTCGTTAAGCTGCATTAAAAAAAATCAACCTATAATAGTGGCCACCAAAATGGCTGCCTTGAACTTGCGATCATCGTCCTCACTGTTCCCCTATGGAGGACCTCGTTGGCTGATTGTCACTGATTGCTTGCAGAGAACGGTTTGCTGAGTTACGAGAACCCCAACTACCACCTGGACCCTGCTCGACTTGACGACGCTCTGAACTCCAACACCGAGCTGTACGACGACCTGTACCATGAGCTGGACGTCCTGTCCCGCGGCAAGCAGGGGGCGGGGTCGGGGGGGCAGGGACGCCGGGCCTACGCCGCCCTCGACATCGGCTCCATGGGGGTCGACTCTACCGGGCCGCAGACCAACCTCGACACGGCCATAGACAACCAACAGCACAGGTAGGATACGCGCCTCACTTACTAGTCCTTATCGCGACTCTCACGTCTTAGGCCCAGATAGCTACACGAGAATAGGACTTTTATTGGTTATTATTTACAGCCAACTTATACGGCAACATGTCCAGTTCTTGTATGTTTCCATTGTTGTAAACTCAAAATCCTAGCACTGCTCATGAGGTTGGCAACGAAGTATGTAAAGTTCTTGCAGTCCTAGAACTATTTTGTTATTATCAATTGTATTGACGCTGTATTTAGCTCTCCGAGGTAAGGTTATCCAGTGAAAGTCCCGTGGAGCTAGCTAGACCTAGGACGTTAGACCGACCTAGTCGCGGTAAGGGCCTTGGTTCGATGCTTGTTCCATCCAGTGTGCACCGAAATGTTGAAGATAAGGTGCGCTTTCAGGTTAGAAAATAAGATGATAAGGACAAGGAGATGATAAGGAGATGGATACATAAGTGTTCCAGTTGTTCAAAACGATCGGACGACCTAACTGACACTTCCCAACAGCACATGTTATCTCTATTTGAAGTGCATTATCCTCAACTTTATTTATATTGGGTTTGACGACTCACTGTTCGGATGACCGAGATCTTTTGGTATCGGATTAATTATAAATGATATGATGGAATGACCATGATGCTATACACGGCAGTCCTATACATATACTTTTACTGTGCCTCATTGACAGAACCAGAAGATAAAATACTACATTGGTGACAGTGGTGAGGATGATAAATAAACAGTTTGCATCTAAACGTTTATTATTTTTATCACTTATAAGTTGATCTAAAATACACATAGTCCACGACTCAGCTATCTTTCAGATCCTGTTCAAAACTCAATCTCAACTAACTACAACAATGGTCAACTCTCGACAACAATGGTCGCATATCCTTTACTAATTGTCACGGCCACTTCTATAGACCGAACAGTTGACATAATGTGACTCAATCTATTCTACATAATCAACAATTTCATGGGATGATGAGATAAGAAAGTTTTTGGGTATTGGTGGTGGTTTGGGGGGGGGGGGGGGTGTAATGAACAATTTGTCACGTCTTCTGGAGTTTGTAAGCGAGTCGAGTGAAGGGCCAAGATACGTGTCTCGCTATCCTCTCTTTGACCCGCCGTGTAGCGCCACCAACACACACACAACCAGGTGATAGGCCTAGTACAATACACGCCACAAAACGTTCTGGCACAGAATGTGAGATGAGGCCGACTCTCTGTGTTCAAAGACAAGACATAAGATTCACGGTTCTAAGGGGAACTTATATACAAAGCGTAACATTTTCACTGTCAACATTAAATATAAACGATCGTAGTGGCTCTCCGTTTGGACATTTTGTAGTGAAATTGCTTTAGACCATTCCGAGGAGTATCTTATACTAGGTATCCATACCAGCTCCGTGCATCAAAGCCCATTCACGGTTAGAACGGGGCGCCTGAAGAGCATATACCGGAATAAAGTCGACTCGGTTGTGTGACATGGGTTTGGGTATCCAACCTACCCCAGAGCTCATGTCACAGTTCGAGTTATTCCGGTATACGCTCTTCAACGTCCCCATTCAAACTTGTAAACTCATAAATTGTTTGTTTTTATGTTTCACAATGTAAGTAAACTTGGTACTTAGCATTAGCCGTAAAAATGTGTAATTCCTGAAGTTGACGTAAAACGTGAGAATCGACTGATCAGCTCCTATAGTTCAGACAATGTCTTAATAATTGATTTACAACTAATAACAACATTGGGAACAATACTCGATGGTGTCTGAAGGGATTACGACATTGTCAAAACTGTATTAATCCTATAATATCTCATATTATATATTATAAACCATGCATACATAATTCAAACCTCTCACAAGACTTCAGGCCAGGGACATGACTTTTGGTTATGTTGAGCTTGAATGAGGTAGCGTTTTAGTAAGATTACAGCCTTGAGTCAGTGGGATAAGTCTAAGGCTATGTATAATGATGAATGAACTTCGAATGATTTATGTGCCCCTACCTGTGGGCCTATACATACTATTTATCTTGAATTATTCCTTCATTGTTCAACAAAATGCCACACACACACTTTATGCTCGAGTAATTGTCCCCTGAGGCAAAGCTGAAACAATACCCGAAACAACAGCGAACACAATTGATTAATGATCAAATTAGGTTATCGGACATTCTACCATCGTCGAGAACGCGTGCAAAAACCCAGTATCAAGAATTGAGCCGTTCATGCACGGTGTAGTGATACCAACAGACTCCATCATAAAATAAAGAAGTTGTACCCACTCCCATACTAATAACATGGCAGGTATTTGTGCTTTCTTTTTTTGATTTTGGGTTTAACGAGACACTGTAATGATAGCGAAGATCTATTGGCGCCGTATGGATGATTAATGAGATGATGGGATGATGAGATGAAGGTTTCTTGGGTAATGGGAAGGATGATGGGAAGGAAGCGGTCGTAGCCTATATTGTGGGAACCATCCCGGCATTAGTCTAGACTACAGAGGGAAACCACGAAAAAACCCTGTAAAGCCGGGGGGGATCGAACCGGGTCCGAAAACCCCTTCTCCTCCCGGATCACATCTGTGCTTTCTTGTGCATGGACAAATCAAGAGTTAGAGGTCCAGATTGCTTGTGGCGATTTAGCGACTTCCTTGTGAATAGATGTATAGATACGAGTGGCTACGGTGGCAGTGGCATTGTATAGCATTGTTGAACCGTGTATAGTTCGACATAAAAGCGACAGTTGCGCTAGCAGCAAGTGGAACTGGACGAAGATTTTGTCCCCGGAAATACTTCATTTTGAAGACGCGAGCGGCTACACCTTTTTTTATATTTGGTTTAACTACGCACTGTTATGATAGCGCAAATCTAATGGCGTCGGATGGGATGATGAGATGAAGGTTTCGTGGGTAATGGGAAGAATATTGTGACGGAAGCTGTCGTGGCCTATATTGTGGTAACCATCCCAGCATTAGCCTAGGCCCTACACTATGCATAGGGAAACTACGAAAACACCCTGCAAAGATGGACGGCGGCGGAGATCGTATGATAAAATATGTTGGTATCATTGCTTCGTGGTTCAAGTAATGAACAATCGTTACCATAGCAACACAACGTACGGGTTTTGATTGGTGGACATTGTTGCCTGGCGCTTGAGTGACGTCACTTGACAGAAGCCCATGCGAGCTTGGTGCAGGTCACGAAGATCCGTCGTTGGAAGTAAACATGATTTGTATTCTTACCGAAGTATTACGATGTAATTACTATTCAAGTAGTAAACAATTTTCTGAGTTGATATAGTTCACCCTTGACATTACACGAACATATGTTGCACATATGCATGTTGGTACCACACTGCAGTCCGCACGAATCGGTAAGGGATGTTGGGGGAAAGGGAAGGGTGAAACTTTCTTACATTTCACCTTGCAACATGCAACACTCATACTTATCGGAATATCGACTGATTGATTTGACGACCCCACCAACAGCTAGATGTGTTGGGGTACGAATGTGATAGTGATAGTGTGATTGCCGCCCTCGTTAGCTCAGTCAGCTGAGGCACGCTTCAGAAACTAAAGTGACCGTTGGGCAGGGGTTCGAGTCTTGCATAAGGTATGGGTTTTTGTAAACGTCCATTCACCTATCATCATTTCATCGTTGCGTGACCACTCGCTCATTCGTACCCACGTATAACCTAACTGTTGGTGGGGTCCTCAAGCAGAATTGAAAAAAAAAGTCGATAATGGGGAAGGCTCCCATTTTGTCCTGCAGAGGATTATTTTTGAGATTCAAATGAATTAAAAGTAATTTTATAGGTTTGTGAGAATTACGTTGGTGCAAGAAATGTTATTTTGGATAATTGTTAGGAATTGAGTCTAGTCTTGTGGTGCATTAGGTACGGCATGTGCGCGCGCAGCTATGTCTAGAATCATACACCATCAGCCGTGTCTGTAGCAACACATCCGGGCTCGCCAAGTTCCCATGAGATCCGAAGTGAAATACTTATTACTCCCATTGTCTGCAATAAACTCCACACATTTAGGGTTCACGTTCCGCCCGTTGCTTTAATCTGACTAATTAATTTAAATTACAAATATTAATTCGGTTTATGATTTTACATACGTTTTATATAATGTTTTATTAATTGGATGAAATCTCAAGTCTTTTATGACGCCGTGATCAAATCGCACGTAATAACGGCGCATGACGTGATGTTTATTTCTGTCTTATATTAGGAAAACGCAGTATATGCGTTGTGAGATGAGATTGGCAGTATGGAAATCTAGAATGAAAAATATTAGACTATGTTAGCTCAATCGAGCTATATCTACAGACCTTGGATAATTCGTTTTTCAAACGTTTAAAACCTTTGCATGTCATTTGTTGATATTTAGGCCTATAATGCAACCTGTTGCATATCCGCTTTGCAGAACCTGTTGATCGTAATATTCGACGAACCAGGGATACTTTTGTTGCGTTTTCTTCGTTAATTCTCATCTGATTGTTGTTAAAATCACTGAAAATGTATATGATGTTCTTTTTCGTATTCGGTAAAGATTTGAGAGCTTTTGAAGAATTTTTGGTTTCTAAGTAGTTTCTCTACACGTTATTCTCATGATGATTTTCCAAACTTTCCGATTTTTTTCATGAAAAATTTTCCAACTGAAATTTCTGAAAAACAATCTTCACCTATTCTAGTGTGACATCAATCAGCAGAAAAAGTTTCAACTTTCAAGTCTGTTGATTCTTTCCTGACCTGTATATACAGTGCACAAAATTAAAAAAAAAAAACAATAATAATAATAAAAACAATTATCCCATTTTTTTTATTATATGAAATGGAAGTCTTCGCTACGCTCATTAATAAAATTGATTATGAATAAGTCAAGGTATAATCTAAGTCGATAAAGCAGTTTTACCTTCTCTAGATCTAGTTATTATAGCGACTCTGGTAAGGTGAACAATTAAATCAAAAAGTGTGTCAATTTCCAATGGAAACACATTACAAAATGCTGTCGAACAATCTTTACGTTGAATGGCATTGTTCCCTCATTAGTCCAAATACCATTGCAAGCACATCTGAGCGACGGAGAGCATATCAAACGAAAAATTATATCAAACATTATTTTTGTTATTCTGCTATTCCACAGAGAAAAAGCACATTTATTATTTAAAAAAATATTAATGAAAAATACATCTACTGATTATTATCGAGATCTTCTGTTTGATGAATGAGCGTCGAGGTTGGTTCAGTGGCAATGTTCAGTATCGTCGAACAGCTGTGATTTGCTCCAGCCGACTAGGAAGTAGCCAATTGTCGCGCCGACAACTACCGCCAGGCAGAGCCACACGTTATAGGTCATGAAGATCAGCATGAGGAAGTAGCTCAGGAGGATCTGCATGGCGTGCAGTATCGTCTGCAAAGCGTGGCTGGGACTCAACAAGTGGTGGCTGGAACAAGTAACGACAATCATATGGGAAATCTGTCACTACCGTGTCATTAAATAAAGGTTCAATAAGTGGTGGCTAGAACTGATAACGACAATAATATGGGAAATCTGTCACTATAAGGTTAATGAAACAAGGAAATAATATCGAAATGAAAAAGGTTTACAATACGTTGGAGAAGAAATGAAGATTTGCCAGGAGAAAAGACGAAGTAGAGTCGAAGATATGAGAACAATAAAAAGGACAAAGATTCTTCTACCCCAACACAATGAATCATTATAGGCGTGTCTTATAAGTATAAGCCACCTAGATCATGTGGGCATTTAGACTTTGGAGATCTTGGTTGGTATTTCAACAATCCCACATATTATACGATCCCTTTGATTGGATGTTATGTTTTGTGATGTCAGTGGTTCCGTGTCAAGATCTCAGCATTTGCAGAAAATGATACTCATGAAAACATGACTCACATGAAATGTCTGTTGGAAGTAGAGGCATTAGTCTTGTCCTTCTCCACGTCCTTGTTGTACTTTCTTCTGAACAGGTATTCCCTGAAAAACAAAGAAGCGCGAATAAAATCCCCCCATCATAAGATGCAGACAAGATTTGTCGAAAATGCTATTGACTGAAATTTTATAATAATACATGTGGAAGATCACTTAATTGTATGTAATAGTAAAACTCGGCATCGATTTTTACCTAAACGCGGACCGTTACATATGTTACATATTGGTAATGTTTATGGATCGCTGTATTTTATAAGATATTTCTCTGAATGGTGTGAAGCAGTACAATATGTTCGCACGAAAATGTTGACACTGAAAGTGTTACGCCGTCAGTAGATACCGCTTCTATTTGTCGATTTCGCGTTTTGAAGATATTGTGAGTGAGCTTGAACCTACCTCAGACTCTTGAGACCCTCGTATAAAGCAGCCAGAAACATGATACCGAACACCGAGCCGATCAGCTGTCCCTCGCTGGAGATCCTCCAGGACTCGAACAGGACCGTCTCGCAGTGCCCGGTGTGGAAGTACATCTACCAGAGAACATGTACACAGTCAACCTGACATATAAACGATCAGCTGTCCCTCGCTCGAGATCCTCCACTTCGTGTACACCCTACATCTACACAGTACAGCTCTTCCTGATTTTCAACACGAAAACATGTTGATTTCTTGTTCAATACTTTATCAAACAAAATAATCGTAGAAGTAAATTACGTTGACTCTCAATATTCTCTGAGAATATTTGTCATTAGTTACTGTTCTGCCATTTTTGTCGTCTTGTGTATCATTGTACAAATACTCGTCAACGTTTGTATTTTAATCAGAAATTGTGTTCATTCAATTTATTTTCAGTAACTTGAATTAATGATCATATGAAACTAATTTTGCTAGATGAGACTTTGGTGCTGACTTACCATCATACCTGCCATCTCACAGCCATCTCCCACGTCCCCTCCCCCGCCCCCGTGGTTGTGTGTCGTGGTCTCCATGGTTTCTAGACAAGACGGAATCATGGGGTAACGATGGCAACCTGACCTAATACTAACTAACATGCTACAACTGTTGGAACAGTGGCCACCTCACAAGTCAGTGCAATTTATTCGCCATCTCATTCACGAAACAAGAGAACAAGAAGAACAATACAAAGAGTAGCCTATCAAGCGAACAGAATAGGTTATGTGTAAATTAACATTGCAAGATCAACAATAAGACAAGAAGAATCCCGCGTAAAAACGAAAGCAGCTATTTATTTTAGCGAAAACATAAACAATTACTTGATTCATTTTACTCTCCTTGATTTTCCAAGTGATGATTGATAAATAAATTTGAACGTACAATAATTGTGAATACAATAGATACCAATCTGAAGAATATTCGTAAATAAACAAAGTAAATACAATAAAAACGTGATATTATTAAAATAGAATGAAATAATACATAAATCAAGACATGCCTGTTCTGGTTAGGTGTTTGTGTTATGGCTTTTTCGGGTTTTCCTCGCCAATTTAATTTTCTTCAAGAGAAACTGTTGAAGACTTACATTGTTATTATTATTATGAAAAAAAAAATAAGAAAAATATATTATACATATGTATACATGGTAGTCATACGGATACCCAATAAACCCAAAAGAAAATCAAGTTGCAACTAATAACATAAGGCTATGTTATTCAAGTGAGCAGTTTGGATCGTTTTCAGCAGTTTGAAAATTTGACGTAAAAGTCCGTGTGAAACGTGTAAACATTCAAAAGCTATGAATTAATAACTCTGTGAAAAACTCGAAGCCAAACGGAAACAGTTTCAGTCGACAGAATTTAGTGATGAACTCGAGCTTTGTGAAGAAGTTCCTTCGAAATACCATCTCACTTCATGTCTTAGCATTGACTCTTCAACAAAGGCTTCCAAAATCATTCAAATGCACATTCCATGATATCCCTTGCATTCCGATAAAGAATATGTTCAGGTCGAAATTATATTCAATAGAATCGATTCAAAATTATTTAAATGATTGCATTTTCGATATATTATAGTATATTCATTTGGTTACATAATATTCCATTTCCTTTCACAAAACCTTATCAATAATCAAACATATTTTAAAAAATGAGATAATTTCATTGTCTCTGTCTTATGAATGAAATTGAAATATTCGATACAGATGTGTGACAATGTTATCTATTGACATTGTGTTACCAGTAGACAGAAATATTAATTTCAAATACACCGAATAGTTAAACAAATATTTCACATTTAATAAACTGTGAATCTGTGCTTGTAAAGACATCGTGTAACTTTTTTTGGCGTCGGTGAATGATAATTGAGGTATGGGAAGATATGAGAATTTCATTACACTGTTTAGACAGTAGGAATCAGGTAGCCTGATTACCTCGGTATTATACCCCAATATAGAAAGAGGAAAACCACGGAGAACCTCTATCGGGAATCGAACCCCGCGCTAACGACAACCATCTATATAAATGAATAATTATCTATTTAATGTTATACATATAAATCTCTTTACCTGTATTGCGTTGGTTGCGTAGCGTATTGAATGTCGGTCCTATGAAATGTCAAGTGTTTATATACATGTGAGACTGAATCAATGACATCTCATATCAGTCCTGTGAGGCCTAGAGCCACTATCTTGCGTCAGGTACACTTAAGGCCCATTCACAACCGAAATTAGAAGTAAACTTAGCATTAGCAGTAACGCAATTATTTAGTATCCATTCACAACAACAATTTAGCATTAAGAAACAGCCAATGAGATGGCTTGTTTGCATCAGCTGTTCATCTGGTTTCACTAGATCAACCACCATCTTCATTTGTACAATTTTTGCATAGATTTTAGTTAGGGACACATGTAGTAGACCTAATATCATTAATTTCCTCTAAAACAAATTGCAATATCATTGATACAATTCAAACTTCCAATTCTGTGTCACAGTCATGCTAGCATGCACATATTTGCTTCAAAATAGTACATTGAAGGGGTGTGTGTATAAGCTAGGACTCAAGACAGCCTGCTAGCTTATGGCGCGCCAAACGTTTACTCGAATCTGATTGGTCACTGCTTACGCCAAGTTGTAAGAATTAACAGCAAGGTTTGGAGTTTGCAAACCTTGCGCTTACTGCTAAATCGTTACGGCTAATGCGTCGCATTGTGAACGGTATGCATGAGTGCCATAAGACAAATATTGCTGCTAATGCTAATGTTACTGCTAATTTCGGTTGTGAATGGGCCTTTACTTCTACCAATAAACTGGACAACACTGATATCTCGGCTCACAAATACATTCACATTCCGTGCAGACATGGCCAAAATAATCTCACTTAGAAGTATCTAAAATACGAGGTACAGATACTTGAATCATTAAGTATATAGTGCTTGAATTTTGGGTATTTCAGATATAACATAAATATATACATTCATTTAAATTTTCATAATATATTTTTGGTAGAAAAAAAAAAAAAAAAAAATGGAAATATGAGGAAGACTGGAAATAATATGCTAGAGTTCAAATATAATGTAATGTGTTCTAAAGAAAGTATACATTTGCAGCTGTGCCTGTAGCAGATAGGCCTACTTGATACTTGGTTCCTGATGACATTTGTACGAGATGTCTCCAGTATGGCGTAAGAATGAGGTCAAGAAATCGGATTGATATTCGTAATTCTGATTATGAATTTAATGGTCGATCAAGAGTCGAAACAATTTAGTTGATAATTGTAAAATCGATTTAGTAATTCTGAATTTTTACGCTAGAGTGAGCAGCAGACATCATTTGAGTAATTGATTGGATAACTTTTGATCGATGGAAAAAAATTAATGTAGGCCTACCTTGTATCTTTAAAGCTTTTAAAAGATACAAGATTCATTGTAAATGAGTATTTGAAATACAAGATACATTCTACGCGTGTATTTGCAATATAAGATACAAGATACAAATGTATCTGAAATACTTATCTTACGATACGTATCTAGATATTGCCCATGTCTGACTCCGTGTAATCATCAATTAAAATAAAATAAACGCATAGTATAATATATTCATGCATTTGCATACGCACACTTATTTCTGTTTTATGAATTCACATCGGTTAATAATTACATAAAAAATACGCCAATTCGTTTTTAATATTCCCGCCAGTGTACTTTCTATAATGAATTTATTTATCATGATAAGGTGTCAAGATGAAGTTGCATTTTTTCTATATAAAAACAATCATATCGTAAAATAGTTGACAGTTATCTGTCTGTTTTCACAAATCAAAAGATCAACCTTTTTTCAGTAGATTAATGAAAGATGTGTCATGTTTATCTGACTTGATAACGGGTAGACCTTGCGACAGGCACGCTTATGCCACGCGCACTTTACACTTGTCAAGATAAGTGTTAGTTTCACCACTTGTCAGCCGGCCATAGCAACAAAGAGAACTGTTTATGCCTAGAACACTTATCTTTCAGGAGAACATCGGTCTACCACCACTGGGCGACATCATCATTGTTGTTGTTGTTGTTGTTTCGCGCATCCTGAACTAACTTGCATAGCTCAATCTAACTAATTCAATGAACCTTACCGAACAAACATCCTAAACTAATTTAATCTAAACTAAAACCAATCTAAAACTTACTTCCGGTACGAGGAATAGCCATTTCGTTTCATGTTCTTTTTATTGTCTGAATGATCGACTTGGGAGTAGCTCTAACTGGCAGTTTAAACTATGTTTACCTATATACTATTTGTTCTCAAAACAACTGTCAGAAGTGGGCTTGGTAATACGGTCCTTATTAATGAGAAACAGTTATTTTGTTGATACGCATACGCTTTTCAACGGACGATTAGGCCGCCATCGTTAGCTCAGTCAGCTGAGACACGCTTCATACTGAAGTCGTGGGTTCGAATCCCGCACAAGCCATGGGGTTTTGTAAACTTCCTCTCACCCATCACCACTTCATAGTTTAATAATCAACTGCTCATTCGTACCCCTGTATCACCTAGCTGTTGATGGGGTCGTTAAGCAAACATTACGGATTATTAGAACGCCGCAACAGCTATGAGGGCATGAGTCTATATGCACCTCGCTTGATTCCCAAATAAAATCGCTTTATACAATAATACATCACGAGTCCTCCGTGTCATCTTTTTCTGCGTGAAAGTTAAGTTAACAGTTCTGGTCTCGAGCGTTCATTATACACATATTACATGGGCTAATGTCTGGAGTAGCAACATCTGTTTCTCAATGTCCGTAACACAATGACTTGTCAAGTCGACATTCGTACCTTCAATTCAACTTGCAATCAAATTAGTCTGTTCAAAAAATAATTAACTCTACTTATTTGTCAAATTCACATTATTATGATTCATTTATAATCTCAAGTTTATTTTGCATTGATGTTTTCTATCGATAAACGGTTCTAACCGTTTATCTTACCGTTGAACAGGTTTGAATGTGCTTAGGCCTTTTATTTATTTTAGATTCCTTACTAATATTATATGTGAACCTTATGTCTAGTATGATGGTATATATGAAATGAACGATTATGTTGGTTCTGCTCTCATAAACTAAAAAAAACGATAAACCATTAATCACACTCAATATGATATCGTGCTTAGAACTAATTCCTTAGGATTTTATTGATTTCACATTAGTCAATCCGTCTCCGGTCGAGCCTTACACCCGAAGTCTCACGAACAGGCCCGAACATTCACGAGTGTCCGTCAGTAGCTACCCCATTGAACCGGCAATGTGAAGCGATTTTCATGTTTTCCTCGGTTTTAATACCACACCCATTGAACATCTTACAACAATATATAAATATAATATAATATTCTCTCGTTTCATTTCGTGTTTCTGTTCGAATGTTTCGCTTGGATCTCGCTTTCCCCGAGGTTTAGTTACCGTGTTGTGGTGTCGTTGCAGTAACAGTCCTTCAGAAGGCCGTGGGACGTCGTGCTAGACGGAAGGTTCCGTGAGATCAAGTGTGCTTGGTTCGTGATTTGAAGTGTTCTGATTGGACGATGGCGATCACAAGTGTGATTTGAAGTGTTTTTGATTGGAAGATGAATAACACAAACATGCTGTTAGTGCTAGAGGGTTATGTGTCGGCCTACGCCGAGCCGGTAGATTCGGACACTACGCAGTCCTGCTCACAACACAGATGACTGTAAGTACAATTACACCGGGATGAATTATCTTACCATCGGTTCCCATCGTACAAACATGCCAGGAAATTGTTCGTTGTTGCTTATATAATAACTTGGTCAAGTCAGTATTGTTTCAGCAATATTTCATTCTTCGTGTTCAGGTGCATATAATTAATTGTATGTGCCGGAATAAATGTTTCCACAGCTGTTATTTCTTTCGGTATTTTAGTGCCGTACTACAAAGCGTCACTTTCAAGTTCATTAATTCCAGTAAATTGAGAAATTTTGGATAGCAAAGCCCGCCATTATTGACGTGTTTCGGTGTGAAACCCACGTGGACGTGTTACACGGCATGTCATATGACGTACTTGGACATGTACAACACTCCCCTACTTGTCTAGAGGCGTCGAGGGGAGGGAGGGGGGGCGCCCCGACGTCTCGTGTGTCGCATGGCGCTTCGTATTGATCGCGCTACCCCCCCCCCCCATACACTTGCCGTTACCCCCCCTTGTTTGGTTACGCAGAACATACGGAGATGTTGGTCACATTATTGAGGAATATGGGAAACCATTTGTCGTACAAACGAAGGGCTGGTTTCGTGTTATGATGTCCACTTTATGTTATGTTCGATCGAACATAAGAATCATTTGTCTTCTGTGTTGAAACCAATTCTGTTGAACGCGTGAAGGGAGAAATATTCTCGCAGCTGTGAATGAATATATGGAAGACGTTACGCTTTTTGGGGGCGCCTGAAGAGCATATACTGGAATAAAGTCGACTCGGTTGTGTGACATGGGTTTATATATATAATTTATATATTCGTAGAATGCTAGTCGTCAGCTTCTTATACGTTTGAATAGTCGATTTTTTTATTTTTTTTACCGTTCGATTTTAGTTCCGTCTCGGAAGATCCAATGTGTCCGATGACGCGACACGTCACTCACGCGTACATGCGTGACGAGTCAGCGGAGTCGCGCGCCCGCTCACGCGAGTCGAACAATTTTCCAGCCAGCGGAAAGTGCTGGTATATGTTTGTTTGAAAGATGCGTGCGTTCATCAACTCGACAGGCGTAACAGCGAGGTGGAAACATCCGAGCGGAGAGTTCACGAAACTCGGCATTAGTCTCGTAGATATTCAACACTTTTGGTATTTAAATTCAAGATGATCAAAATTTCAAAAATGCTGAAAGTACAATATTTTATAGTTGATAAGTTTTTCAACTTGATCGGGGAAATCACGAAAATTACACGAAAACAAATCGGGTTTTTCACAGCATGTGGGTTGGAATCATTAACAGCTGAAGAAATATCTCTTTAGTATCTCTTTTTATCTCATTAGGCCATGATGGAATCTTGGCTCGTCTCGTGATTCATGAAATATATATAAGCTTATATATATATATATATATATATATATATATATATATATATATATATATATATATATATATATATCGAGTCGAACAATGGCTGTCATAAGCGACACAGAATAAATGAGATAGGCCTAATGAAAAAGGATGAGAAAATGAATGTAATTAATTATAAAATGAATAAACACTTGAAGCAATGAGGAAGTGAAATAAGAAATTAGTTATGATCTATATAATAAGCCATGTAGAGGTGTAAATGGAAATAGTATAGGCCTATATAAAGAAGAACGAACAGAAAAGGAAAATCAATCAATTGAAATGACTTTTCAAAATGTATAGGCCTTTACTGATCTTTTCAAAATGTCTAACAAAAGAATGCAATCTATTCATTTATTTGCCAAATTGTATTTTTTTTTTAATTCTTGAATAACTATACTGTTCTTGAGTTTCGTAACGTTTAGGTTACAAAAACACAGTTACGTATGGTCCAAGTGCCATACAGATTTTAAAGTGTTGAAGTAAGATGAGTAAGAGTGAGAGGAGAGTGAGACTAGGAAACGAGAAGGCGGACGTTCTAGTGAACTAGAATTTAACGATTTTTTCATCGAAATCTAAACTTGATTTAAAATCGTTATTCCCCAATTGAGGCTATGGATGAAAGGTAGGATCATTCGGACGGGGCACAACAAGGCCGATTTTACCACCCTAAAGAACAATTAAAATAAGATAACTCATTCAACAAACAAACAATCATCATGTAAATAATCCCTGTGACTCAAGTCAATTATCTCTAGCGGTAAAAATTGAAGTCACCGTTGGGCGTGGGTTCGAGTCCCGCGTAAAGCATGGGTTTTTGTATACGTCCTTTCACCTATCATCACTTCATCGTTCTATTATCACCCGCTCATTCGTACCCCCGTATAACCTAGCTGTCAGTAGGGTCGTTGAGCAACATTAAAAAAATCAGGGGTAGTAGACAATTCAAATATTTGCATTGAGGAGAGAGAAATCTTCAATCTTCTTACGAAATATGGTACAAATAATGCAGCTCAATACAAGTTAATTAATCATCTTCAATTTTCCGTGTCATTTTGTTCGTCTTTCTGCAACGTATGTGATATCTCATAGGAGACCCCTTATCGATATCTGGGGTCCCAAACGTCCAGCATCTTTCATGTCGACAGCCCATCTTCCATCTCTGTCAGGCATACGTGTAGATACGCTCCATCGGTTCTCAAATAATTCCTTCCTCCGTCCAAAGATCTCTTCCAGCATTCCCCACACGCGCCTCGTTATCCCGCTCAGAGTGGTGCGAGGAGGGGAGGGGGGGTTATATGAAGTGATGGGTGATTCCCCGGAAACAAATCAGTATTCATTCAGCAAATAAGCCTTGGGGGATGGGGGTTGGGGGGGGGGTGAATCACACAGACGTAACGGCGACCTGACAAGAAACTGATGATTCTGTGGCAATGCCAATTTTTGTGGCCTGCTAACTGAATGAAAAATTCTTTGAATTTTCATTTTATATCCGTATAATTTCACAGGGAATTGTTTTACTGTTTTTGGTCCACTTTTATTGTTTATTATCTCATTAGAAATTCCAAATTAGTGATAAAACTATACGATATTGCGCGCACGTCTTTCTCTAGAAGCCCTGTTCTTGGTGAGTTGTGACAGATCAGTTGTGCCAACTCTCATAATTCCTGGTTTTAGCTTGATTCTTAGTTTAGATTATAGTTAAATGTTATGTTGAAAAAAAATCCTTTCAAATATTTCGTGTAGGTGGAAGAAGGAGGGGGGGGGGGGATTACCCCCCTCTAATGTTCCTGACCCCCCACTCTATAATGCCTTCATACTCTCATATGCTCACGATCACTCATTTTCGTCAGAATATACGTTAGCTATAACTTGGCCGTTAATTATGCTTCTAAGATGATCAGAGAAAAAGTCTAAATTTAATCCTAAATTACATCAATTACTTTCAATAGTATAAATTTTATTCCAAATTAGCTGATTTTAATTCCAAATGAGATTAATTTATTTCCAAATTGCATACGTGTAATTCCAAATTGGATAAATGTAATTCCAAATTAGTTGGATGTTATTCCAAATTAGATGAATGTAATTAGAAACAGTAATTTGGTGACAAGTCGACCTCCAAGTCTTGAAACAACCAGCATGTGCCGCTTCAACAAAACGGTCTTACTACCTCATCCTCAGCCTTAATTGGGAAACAATGGTGGAAAATTGCAATGTTAATAAAAATGATTTAAAAAAAATTGTTTGAAATGGATATATTTATAGCTCTAATTGAATCTCTTTGCGTGAAAAATGCTCGCTTCCCGTTACATAAAATTCCGTGTTCTCGTCCCGCGTCTGCCATCGAGTGCTCGATCAATAAACCTCTTCCTCGAGTGTTCGATTAACGACCTCTTCTTGTCTGTTTGCAGGAGCAGCGAGATCACCGCCTCAACGACCCTAGACAACTTGTTTAACGACAACTCCTACCTGATGGGGCGGCGTCCGATCGACCTCACCGCCTCCTTGAGGTCAAAGCCTGACCTCATCGAGACTGCCGAGCAACACAATGGGTCCAGAGACAAGTAAGTTGACAGCCGACCACTTCACATATTCTCATATCTACGTGCGCTATAACTTGCCGTGTTAAAGTTTTATGATCATTTATATCTGTGAAATCCCCCTGGCGGGAACTTTTTGCCCGATGGAGTCTGGGGACTCCCTCAAATCAAGATGGTATATGATCGAGATTTTTTTTTTTTATATTAATTATAATTATTTCTCTATTTATATAGTTATTTAATTATTAAATAAGGATAATTATTTCTTGTTAGTTGAAATTCTTAGTCTACAGCTGACACGACATCAAGAGCTTGAAAACTATTCTGACTTCATATCAATGAAATTCATATGACTTCAGAAAAGTGTTTCTTACACCTAGAGTTGTAGTGAAGTGAACTACGTTGAACCAATTGCCTGCCGTGACTAGTATTTATATATTCTAACTGATTCCGAGTTTCCTCTCCAACGTGCGTTTAGTGCGGTCGTTTCATGCATAATTCAAGTCTGTAGTAATTAATAGGCTGCCTGTTAGCCGGGAGGGAGGTACTAGCCCCTCAGAGGGGGGAAGGGGAACCCAGGTGTGCCATGTAATACGATGGGTGGATTAACGTCTTATTAACGCCGTTTTACCGACATTTAACAGCGTGTCGTGCAATAGATACATGTAATTAGCTCGACCTTAACTCTGGTTTCGTCAGGTCTGGCTTAGAATGTACTGTTGTTAGATTTATTCTGTTTGTGTACAGATATTAATTATGTGACTATCAAAGTATTGAACTATTTATTCACTGTGGGTTTCATTAAATAGTTCCATTGGGCTACTTGTAGCTCTTGAGGTTTAGTTTAAAGTACATCATTAATTATATTTTCTGTAATTTTCAGACACTGAAGTCACCGTTGGGCGTGGGTTCAAGTCCCACACAAGGCATGGGTTTTTGTAAATGTCCTTTCACTCATCATCACTTCATCGTTTCATTGTCACCCACTCATTCGAACACTCTTATAACCTAGCTGTTGGTGGGGTCGTTGAGCAGAATTGAAAAAAATATTTATAGAGCCTGTCTTCTCTTTCTCAGGCTGGGTGACAAGCCCCTGGTGAACCGCAACACGCTTGACTGCGACCTGGGCATCCCCCACGTGGCAGGTCAGCTGAACAACGACCTGTACGCCGTGCCGGTCAAGAGGCGCCCCCCTCAGCAGTCACCGCCCTCTATAGGCGAAGGGCAGTCTCCCCCGTTCAGCGGGGACAGCTCCAAGCATAGCTGTTCCCCGGACAACGAAGACGAGAACCTTCCCCCGGGCTGGGAGAAACACGAGGGTACGTACGTGAAGTGGCTCGCACAAATTCAAATCATGTAAATAATGTTTCGAATTGGTATTGAATCTTTTTATTATTGTTTTCAGTTTTTTACATAGATTATGCAATTGATCCATTCAAAAAATCACAAAGTCTCTAAAAATAGATTTGACTGTGGAATGAATAAGGAATATTTTTATTTTTCATATTGATTGCTGCAGTGAAGATGATAAATGTAAATGTGATTGATGAATTGAGTAACCAACAGAATACTGTTCCATAGTCAATAGAAAACATCAATGAGAAAAAAACTTGAAATTGCCGTACATTATGAGTGAATCATAATAACGTAAATTTGAAAAATAAACAGAATTTGGACATTCTGAATTTCAGAAATGATCTCTGAAGTTCAGATTTTATTCACTTTTTGCTCATGAGAGAGCTTTGTTCACACATTTTTACCAGATATTTTTTATTCCAAATTATGGTAGTCAGTTTTGAATTTTCGAATATTGCATTTAGTAAAATTCCAGGCATTCCGAGTGTACATTACAATCATTCGAAGTGTTACGTTGTATTACTTCTTCAGAATCATTACCTGCATTATATTGAGTCATGTGAGAAACACTTGATTTTTTGTTCTTCACATTTTCAAGCTATGCTAAGCCGTGGGTAATTTAAATGCACTCTTATTTTGTCTTTAATTGCTATAAATTGTCAAGACTTTCATATAAGTTCAGAAGAATGAAACTACCGGGGTGCATTCCTGTACAAGATAAACCCAGTCTTGACTAAAACCTGTACTAAACGTTTATTCAAAAACAGGAAGTAACCCGCTAAAACCGGATGCTAAGACCGAATTAAATCGTACTGGAATGCTGTAGTTTGAAGGATACACGATAAACACAGGTAATCAGTGTTTGTTTCTTACAGATAACGATGGACCGTATTTCTGGCACATAAAGAGCGGCACTATTCAGAGAGAGCCACCCATCATGCCGTCAAACAGCCAATTGGAACCGAGGAAAGCTCTAACCAAGGAAGCTGATAGCGTAAGTTACTGAAACAACATGTTTCTGTGACCAACGGTTGGTCGTGTCAGATCGTTATTCCTTTTTTTAAACCAGCATGTTATGTAATTAGTTATATGTTTTATCAATAATATATATTGAAGGTTTTTGAGTAACTCATCATTCAAGTCAGAGATAGGACTTGGCTCGTTAGCATGTAGACGATTCTCCCAGATTGAAGTTATTGTAATGGTTATACACTTTCTTTTCTGAATGTAATCCAATAATTGTTAAGAATCTCCGTGCCCTGTCTGTCAGTCTCTCTTGGAGTATACTTATACAGTACTCTACATAGATTATGTACGACTTGATATTTAAAATTTAAAATTCAAACTAGATAATAAATTACCGGAAACTATAAAAAATTCAGAATCATTGTCAAAATTTAAAGTTGGAGTGAAAAACTTCGAATGTCTTTCACGTTCGAGTCCGCAGTTTTAGCAATTTAACCGGCGAACGGTCGATCGGGTCGCCGCGAAAGTTTAGATAATGCTTACCATTTTTGGAATTAATATATTGCTTACGTGACAACGTGGGTCTAGAGTGTCTTTTGAATTATACTCAGTCAATCATGTGTTTCAAATGTAGTGACTTATTTTGATCAAGATTCATCTTACTGTCTATTTTTATCTCAACATCCTGCAATAAGATATAATGTAAATTGTGTCATGTAGTTGTATGTGGGTTTAATGGAGACAATACCTATTATTATTATTCTGACTTGGGTACAACTATCTTGGATGTAAATTAATTGCGTTCATTCTCTTTTTAGACGTTAATGAACTACCAGTCTTCTGGTCTGGGCATGGTGACCCGGAGCAACACCAGCTCGGCTCTGGAGGAACTGGACGGGAAGAAGAAGGAGGAACGCAAGGAAGAGCTGGCATTGAAACGTCGGAGCTATCCGGCGCGCGTAGAACCCGAGTCGAAGGAGCGACCAATCAGATTCGCCGTGCGGTCGCTGGGGTGGGTGGAGATAGCCGAGGACGATCTGACACCCGAGCGGAGCAGCAAAGCCGTCAACAAGTGTATCGTTGATCTGTCGTTAGGGAGAAACGATCTACTCGACGTCGTTGGAAGATGGGGTGATGTGAGTATGCGATAGTCATGATATTGAATACTTTTTGAAAACTTAACTCAATAGATTTCACATTCCCATGTTGTGAACAAACCTTCGTGTGTACAATGCTATTTATGAGGACCTATTAATATGTAGGGTTGCCCTCTGATATGAATTTCATGATCGATAATCATTGGCTTCATATCCATAATCAAGTAGAAAAATAATCGATATTTCAGATAAGTATCGATAATCAACTTGAAGTGATTGATAATCGATTATATCGATTATTAATTTGAATAGCATGTGACCCATAGAGTTATTACAGTGGTGTCAGCTTCCCCTTCCTCTCTTCCCTTCCCTACCACCATAAATCACACCACTTCCAACATTGAAGTCATTGACAAGCAGTTCACTTTGAACACCAAGACTGTCCACCAATCGTGTTACAGAAATGTTCCCACCTCACTCTTTCATTGAATAATTTTGGAAGTAAACACTAAACAATCATATAAAATCGATAAAATACACGTTGATTATCGATTTAATCGATATATTGATATACTAAAAACACATTCGATTATCATAGCAAACAAGTGATTATCGATACATATTGATATATCGAATATCAACCGGCAATTGGGTAAACAGGGAAAGAAATACTGATAGTGGAGAGCCCGTTGATAGACCACAGAGATGATTATACAAACCCCTGAGATTTTCACAAATTACGTACTGCAAAGTACTACTATCTTACAGTGACCAAGGCTATAGCCGAAACGTCAAGTAATTTGTATACTGTATATTTGTAATTTTTATATTTGTAAGTAATTTGTAAGTTATTTGATACCTATTTTTATAGCACTAATTGATGACAGTAATTTTTGCTCTCTTTTTTTCAGGGTAAAGACCTGTTCATGGACTTGGACGAAGGAGCTCTGAAATTAATTGACCCTGAAAATTTGACTGTCCTCAATACGCAACCAATTCACACGATACGAGTTTGGGGCGTAGGTCGGGATAATGGCCGGTACGTTGATATTCATACGTCAGCCCTGACATCTAGTGTCTAAAAACTAGCTACACAATAGAGATTAGTGTACTATATTAGTGTATTATAAACTGTAACCCTAGTTCTCTGCAGGCAGGCTAACCATAATCCTGTACGTCCTGTGCTCATCTTATTTCTCTTTTGTCTTGTTATATGTTTTGGGCAAGCAATATTTGACAGAATATTTTTAGTCTAGATAGCTCAAGAAAAGCTATTAGGTTAGACAATTTCCCACAATAATTGTGATGTAGAATAGGTTTTTGAGTCACCTATTACTTAGGTAACCATATATACTTATAGTAGTACAGTATGTGTAAAGAGTCATTGCGTGGTAATTCAAAGACTACCATTTGACATGATGCTGCTTTACCTGACTGGCTTTGAGAGCGCCGAGGTAACAATACCATCTCCAATCTATGAATTGTCAGTTACTTGAAATTCTACTAGTTTTCTATCAAACTTCTACAGATTCTCTGTTCTTTCACATTTATTACGGTAGCCCACTTGAATAGATGGAGTGTAGTTAGCGGAACTAACTGTTCGCTGGTGTTGGTCAAGGCTGAAGGCTCATTCACAATGCAACACAACACTAACTTGTAACACCAACACCCAACGTATGACGAGAACATGAAATCCCTATTCACAAAACAAACTAACATCAACGTAGAAGAAGAAATTTTCATCTGATTAGAATTCAAGGTTATAGCCACTGTCACTTCACCTTCAACTGTCAAACTGAATCTGGCAGCCAGTCCAGGTAGTTCGGTTTACCCATCGCTTGCCTCTCATTGTTCCGAAATTGAAGATTTCTATTGGCTGATTCTTATGCTTTACAGTAACGTCGACATGAAAGCTTGCAAGCTTTCATGTTCGTGTTTATCTTATCATTATACCGGTAGTTAGTAGTGGTTGTGAATAGACCAAGAACATTCCATAAGAGAAACGTTTCTCGCGTTAGTGTAACGCGTTAGTGTTGCATTGTGGAAGTGCCTTAAGGTGGTAGGTTGTAGCTAATTTGTCTCTCTCATTCTATCTTATGTGGTGTGTCTGTGGTGATCGGGATGATCTGCAGGGAGAGGTAAACATACACCACTTCTTGTTTATTACACATTGCATGCTGCATGTTCATGAGCATGACTTTTCTGGTGTGGTTGGTTTATAACCGCATTGTTTCAACTGAATTTCATCACGTTTTTTTGCATGTTGTTTTTCTCTCAATATTTTTCTTCAGGAGATAGATACATTTTCTGCTTCATTCCATTGTATGATGTTTGCCTATAACTGTGTATGAAATGCTCAATTTCTTTGTGTTCAATTCTTTTACTAAAATATAAATTTTCTCAACAGATTTATCTCGGTAACTTTTCCTTTTGATATTTTTCCATTTTTGTCAGCTTCTAAATAATAAATATGCCAATAGCTTTGAAATAGTAATTTGCTATCAGTATTATTATTTATAAATTTTGACACTGCATGCTTCATTAATCTTAGTAATGATGCCAACTTAAATATACTGTATAAAACAGATTGGCCTGCAAATGATAATAACAGGGTTTGGAACTTTTACTGCGGCATGCTATTTGCAACCGCCTTCCTGGAAGTCAAGCTTCATGTCACGCCTTTTGGATTTCCTATAGCATTGGCTTCCATCCACTCTTATGGAGCTTTGTCTGTATGTTGTTTGTTTGTTTATTCGTAAGCACTGTACAGTTTGACTAACTGCGAAACGCAGAACGTGCGTTGTAAGATGAGCGATATAGGCCTATTTCTGTGTTGCCTAAATAAGATTTATGCCTTTTCTTACTTAACATATTTTTCCATTCATTGAATGGGATTTCTTATATCATAGGCCATATGATATCGTATCATATTCTTATATCAGAATCAAAACTGTGGAGTTCTTTTTGTTTTTGATCTGTCATGTATATTCCTTTTAATGTTTGCATCCAGCACATTTTTGTCTTTTCAACTTTACCATTGATACTCTTGACTTTTCTATTTCAAGTAAGCCGTCTGGTTTTTAGCAAAGATACAATATTTGTCTTGACGCAATCAAAAGACTTGACATTTATTTGGTTCTCGTGCGTAATGTGTGTCTTTCACATTCTTCAACAATGGTTTTCCAAAATCAGTTTCTTTCTCATTAATTTGTGTAAATATCCAGAACTGTAAGATATTGTCTAATCTAGTATCGATGAGGATTCAACCCAAATTTCACTTTAATCAATAAAAAATATATAATTGGATCATTTTATAAAAAATGGATTGTAAAATTTAACCAACAGTTCAACTTTGGGAAGACGTAAAGGAATTGTTTTTGTAAGGGATCATGTAGTTCATAATATGTTCATCATTACGAACATAGCTGTGCACAGGACATTTCAAATAGGCACGGCACATTACGGAAAATTGAAAACACATTTTCTAGCAAAGCTATATAACTACGCAAAATATACATAGTTAGGTGTCACCCCATTATGCTCACTTTAATACTGAAAACAGAGAAAAATGT